>JANAVB010041418.1:1575020-1967334 GCA_029216955.1 Iris pallida | reverse complement strand
ACAAAATAGAACTAGTAGAGAGCCATCACTCATCATCATTCAAGAATTTTTCTAGCTGACGAGGTCATTTCAAGTGCATAAGAAAGCTCCATACAAGATTTTTGAAATAGTTTTATGACCGATTGTCGACCTGACGACAACTCTCTATATTAGTGCCAAATTCCTAGCCAAGGCAGATAAATCATGAGAGGACCATGTCATAAAACCTAGCTAGGTGGCCTGCTAGCAAGTAAGTAGACCCAAGGTCTTGATATCGGATTTCGGTCCCATAACGATTAGGGATTTATCATACCGGAAACTAGAGGTTATATCGGACATCCGGACGATATGAACTCTAGTGTATAAAACAATAATTCACTTTATATATGATATGCATAACAAATTAAAGCAATAATATAAATCTAACAAGTATCATTAAATAATTCCAATAAATGAATAACTCAAGTCATCCTTCAAACTAATAATTAAGCAAACGATACATCGATTTCAGAGATGAGAAAAATTCTTATTGGATTGTGAAATTAATGTTTTAAACCCACACTGGGTTAACCTAGAAATTTAAACACACAAATTTAACTTTAGTACCGGTCAAATCAACTTGTATATTGGTCAAATCAGAAAACATAAACTAGTAAGCTAACAAGATATCATTGTCTTATTTTTATTCCCAAAGTAAAGTTTATCCAATTTCACTTTGAGAGGTAAGCCTTCTTCTTCCTTCAACACTTTTTCTTCTTCACTCTCTTCCTTTATTATCTATTTTTGACTGGGTTAGAGAGAGAGAGAGAGAGAGCGAGAGAGGAGACAATCGGTTTCAGGGATGAGAAAATAATTTCTTATTGGATTGTAAAATTTAATGTTTTAAATCCGCAAATAAGGAAAACTAAATACTTTTCTATTGGGTTAAACTAGAAATTTAAACACGCAAACTTAACTTTTACCAATCAATACTGGTCAAATTGACTGGTCTACCTGTCAATAATGGATGGTATATAGTTAAATATCGGCCGG
The DNA here is from genome assembly GCA_029216955.1 of Iris pallida. Classification (NCBI taxonomy): domain Eukaryota; kingdom Viridiplantae; phylum Streptophyta; class Magnoliopsida; order Asparagales; family Iridaceae; genus Iris; species Iris pallida. The sequence continues at coordinate 1,966,323 of JANAVB010041418.1, read as the reverse complement.
TATATATGTCAAACCAACCTAAATACCCATTTTTCTTTCTCGAATACCTAAACCATTATTGGCCTGCCAAAACCGATTTGAACGAGAGTGAGCTTTTTTTATATTAACCTCAATGCCAAGAAAGTACCAAAGATGACCCACGTCTTTGACGTTAAAATGGACAAAATGCCAAGAAAGTACCAAATACGACCCAGGTCTTTGGCATGAAAATGGCCAGAAGGAATGGGCTTCAACATTGGATATTCCAGAGGAGACAATCACCTATTAGAGAAGATGTTTTCCATGTAATGAGGAAAATGACCATGCCCTATAGTCAAAGATGGATAAAAAGGAGTCGAAATATATTGATAACTTTGCTTAAGATCATAACTAGATTTCCAGCGATCACACACGAGGTGCGCACGAGGTGCGCTATCGTACTCCTATGACAAGTAGTAGGCTGCTGCATAGATTATCTCAGAAAGATATGTGCTAAGGAAGAATTTTTGATGTCAAGGTGGTGAGGTATCCATCTAAGAAAGAGCACTTTGATAATGTTCAGATTAAAAACATGGGCAAAATGTCTCCTAATTAACCTCATAACCCTTGTTGCAAGAATACAAGGAGGGACACGAATAAAGACACGAAACAGATACATAATACAAACATTTCAGAGAGGTACAATAAGTAGTCATCTATGTTGCAAGACACAGATACATGCCACAAAGATAAAGGTACAATATTTATAGACATCATTTTTGTGTCCGTGCAACATAGCCCAAAACTTCTGTAGATCCTTTTGCAACAAGACAGTTTTGGGACGATCAATGGTATTATCAACCTGGTGCTTGACGGTGAACACCTATATGCAGCCAACTCCCGAGTGCCCTTATAGAAAGTAACCAGGTCTTATGTGTCATTAGACTAAGGAGCCTTAATCCCATCCAAAGTACCATGCCAATCGGGATGCTTAAGTGTGTTGTAGAAAGAAAGGAAGAGAGGCAACAGACAAGGAACCAACACGTTTTCATAGTTAAGGAGTGAGCCTACAATAAAACATTGAGCCAGAGTATGCAAAGAAGAGGAACTTGCCTTCTTTCACATTGTACTAAGCCAACCACCAGGCTCGTCAACTTGAGGTAGAAAGGGAGCAAAGGGTGCAACAAAACAGGGAACCATCAGATCTTGCTTGCATTCCTACACGTATACACCCTGGATACCATAGGTGCTGGAGCAACAAGAATAGTGACAGGTGAATCATCAGAGTACAACGTGGGGTGGGGAGGTTCAGGAGTAGCGGACGACTAATGACTCGGGAGTTATGTGGCTCACGAAAAGTTGAATAAGCTTAGGAGGAGATGACTACGCTGACTAAGGAGAAGATCAAGGCAACGTGGATGATGAGGAGAAGTAGCACAGTTACGAGAAAAGTGACGACTGTAAAGACTGTTGAGAGGAACGTGACGTCTGTAAAGACTGTTGTTCCTGGATGAGGAAAATGAACATTATTATTTGGTACAAGAGTAACCCAAAGGCATGCTTAGTAGCATGAGGAGCAAGATTATCAGTCTAGATGCAGCACAATGAACATATCAAGTACAACCAAAGATTTTAGGGGACAATGGAAAAGGTTCGTTGTTAGGGAAGATAATAGAGAACTGCAATCTGTAGTTTAGGAAGATAGAGATCATGTTGTCGATTAGGTGGCAAGCAGTATGAAGGGCAAAGTCCAGTACTCGTGGGAAACATTCATCCGAAAGAGGAGAGGAAGAGCCACGTCAAATGTGCTGGTTTTTTTACATTTCACAACCCCGTTCTGTTGGGGGTGAATACGAGTAAGAAGTTTGGTAGAGGATTGTCGTGGTCCGAAAAGAACTTCTGAAAGTCTTGAAGAACTTGACAATCAAGCCTATGGTGTAAATCAATTTTAGAACCATGGCCAATGCCAAATGTGGAACATCCAAGTTGTATAAGCCTATTTATCTTACGAATCTTATCATCATCGCTTGCGGCTTTAGATCATTAAACACTATAGAAGAATACGATGGAGAATTTGAGATCTTTTGTAAGACGACGATCGAAGGTAACTTCAGAGAGCAATATGGCCTATCCCGAACTAACTCATTTGCTTCCATATTAAAAATTCTAGGTGTTCTTGTTACAGTGATTGTAAAACTAACTCACTTCAATATCATTTTGTTTTACTAATACTTTATGGACTAGTGTCTTGTACGTTGAGTATTTCATCATTGGTCTGGTATTTCTACTTAATACAAGTATGTGCTGGTTAGTTGCATTATACTGGTATGACCAATAATGCTGTTCATTCATGTTTAATTTGAAAAGAAAATGTACCTAGACCAGGAAATCATGTGAATAATATAAATTCAAGTAAAATAAAGATAATCAAGAAAAATCCTATTACCATCATATCTATGACAATCATCACCAACACAATAAATATGATTGCTGAAGTCCACAAGCTGCAAAACATATAAGCTTATAAGAGTCTGAGGTGGTGTTAACTGGTATTATAGTACAAGAGACGATCCATAAACAATTAAAACCCAAATCATGGTTCATAGAATATCTGCTTGAACTACAACATACCTGCAGGTGAGTACCAGGGAAACTATGAACACAGCACCTGTTAAGATTGTCAAATATTAATGAGAAAAGATGCTAAAGTAATTATGAGCTGATTTCACATTATTGTGTGAGATGAAGCTAGTAAATTTACAAGGTTCACAGTATCGGTATCAGAATCGATATCTGACTATTCCTATGAGTATTGGTATCGGCGATATCGGTAGTATCGGCGGTTTCAGATCGGAGTATCAGATTTTTTGTATCGAAAACAAATAATTATTAAAAATTATTTACATTTGAAAACATATATTTTATACATTTAGGCATAATTTGAAGTATTTCAGTGTTATTTCTTAGTAGTTTTGAAATTAAATGAAATAATAGTCACCCTTACTGATTGGTTTACATACAATAGATTGATTTTCTTCTTTTACATGCTTTTATTATTATGCTTTAAATCCTTGCTGATTTGTCTTTTTCATTTAATTTTCTTTGCCGAATTGCCCGGAAAAGAGAACCCCGATGTCGGTATCGATCACTATCGGGTATCGGTCGGTATCAGATCAGGACATGCCAAACTGTATCGATATCGACCATATCGGATCGGTATCGTCCGATACTTTAAACCATGAAATTTAAGATATGATACAAGAAACGACTTGGATCAGAACAAACATAAGAACTAATATAGGAAATACAAAAATTAGATTTTAATAAATCTGACGTAAACTGAATCTGATGGCACATGAACGCCATTATCTTCACTCTATGAGAACGGTTTCTTTAAGGTTGTGCTTGGATTAGATTCCTTGGCTGTGCTCACTACCATCATATCTGTAGCTTCATATTAGATATGTAATAGTGATTGTCGGTAGCCCAGTCTCTCTCAAACTAATAGATATCGTGTACCCTTTGAGATGGAATCTGTTTTTTTTGACCTTGCAAATTTCGATTTGCATACTGAGGTGGTTCAGGTTCTAGACGATAATAGTCTCCACCCTAAATCTAAGAGCTTAGCCGCTGTCGTCATCTTCTTACTAAATTCCCTAGCCACCATATGCCTCTCTTCCATCCTACAAATGCCTAGTCTTCTCCCTCTTTCTATAACACAAAACTCGCACAACCCCTCCATCCTAGTTACCTGCTCCTCCAATCCCTATTTGTACTCCTTTGACACTGCAACAAACCTCCCCCGCTTGACCCAGCAGTTCATCCATCACTCCCTGGGTGGCCACCCTCTACGACCTGCCACCCGGCTCGAGCTCTGACTTACATGCCTTTGAGCACCTTCTGAACTGTCCCCGCAACCACCCTCCTCTGCCTCTAGTGAGCACTAACCAGCCTCCTCTCTCAAACAACCACCACCAACCCTCCCCAAATACATTTGGAAACTTAACCCAAAAGCCTATCTTCACCTCCACCAGGTCCCAAACATCATAGTCCAACATCGCCACCTCTATTAGCCGCATCCAGTGACAGACCCATAAAAATTTTCAGGGAGAGCGAAAACAGACTTTACTCGGGGAGAGCGAAAAAAAAAACACCAGTTAAAATTCAGAGGAGGTGTTATTAAGAATTTATGAGAAAAATAATGTGGTAAACAAGATATAAACTAAAGACCTTTTAGATATCAAACTCCTTATTAAACCAATTGAGCCAAGTAAGTGTTATATACCAAAAAACAATGAAGTATAATATAGCTTATTAAAGACTATATGCACTAAAACGAAAACTCGGGAGCCGCTACTCCACCCTGAAAGCAATCCATCATGGCCACTTTCGATGCTAGATACCAAACATTGCTTTTGCCTCCTCCCACTTCCAATTCCGAGTATGACAACCTATATTCTCCTCCTACAACCATCTCTATTGTACCTCTATGTCGAGCACCTTTCTCTAATCAACTACAAAACACCACCACCTCCTTCTGCCCCCAGCATCTAGCTTCCTGGCGAGTGAATTGCCACCCTAACTCCCCCAAGTCGATTACCACCCAGCGGCTAGCATTCCTGGCCACGCCCAAATGAAAGACCCAAGCCTACATTACATGCACTGGACCATCAAAGAAAGTCCTGCAAATAAAGACCTGGGTCAATCAAGACTCGGGCCAAAATACAACAAGCCTACACATGACAACATCCACCTGTAGATCCACTATCACAATTGCTGCCAAAACCTTCAATCATCTCCATTGCGCTCCTTGCATCTACAACTACCTCACCACCAGCCTACTGCCAACCACAAAAAGAGACCCTGCCCTCCTCACCTCTATGACCAACGACATCCTTTACGGTGATAAGTCAGCTTACTAACCTATTCTCCAACCATCAATCACCCCAACCCTGGTCTTTTACCTGGCGCCTCTCTCCTACTGCCTCCATCCTCATCTCCCTCAAGCTACCTTAGCTCCTCAATTTACCACTGATGCACCATCGACAATGCAGGAGCCCTGGACCAAGATACTTTGACCCGATGTTAACATCGTCGACTTGACAGCTTTAGATCTAGATTAACATTGTTGTGCTCCCTACCTCCCTCTGCTCCTGATTTACACAACCATCTAGAGCTGGATCAGTCTCCCTGCTTTCATGCTCTGCCTTAATACTGCCTACTGCTCCTTTGTCTTCATCGACTTCACTCTAGGCGCTACAACTCACTATAGCTACACATTTCCCACGTACCTCCAGAATATCCTAACGACCTTGCTGATGTACCCGCCTACCTACGTGCGCTCTAGCAACTTTGTTTAGATGTGACTAGCATGACTTATCTAAACCTCCTCCTCTATCTATGGCCTCAACTCTCTTGTTTGCTTCTCCAACGCTCATAATTTCTTCATTCTCATCTAAACCTTCTCCTCCATTATTTGTACCCATGTCCTTCACACTCGAGCGTCGTGGTGTCAGATCCTCGATGTCAACTTCTTCAAAGACTAAAATGTGTATGGCAGATATTCTGGATCGTTTTGGTTCGTTATTAAAGAGAACATTAATGAAGCCACCCTCCTTATTTGTACCCATGTCCTTCACACTCGAACGTCGTGGCGTCGGATCCTCGATGTCAACTTCTTCAAAGACTAAAATGTGTATGGCAGACATTCTGGAGCGTTTTGGGTCTTCGTTATTAAAGAGGACATCAATGGAGCCACCCTCCTTATCAAGCATTTTGACATCACCCTCTTCACCCACGCCATGCACCTCATTGTCCAAGACGATAACTCCTAAACATAATGAACCCCTCCTACATCCACAACAACATTACCAATTTCGTCCCCCTCCTTGAGGCTACTAAGTCTATCAAGAATACTAAGTCTATCGATCCCTTACATCTTCTATAAACCTCACCTACACCACCCTTCTCTAACAAACCAACCATATCTTCTTGCTAACCTCGGGCATTCCAACCTAACTTCAACAACCAACTCACCTTCCATGTCATGTAAACTTCCTACATGTGGATTTTAAGCCCATATCTTCCTGGTCTATAAGCCCACTTCACCTTACATTCAAGCCCTATTACATGTAAAGCATAATCAGTGACACTTAAGCCTGCATCTCCATGTTTCAGTGCTCCTCGAGAGGATTCGTCCTACAAACTCTTTTGAGGTTTATCCTTCGAGCAGGCACCTCATGGCCCGTAATGAGGGAGTGATTAAGCTCGGATAATTTATTCTCATTGACAAACTGTCATTGGTAGAACCATCTTGAATTTTATAGGGTGTTAAAAATAGCGTCCTTAGATAGTTTCTACGTTTATTCTCTCAAGTCCTACAACAATAAGCATAGTCAAGTGGTCCATGAAGTCTTGTTGACGTAAAGACATGGCAATAAGTATCTATGGGCACCCTATGTGCTTAATTAAAAGAGTGAGGTGGTGTGTGTGCGTGCATGGGGTGGGGGGGGGGGGGGGGGGGGGGGGGGGTGGTTGGCAACCGAGATATTAAATGTTCCCCTGATATTAGTCCCACATAATGTTGGTAATCGAGATATTAAATGTCCCCCTAATATTAGTCCCACATAACGTTAAAGTTTGATTATTGGTTCATACTGGAGTGCTTGGTTCTTATAACTCGGTTACCTATTTTAACAAGTTGGACCAAGTTCTATGCATATGTGGTCCATACACGACTCGTCCTGACAAGCCCATGGGTCGAGACGTCTCAAATGCTATTAGAGATACCTAGTAGATCATGTTTCACTGGGGTGAGGTTGGGCCATACATGCAGGCGACGAGAGGAGATACTTCTTTGAGTGAGGGAGAGTGTGAGTCTCCAATATTTAGTCCCACATCGAATAAAATGGGGGAGTTTGATTGGTTTATATTGGAGTGCTTGGGTTCATGTTTATATTGGAGTTTGATTGGTTTATATTGGAGTGCTTGGGTTCATGTTTATATCTGAGTTAACCATTTTGAGAATTTGGCAAAGTGATGTGCACAAATGATAACATGTCCGTGGGCTAAGGAGTGACTTTCAGGTAGCGATGACTGAGAGTCGTACCTAAGGAAACGGTCTACTTGTACAAATGGGATCTTGGTACCAAGAACTGGTTCGTATCAAGTGTTCAAATGGAAATTGGCTAGAGAAGTAAGTCGAGGAAGGATGCAACAACGTGCAGAGAACTGAAGCCAATCACAGTTACTAGAACTTACAGTATATATGGCCTTGAGACTAATGAAAATGTACCTTAATGTTATCCAAAAGTTACTAGAACCTATTATATCAGCAGATGCATGCATACGTTTTGGAAACAAAACTCCAGAGAACAAGAAGTAGGAATGTAGATGTAGGATTTTTAAGTGATTATTATTGGAATAGAGACTACATATATATAGGAAAGGCTAGTCTCCTCTCCTATCATTCTAGGCAATATGGGACTAAAGCCCAATAATACTTAACACATATATCAACACTCCCCCTCAAGATGGGCGAAAGATATTCACTAAACCCATCTTGTCACATCTCTCATCATGCTGATAAACTAAGCCCCTTTGTCAGTCCGTCTGCTACCTGATCTTTGGTTGGAACGTAGCCCAGCTCTAGTACTCCTTTCTCCAGCTTTTCTTTGATGAAGATCTGTCAATCTCGATATGCTTGGTCCTGTCATGCTGCACTGGATTGTTGGCAATACTAATAGCTGACTGGTTGTCACACCATAGCTTCATCTTGGCTCCCTGGTCCAGCTTTAGCTCCGTCAACATATTCTTCAACCACAATAGTTCTGTGACTCCCAAGGCCATAGCTCTATACTCTGCTTCAGCTGTTGATCTGGCCACTACTGACTGCTTCTTACTCCTCCACGAGACCAAGTTGCCTCCTACAAATATGCAGTAGCCCGATGTGGATCTCCTGTCGTCAGCACAGCTAGCCCAGTCAGAATCACAGTAGCCCTCGATGCTTACATGATTATTTCTTCTGAAGATCAGTCCCTTCCCGGAGGCTCCTTTCAAGTACCTCATAATCTGGTATACTACGTCCATATGACCCTTCAGGGGGTCATGCATGTAGCGGCTCACTACACTGACCGTAAAGCTGATATCAGGTCGAGTGTGGCTCAAGTAGATCAACTTGCCCACCAATCTCTGTATCTATCCCGGTCAACTGGTTCTCAAGCTTCAGCATCCAGTTTGAACTTCTGGTCTATCGGTGTCGTAGCTGGTTTGCATCCCATCATCCCCGTTTCCGTAAGCAGGTCCAATGCGTACTTCCTTTGAGAAAGAACGATTTCCTTATTATCTCGAGCAATCTCAATCCCAAGAAAGTATCGAAGAGGGCTAAGATCCTTCACCTCGAACTCCTTGCCAAGCTTTCCTTTGAGTTGGCGATCTCCTGCTCATCATCGCCTGTGATAATCATATCATCTACATATACCACAAGTATGGTGATGTGGCCTCCACTTCGTCTGAAGAAGACAGTGTGATCAACATTGATCTGCTGATATCCCATCCCTATCATTGCTCTCCTGAACCTGTCAAACCATGCTCGAGGAGACTGCTTCAGTCCATAGAGGGACTTCTTCAGTCTGCAGACCTTGCCTTCTGTCTGTTTGGTGCCGAATCCTGGTGGTATCTTCCATGTACACCTCCTCCACTAGATCCCCATGAAGAAATACATTCTTCACATCCAGTTGGTGTAGCTTCCACCCTCCATTGGCTGCCAGGGAGATCAAGGTCCTGACAGTGCTCATATTCGCCACTGGTGCAAAGGTCTCGTCATAGTCGATGTCGTACGTCTGACTGTATCATTTTGCCACCAGTCGAGCTTTATAACGCTCAACCTGTCCATCTGGGTTCTGTTTCACAGTAAAAATCCATTTGCATCCGACTGCTCTTTTTCCTTCTGGCAGTCTCACCAGCTTCCAAGTGTAGTTCTTCTCAAGAGCTCCCAACTCCTCATGTATTGCCGCTTTCCACTTTAGATCGTTCTTGGCAACCTGCCAATTGTTAGGTACAGTAATACTATCCAAAGATGCTATAAATGCTCCATGAGAAGAAGAGATATGATCATAAGAAACAACTTAGCAAGGTCCCAACCATATCTGTCCGGAGGATTTTTCGCATTACTGCGAGTAGTCCTTCGTGTAGGTAGTGGTATGAGAGAAGTAAGAGAATGATATCACCTGAGGAGGGTGGTGGTGTAGATGAGGAGGATGGTGGTGTCTCAGGAGTTGGGACAGACGTATGTAAGGGACTTAGTACTGGCACTGTAGGTACTGGACCTGCAGTTTGTTTCTCTCTCATGCTGTAGGTAAGTAACTCTCCCTGAGCCGTAGGCCTGATACTTCTTATCTCCTCCCCCTGTTCTGCTTTACCTTCATGTTTCTCCTCAACCGTGCCTCTATGCCATACTTCTAGATCGGTTACCACCAAGTTCTCCATCTCCCCTCTCGCCTTATACTGGTAGTATTAGGCATGTCGTGCGAAGTGCCCTCCTGAGCCGCTGAGTAATATGGCTCATGCTCTCGGAAGTGGACATCCATACTAACGAACTTCTTCTTCTCTACTGGACTCCAGCACACATCCCTTCTGAGTCGCTGAGTAGCCCACGAAGATGCACTTGGACTGCTCTGGGGTCAAGTTTCCCAACTGATGGTCTGTTGTCTTTCACAAAGCACACACACCCGAATATCTTTAGTGGGAGTATCCCACTATTATTGCCTTGTAATACTTCGCATGGGGACTTCCATCCCAGGACTTTTGAAGGCATCCTGTTGATAAGTTGAGCTGCTGTCAATACTGCATGTCCCCATAGATTTTATGGGACATTCATGTCGATCATTATACTTCTTGCGGTCTCTAGAAGGTGTCGGTTCTTCTTTTCTGCTATTCCATTTTGTGCTGGAGTGTATGCACAGCTGGTCTGGTGCTGTATTCCGTGTGCTGACAGGTACTCTGCAAGTGTCCTGTTGGTGTACTCCGTTCCATTGTCAGACCTCAGTACCTTCACTACTGCATTGTACTGAGTCTGGACATGTTTATGGAAGTTCCGAAAGCAAGCAAATACTTCACTCTTACTTTTCATTAAATACAGCCAGGAGACACGAGATGCACAATCAATAAAGAAGACAAAGTACTTATATCCATTCATAGTGATAGTAGCACATGGACCCCAAACATCAGAATGTACTACCTCAAAAACAAGAGAACTCTTATGACCAGTACCAACATATGAGTTTCTAGTAAGCTTTTCTAACTCGCATGCATCACATACTAATTTCTGTTTATTTGATTTTGCATACATCTCTGGATACAACTTACTTAGAGTATCAAAAGAAGAATGTCCCATCCTCCTATGATGAAGTATCAAAGTATCTTCAGTCCTCTGCTGCAGCTCTTCCATTCCAGCCTTCTCTGCCATAGATATTAATGCTGAGTCCAGTCCTTCCCGATCTAGGTACCACAGTCCTTCATGCCAGATGCCAGTCCCAAGTCTTCGTCCCGTCCCTTTCTCCTGGAAGATCACCTTAGGAATATCAAAAGAAACAGTGCATTTTAGTTGGAGAATTATAGAACTAATAGACAAGAGATTGACTGAAAAGGATGGAGCATGTAACACATTGGATAATCTTACTGAACCTGTACAATTAACAGTACCCTTACCGACCACTGGTTGGAAAGTGCCATCTGCAGTATGAATGGTGTCTGCTGGTGCTAGGTGAGTGTATGAAGAAAACTCACTAGCGTTCCCGGTCACATGCCGAGATGCTCCTGAGTCGATAATCCAGTCTGACGTTTTAAGGGAAGACATAGATGCAAGAGCGAGTGACTCGTCAGTACCTTCTGGTGGATGAGCATATATAGCGGCGTTGCCTCCGAAGAATGGGGTGGATGTCTCCTCTGCTCCGCTCCTCCTGTCTCCTTCGGTCGACGCTCTCAGTTTTCTCTCCAGCAGGTCCAGCAGTGCATGATCCTCCTCAGTAAAGGTACCACCAGCTCCTCCATTCCCTTATGTCACCAGCAAGTTTGCCCGATAGTCTCCTTGGCCGCCTCGTCGGCCTCCTCGACCACGTCCACGTCCAATATATCATCGTCCTCGTCCACCACCTGAGTCTCCCTCCTTAGGTGGTTTGGTACAAGCATATCGATGATGGCCCATCTTCCCGCAGTTGTAGCACTACCGATTGTGTTGCCAGAGCTCTCCCTTGGATCCTGTGTCGCCCGAGCTAGCAGCTGCTAGTGCTGAATTTGCTTCGGGGGGACTACCTGTCCCTGTCTGTAATCTGATCTGCGTCTCCTCCTGGATCATGGCTGAGATAGCCTCCTCGAGAATAGAGATCTCTGGTTGGGCGATAGGCTGTCCTCTGTGCAAATGCTGCAGTCAGCCCTTTGAGGAATTTCATCGTCCTCTCCTGCAGACACACATGTCTCTTCTTGCACTTCGGGTCCCTGCAGCTTGCCCGTTTCGAGGAGTGATCATAATCCAGCCAGAGACGCTCCAACTCCGTAGCATACTCCTGCACCGTCTTCTCCCCTTATACGGTGTCATCGATCTCCCATTTTATCTGGAAGATCCTTAAGTTGTTTCCCACGCCATCATAGGTTCTCCTCAACTTCTCCCATACGTCTTTCACTATCTCAATGCCATCTACTGTGGAAGCAATAGACTGGACTTAAGGAATTGAGAAGCCAGATGTAAATCACCATATGAGTGGATTTCCACTCGTCGTGTCCTGTCGAGCCCTCTTCCGGCTCTGTCTTCTCGTCCGTCAAGAATCCCTTCAGGTTCTTTCCTGCAAGGGTTCTTCTCACCCGCCGTGACCAACTCAGATAGGTGGCTGGTCCATCCAACTTCAGATCGATGGAGGATAGTTCCAACTTTGGCGGCGCTCGTGTCGTGCTATCACTAGTCGACACCTTTATCAACTTCATCAACGTCGCCACATCGTCAGCATCCAGCTTCTTGAGGATCACCTCCATCGATGCTTCTTCTCGATCACGTCACACTTGCTCCACGACTCACGCTTGTCCTCGTCGTCCTCTCCTAAATTCGAATATGTCTAGTTTCATCGGATCTAGGCATTATCGGCATCTCCTTGAGAATCTCATATGAGATAAATCTTCAAGAATGATGTTAGACTTTTCTACACTGTAGGTGCCACAGATGAAATAAATCTCAAGTTTAGGCTTACCTACACCGTAGGTGCCACAGATGAGATAAATCTCAAGTTTAGGCTTACCTACACAGTAGGAGCCCTAAAACTGGTGTGCACGGAGGCACCCACGTCAGCAGCAGCGGCAGTAGCAGCCGCTGCAGCGGCACAGCCGTAGCGGCAGCGGCTCAGCTGCGGCTGCAGCGGCAGCGGGAGCGGCGCAGCAGTGGCAACGGCACAGCCGCAGCGGCAGCGGCTGCAGCGACAGCGGGAGCAGCGGCGCAGTAGCTGCAGCGGCAGCGGCAGCGGCGGCGTGGGGGGGAGGACAGGGAGGGCGAGGTTAGGGGTAGGGTTTGTGTGGAAAGGGTGGCTCTGACGGTATTCTAAGCAAGTTTAGGCTTTGATACCATGTAGAGATTTTTAAGTGATTATTATTGGAATAGAGACTACATATATATAGGAAAGGCTAGTCTCCTCTCCTATCATTCTAGGCAATATGGGACTAAAGCCCAATAATACTTAACACATATATCAATAGTAGAAACCCACATTCTAAACTTCTAACCAACATGGAGATCTTCCTTTGACAACTCTCAACAAAGTTGTACATCTCTTCCATGAGCGATTATTCCCATGGCAATCTGGACTAACTGCTAGACAATATTCTTATCTTCCTTAAAAATGTTAAACATGCTGTGTTCTGATAAGTGTCCCAAAGAATCCACCCCAGTGTACTACATACCAGTACCCTTGGTTTCATTGTGTGCCCATTTTCGTGCCATTTTCCAAGCATTCCACATTCCAGATAACCAATTGTTCTATCAATGTAAATTTCTAACAATACGGTAATACAATTTTATTCCACATGAGATCATAATATAGGTCTTTATTTGAAAGTTGATGAAACAAATCTAACAAACAATGTAGCAGTCTATCTGACATTTAATGAATACTAACCAAGACTGATGCAAATGCTTATTAATGCCGTCCTCCATATAGTGAGATATTGTTCAAAGAATATGTAGAACACTGAATATGGAAAGATTTCCATCTGCGTCAGAAGGGATATGTGAGCCTCATTTCAAACATTTATTAATCATTAGACAGCAAAATATGTAAGATAACGTCTAGAGACTAATCAACTAGAGGTATATACATTGTCTAATTAACAAACGAAATAGAACTTAAGGAAAGCAAGATGTGGAAACATGATGTGTGTAAACATAGAAAGAGGAAATGTAGTATAGGAAGTTGTATTACATAGCTAAAAGGAATTTTCTCTGGACAATTGCTGTGATAACAAAAAATAAAAGTAGAGAAATGGTTTAATAACTGATATTGTTGTAATTTCTTGATATGTTATTGATAGTCTTCTTGGCTTTATATAGCCTTACAGTCATTATTACAATGATGGAATATACTGTGGATATCCTGTGGCATATTCTGGCATACCAAATATGTCACAGGATATTCCAATCTACTAAATATGACATCCAACATACTAAATATTCCAACACTCCCCCTCAAGATGGGCGAAAAATATTTACTAAGGCCATCTTGTCACATTCTCTAATCAAACTCACAGAGAGAAGCCCCTTGGTTAGTCCGTCTGCTATCTGATCCATGGTCGGAACGTGACCAAGCTCCAACAATCCTCTATCCAGCTTCTCTTTGATATATCAATCTCGAAGTGTTTGGTCCTGTCATGCTGTACTGGATTGTTGGCAATACTAATAGCTGATTGGTTGTCACACCACAACTTCATCTTGATTCCTTGATCCAGCTTCAGTTCTACCAGCATATTCTTCAACCATAGCAGTTTTGCAACTCCCAGGGCCATAGCTCTGTACTCTGCTTCAGCTGTTGATCTGGCTACCACAGACTGCTTCTAACTCCTCCAGGAGACTAGGTTGCCTCCTACAAATATACAATATCCTGAGGTAGACCTTCTGTCATCGGCACAGCTAGCCCAGTCAGAATCATAGTAGCCTTCAATGCTCATGTGATTGTTCTTCTTGAATATCAGCCCCTTCCCGGGGGCACCCTTCAAGTACCTCAGAATCTGGTACACTGCATCCATATGACCCTTCCGTGGGTCGTGCATGTAGCAGCTCACCACAATCACTGCAAAACAAATATCAGGTTGTGTGTGGCTCAGATAGATCAACTTGCCTACCAGTCTCTAGTATCTGTCTCGATCAAGTGGGTTTCCAGTCTCGGCCTTCAACTTGAATATCTGGTCTATTGGCGTTGCTGCAGGTTTGCACCCCAACATCCCTGTCTCTGTGAGAAGGTTCAGTGCATACTTCCTCTGAGAAAGAACAATCACCTCTCCGTCTCGAGCGATCTCTATCCCTAGGAAGTAGCGAAGAAGACCAAGGTCCTTCACCTTAAATTTTCTGCCAAGCTTTCCTTTAAGTCGGGCGATCTCCTACTCATCATCTCCTGTGATAATCATGTCGTCCACATACACCGCAAGCATAGTAATGCGGCCTCCACTCCGTCTGAAGAATACAGTATGATCAGCATTGATCTGCTGATATTCCATCCCTATCATCGCCCTTCTGAATCTGTCAAACCATGTCCGAGGAGACTGCTTTAGTCCATAGAGGGACTTCTTCAACCTGCAGACCTTGTCCACTATCTGGTTGGTGCCGAATCCTGGTGGTATCTCCATGTATACCTCCTCCACCAGATCCTCGTGAAGAAATGTATTCTTCACATCCAGTTGGTATAGCTTCCATCCACCATTCGCTGCCAAAACAATCATGGTCCTGACAGTACTCATCTTTGTGACTGGTGCAAAGGTCTCATCATAGTCAATGTCGTACGACTGACTGTATCCTTTTGCCACCAGTCGAGCTTTGTAGCGCTTAACCTGTCTATCTGGGTTCTGCTTCACAGTAAAGACCCACTTCCATCCGACTGCGCTCTTCCCTTCTGGCAGCCTCACCAACTCCCAAGTGTGGTTCTTCTCAGGAGCTCCCAACTCCTCGAGCATTGCCGCTTTCCACTTTGGATCGTTCTTGGCAACTTGCCAATTGTTAGGTACAGTAATACTATCCAAAGATGCAATAAATGCTCCATAAGAAGAAGAGATATGGTCATAAGAAACAAACTGAGCAAGGTCCCAACCATATTTGTCTGGAGGATTTTCCGCATTGCTGCGAGTGGTCCTTCGTACTGATAATGGCGTGGAAGGAGTAGGGAAAATGATCACCTGAAGGGGGTGGTAGTAGTATAGGTGTCTCAGGAGTCGGACGGACGCAGGTAAAGGACTTGGCACTGGCACTGTAGGTACTGGTTTTGCAGTTTGCTTCTCTCTCCTACTGTAGGTAAGTAACTCTCCCTGAGCCGTAGGCCTAATACCTCTCATCTCCGACTCCTCTTCCTCTTCACCTTTCTGCTCCTCCTCAATCGTTCCTCCATGCCAAACTCCTAAATCAGTCACTAGTAAGCTCTCATTCTTCCCCTCTTGCCTCATACTAGCAGTATTAGGCGTATGATTTGAAGTTCCCTCTTGACGGTAGTATGGTTCATGCTCCCGGAAGTGAACATCCATACTTATAAACTTCTTCTTTTCCACTGGACTCCAGCACACGTACCCCTTCTAAGTCTCCGAGTAGCCCATGAAGATTCACTTGACTGCTCTAAGATCAAGCTTCCCAACTGACGGCCTGTTGTCCTTCACAAAGCATACGCATCCAAACACCTTCAGTGGGAGTATCCCACTATTATTGCCTTGTAATATTTTACATAGGGACTTCCATCCCAGGACCTTCGAAGGCATTCTGTTGATTAGTTGAGCTGCTGTCAACACTGCATATCCCCACAGACTCTGTGGGACATTCATGTCAATCATCATGCTTCTTGCGACCTCCAGAAGATGTCTATTCTTCCTTTCTGCTAAGCCATTGTGCAAGTGTGTACGCACAAATGATCTGATGCTGTATCCCGTGTGCTGACAAGTATTCTGCAAGTGTTCTGTATATATACTCTGTTTCATTGTCAGACCTCAGTACCTTCACAATTGCCCCATACCGAGTCTGAACATGTTTGTAAAAATTTCGAAAACAAGTAGGTACATCACTCTTATTTTTCATCAAGTACAACCAGGTGACACGAGAAGCACAATTAATGAAGGAAACAAAGTACTTATAACCATTCATAGTATTAGTAGCACATGGACCCCAAACATCAGAGTGTACTAACTCAAAAACAGAAGAGCTAATATGACCCGTACCAATATAGGAGCTCCTAGTAAGTTTGCCTAACTCACATGCATCACATACTAGTTTCTTTTTATTTGACACTTTTTCATAAATATCGGAAAACAATTTACTTAAAGTGTCAAAGCAGGAATGTCCCAACTTCCTATGATGGAGTAGCAAAGTATCCTCGGCCGTCATCTGCAGTCCTCCCATACCAGCCTTCTTTGCCATAGATATTAGTACCGAGTCAAGTCCTTCATCTAGGTACCACAGTCTTTATGTCAAGTGCCAGTCCCAAGTCTTCGTCCCGTTTCTTTCTCCTGGAAGATCACCTTAGGGATATCAAAAAAAATAATGCATTTAAGTTGAAGGTTTATAGAACTAATCGACAAGAGACTGACTGGAAATAATGGAGCATGTAAAACATTGGATAATTTTACTGAACCTGTACAAGTAACAGTACCCTTACCGACCACTAGCTGGAAAGTGCCATCAGCTATCTGAATGTTGTTTGCTGCTGCTAGGTGAGTGTACGAGAAAAACTCACTAGCATTTTTCGTCACATGTCGAGATGCCCCCGAGTCGATAATCTAATCTGACGATTTAAGGGAAGCAATAGATGCAAGAGCAAGTGAGTCGTTAGTACCATCTGATGGATGGGCATACATGGCGGCGTTGCCTCCAGCGAAGAATGAGGTAGACGTCTCCTCCGTTGCGCTCCTTCTGTCTCCATCATTGGGGACGTTCACTGCTTCCTCTTGAGCGCCTCCAGCATGTCCACCAGTGCCTGATCCTCCTCGGTAAAGGTGCCGCTAGCTCCTCCACCTCCTGCTGCTACCAGCAAGTTTACCCGATAGCCTCCTGCCTCGTCGACCCCCACGACCACGGCCACGTCCTTCAAAATGTCCTCGTCTACCGAATTGTCCCCGTCTACCACCTGAATCTCCCTTCTTAGGTGGTTTGGTGCAAGCATACCGATGGTGGCCCATCTCCCCGCAGTTGTAGCACTGCCGGTTGTGCTGCCAGGCCTCTCCCTTAGGCCCTGTGTCGCCCGAGCTGGTGGCCGTCAATGCTGACTTTGCTTCGGAAGGACCACGTGTCCCTGCCTGTAGTCTGATGCGTGTATCCTTCTGGATTATGGCTGAGATAGCCTCCTCAAGAGTGGGAATCTTCGGTTGGACGAGAAGTAGAGTCGTCCTCTGAGCAAATGCTGCAGTCAGCCCTTTGAGTAATTTCATCGTCCTCTCTTGTAGACATACCTATCTCTCTTTACATTTTGGGTTCCCGCAGCTTGCCTGATCTGAGGTGTGGTCGTAATCCAGCCACATACGCTCCAGTTCTGTGGCATACTCCTGCACCGTCCTCTCTCCTTGTACGGTGTCGTCGATCTCTCCCTTGATCTGGAAGACCCATAAGTTGTTTCCCACGCCATCATAGGTCCACCTTAACTTCTCTCACACATCTTTCACCATCTCAATACCGTCGAATGTGGCGACAATAGACTGGACTAAGGAGTTGAGAAGCCAGATGTAGATCACCATATGAGTGGACTTCCACTCATTATGTTCTGCCGAGCCCTCGTCCGGTTCCGTCATCTCACCCGACAGGAACCCCTCCAGGTTCTTTCCTGCGAGGGTTCGCCTTATCAGTCGTGACCAACTCAGATAGGTAGATGGTCCATCCAGCTTCAGATCGATGGAGGGAAGCTCTGGCCTTGTCGACGTTCATGTCATGCTCTCACCAGCCGACATCTTCATCAACTTCATCAACGTCGCAACCTTCGCATAATCCAGCTTCTTCATGATCGCCTCCATCGATCCTCCTCTTCGATGATCACGTCACACTTGTCCTCGTCGTCCGTTTCTAGATCCGAACATATATTTCTATCAGATCTAGGCCTTCATGTGAACTTTCGGAATAAGTCGAACAACAGTGACACGAGTGCCGTCGCGTGCTTCAATGTCGACAATAGCCGCAGGAGCCGTACGCGCCTTGGAAGTGGGAGGGGCCTGGCGCGCGTGCAACAGCACCGCAGCAGCAACAGCAGCCGCAGCAGCCGCCGCCGCAGGGCGGGACCGCGGGCTTCTCTGGCCGCGTGCGCTGGATAGGGGCGGGGCGGGAAGAGAGAGAAGGGGGGGTAGCGGCTAGGGTTAGGATTTGGCAGGGGATCGGTTGGTGGCGGCCAGGGTTAGGGTTTGTGAAATTTTGGCTCTGATACCACGTTGTAATTTCTTGATATGTTATTGATAGTCTTCTTGGCTTTATATAGCCTTACAATCATTATTACAACGATGGAATATACTGTGGATATCCTGTGGCATATTCTGGCATACCAAATATGTCACAGGATATTCCAATCTACTAAATATGACATCCAACATACTAAATATTCCAAC
Source organism: Iris pallida (assembly GCA_029216955.1). Classification (NCBI taxonomy): domain Eukaryota; kingdom Viridiplantae; phylum Streptophyta; class Magnoliopsida; order Asparagales; family Iridaceae; genus Iris; species Iris pallida. Next base: position 1,947,561 of record JANAVB010041418.1, on the reverse strand, counting down.
AGATATTTCTATTCAATTTGGGGCTAATCCCTGAGGATAAACAGTGCCTTTATAAATAAAGAAACTCTTTTTCAGAACAAGGGACAATAAACTGCCACTCCAACCGAGTCTTGATTGTAATCATGGATATTCGGAGATCATGCCTATGGCTTGACAAACTTTGTACCTGCTTTCGATGGCACTTTGTATGCTTCCACATCGCTTCCTTCTAAGACTCTAGCACTCTTATCCGTGGGCCTTTCAAGCCGACATCATATCTCTCCTCTCAACTTTGTCATCTACTAATCTTACCACTATCTTGAGTATAAGTTGTCTTGTGCAGTCCAACCCTTGGGTTGTCAACTTTAGGACCTCACACCACATATCTCAGCATACTCTTGACATTAGGGAAACCTAGTTGTCACAAATTTATCTATGTTGCCAACTCCTATGCTTGACTATGGGACAATCGAGTTTACCCCCATATTAAATCTCAAGTATATTGTTAAGTATATCTTTATGAGCTAACCGTGTTTCTTTGAGTTGTGATTCAAGACCTAAAGATGACGGCTATAATTGGTAGCAGCGTGAGGCAAATGGATTGTACAACCTGGATCTTTCATCGTCAGCTTTCACTTCATTTTCTACGATTGACACTATTAACTTGGGCACTCCCTCTTTCCATTCTCAAAACTATGTTTCTTAATTCATTTCGTGGGATAAAGAAAGGCGAGCGAAGTGAGGTCCCGATCTAGAGAAAGTGATGTTGCGACTCAGGCATTATTGAGGTGCAAGGCTGACAGAATTGCAACTACTGCCACGGTCCATTAGCACTCTTTGATGAATGAGCTTCCGCCTTCTGTAGGCTCTAATGAGTCCATCTAAAAAATAGAAAACTGATTTCACACCCACCTAATATCGAAAAGGAGAGGTTTTTTAGCTAACATCCCTAGCGCACTAAATAAGGGAGGGTAGGAGCAGATCACGGGAAATTCTTGGAAAAATGATTTTCCTTATTTCGGAACTTTTTCTTAAAGATTGATAAAGTGCTGTCCTTAATAGGGATGAGCAGATTCTGAAGACCTCTGCGGAATTTTTTTCATGTCAATTCTCTATGATTTCTTGCAAAGCTTGTATTTTGAGGAAACACCATGGCTTCTTTTAATTTCCAATAGAATTTTTGTTTTCATTGGTCCACAATGATTTGTTGTCTTTATAAACAACAAAGTATGTTTCGTTTTTGTCAGTTCCCAACCTTTCTTAAAGACCACTCCTGCATGGCTATTGTTCATAATATTTGCTTTCTTATGTTACCTCATCTTCTAATAAACTTCTCCAAAATCCCATCAGATGCCATCATCTCATAGAGAAACTTAGGTATCTTACTGTGACTCATTTAGACATCTCATTTGTGGTTAGCACTGTAAGCTAGTTTATACAGTCTCCTACCTTCTCTTATCTTCATGCTGTTAAACATATTCTCCGCTATTTGAAGAAGTCTCCAAGCCAAGTCATTTGTACATCTTCCTGTTTGTTTGTTATAGCTTTATACAAATGTTGATTATGCTGACACTCTGTTGATGATCATCATTCTCTTTCACATTTTCTGGTGGCAGCTTGGTCACTTGGAAGAGCAAGAAACATACGTTGTCACATAGTCCTCTATTGCAGCTGAGTACCATGCCATGTCTCTTGCCGCCACTTAGGTAACTTGCCTCGAAGTCCTTTATCTGATTTTGGTGTTTCCTTGAGATCTCAGACAACTTTACACACAACAAAGTTATGATTTGATTGCTGAGATTAGTTTTCCATGGTGTCACCAAACATATTGAAGTAGATTGTCTTATCCAGGATAAGTCAAGCTTCCAAGAAAGTTCATCTTCCATTATTATATCGCATCAATTCTTTTTTTTTTCTTTTGCTATATAGGCAAAAAAAAAAAAAGTTCTCATACAACAAAGAATATAGTACCTTCAAAGAATCTGAAACCTTAGAGCTGAAATCCTGTGCTGCTCTCATCGATTTCACATAGTCGCTCTGTAGTGAGAACAAGAAAGATCATGAGAAAAGAAGAATAAAGGATAGCAAAGTACAAGATACAGCATAAATTGTCCATACTTGCTTATTAAGGGGTGTATGATATGTACGAAATGATGATGCTTGAATAACACCACTGCTGAAACCTGAGAAACAAAAATGATGTATTGCCACAGTATTAGCCATGACAAACAAAAAAGACAGTACAGCATCATACAGACCAGTGAGATCCACGCTAGTAGTATAAGCTCCATTGCCACCCTTTGCACAATCAGAAGAAGGCAAAGCCTCGAGAAACCAGGGAAGCTTTTCCTTGAACTGCACTGTAGATGGACGACCATCATGTAAATCCGAATGGAGGAAGCACTAGAACCACCAGAAAAGAAAATGTTAATTATTAACTCCGCACTTATCTGATTTAGAAGTCAAATTTGTCATTGACTAGTAACAAACAAAGTAGCTAAAAAGAAGCTTATAAGTGTATTATTTTGTTGATTGAATTCACCGTTGTACAGTCTTTGCATATTCCACCAATGCCACAGGAACCTTGACCAGGCTGACAGCAAGGAGGCTGAGAGGTAAAAATAAGTTTCAATATACATATTATCTAGTATCAGCTCAACAACAATAAATAGTGAAGGAAATTACAACAATATTACATTACCAAGGGATAAAATATATGATACTACGACATAGTAAAGATTACAGCTATCCAGGAACTCGCAAGTACAATATGGCCATACATTTGAAATGTTTGGCTTCTAGAGACGAGGATTGTTAGAGAAAAATATTTCAAAATATAGGAGTGCAAAACATAAATCAAAGTGCATCACAGTAGATATATCTGAATTTGAAAATCTTGAAGATACTATGCACCTACGTTAGGCAGATAATATTTTGAAGACACCACCTCACAAGTGAGCTCATCAGTGTAGCCACTTGTGATGACAAAACCAAATTGACAATGTTTCATTACTTTCGACTAGTCGTCCTTATGTAGCCATCCAAATAGAGAAATAACAAAATTGGATAAAAACCATGATTGTTTCTTCCCAGTGATGATGTGTAAATACAAATTTATATCATCTTCTATAATAGGATATATGTCCTCTATAATAGTACATCTTCTATGTATTAGATTTTATATTGAAAGTCCTATTATCCAAGAATCAAGGATGCAATTACAAGGAAAGCTCATTGCTAGCTTGCCTAATTTGAGACTTGCTGACTATGCGTGATTTCAAAATCTTCTCAATTTTGTTTGGATTCAAAGTCTTGTTTCTTTTGATTAATTGAAGAATCTTGTCCGTTATGTATAGTACTCTACTTTAAGCTAATGAGCATAACTTTGACCATAAGCTTGGATATAAGAGTCGAGAATCATGAGGTTGAGAATCCTCTAGTGAAAATATTAAAGATGAAGCAAACATGGAGTTGTTGAAGAGCCACACATTCTCTAACAAAACGATAATCATTTTCTATGTTCAATGCGAGCATGGTAGACAAGAGCAGTAAGGTAAATTGTGAAAAGATTTTCACACCATAATATTGGTCAAGGGCAAAGATGACGCCCAATTCTGAAAGAATAGTTTGATCCCAAATAAGTTCACAAGTAGCATCAGAAGGACCTTTGCATTCAATTTAGTGTTGGATAGAGCTACAATACATTGCTTTTTGGAGATCTAAGAGATAACATTAGGTCCCAAAAAGTTCTGAAGCCACTTACAGACCTCTAATCGTCTACTTCCTCCTGCAAAATAAATCGGTCTTCAAAATCACGATTCAATAATAACGTGGAACCTCTGGCCCATCCTCGACAAATAACAGTTACCAATCCAATCACACCAAGCTCTCAATAATCGAGAAGGTCATTGGGATCAATCTTCTAAATATCGGGATTAGGTGGCGCCTAGGCGCTAGGTACCCCGTGCCCATGCCCTTGTGCCCAACTATGCATGCTATTTGGGGTTTATGGAAAATTTTTAGCAGTTTTCCCCCCTTTTTTGACCGATTTTTTGTTGACCACCTAGAACTAGGCGGCACCTAGGCAGGGCTAGGTGCTAGGCGGAAGGTGCCCGCCCGACTATAACCTAGCAAATTTTACAACCTTGATCGCGATTGCAACATGTTCTATCAAGTGTGTAACCAACATGGTCATACTCTCCTTAGTTGCTATAATATCTGTAAGCCCCCTGGTTTTAGGGTTTCTTTTAAAATTTTTAAATGAATTAATTCAATAAATATTTTATTTAAAAATTAGTTTTGATCAATAAATATACTTTTCCGTGACTTTGATTTTTGGAGCGCTAGGGGTGTCAATCACTCGAAACGTCCTTCATGAGTTTTGATCTAGACAAGTTTTTCTTCATTTTGATATATCGTGTCCCACTAAAACTTGTTCCCTTGTACTCTATTTACATCGCACAACTTTCGGACAAATTTAGACCATTTGACAATCTACCGTAAACCTTGTCCTAACTTCCAATTTAATTTCGGGGCTCAACATCGATCCAATCTAATCGACCTAATATATGATTTTGACTTATTTGATCAATGATTATAAATACCTAAATTGGTAGTCATGGCCACACCTAGCCCAATTTTGACCCAACCTAACCCAAATGAACCCAACCCAAACCACATGTGACTCTCATGACACCCCCCAAACACAAAACATCATATTCCCCCTCTACAAAACACCAAACATCTAGCCCACACACTTCCAAACCCAATGGACAACCTCATTGACCATGAACCTTAAAAATTGTATAACCCTTGGCTCATACTACCTCTCTCCATTAGTACCTATCCATAAATGGCCAAGCCAAATGGTGGCTTCCATCTATTCCATCACTCGTCTATCACACACCAACACCCATTTTTAGCACTACCATCCACACACTCCAAAAAGTTCTATTTTCATGCAAAGACCTTAACCACTCTACCACTCAACCATACCCCCTCTCTCACTTAACCTCTCTACTCTCTCCTCTTTTTATTCAAACACACACACGAACCCCCCGGCCGACAGAAGCCTCCTCTTCATTCTTCTTCTTCTTCTCCTCCTCCTCCTAACCCTAATAGCTCTCCTTCTCCAACTTTCCTTCTTCCACACTCTTTCTTCTTCTTCTTCCTATCTACCTTCATTTCCATCCCTTCCTCTCCATGTTGTTGCTGTCGCTGCTCTTTCTGCTGCCGTGGGTGTTGCTACCCCTTAGCCGGCTACGACAGGTCACCCACCACCCAGGGGCGCCGCCCAGAGGGGGCTCCACCGCCGGCCACCGCCCCCAGGGTCGTCCGACCAAGCTCCTTCCATTGTTGCGCCTTGCTGTTGTTGTTGCCGCGTTCACTGCTGCTGCTGCGTTCACTGCTACTGCCGCGCCACCTAGGGCACCACCACCAGCCCCCTCGAACCCCGACGAACGCCCGGGCCAACCGCCACAGACGCGCGCCGCCCGACGAGCCCCCTGCGAGCAAGCGCGTACAGCCCGCGCGGCATCCCTACGCACGACGCTAAGCCGCTGCTGCTGGCCAGTGCGCACCCCCGTACGGCCCTGTCTCCGACCACCATGCACCGGCCACCACCGCGCGCCGCCAGTGCGCACCCCCGCGTGGCCGCCCTCCCTCGTCGTGGCCCGACAGGAAGTCAATTTCGAGGTTTTCGTCGAAATTCTGCCGTGACGCGCATTTTGAAAAATCAGAATTTACGTCTTGGGACAACGACTTCGCGCATGTTTTCTGGGCGATCCGACCGTTGGATCGTCAAACTCTTTTCGCCGTTGCAATCTCGGTATATAGTTCTACCTCCACCTAAATTTTCAGCTGTTAATTCGTTCATTTGACAGGTCAAAATCGGCCACCAAGTTGCACGAATAATTGTATGTATTTTTTACAGTCTCGCGAAGCCAAGTTCGCGGATTTGTTCCTCCTCCGTCGCAGCTCCGTTTGGCAAGCCACCAGTTCCTTTGCACAACAGGTATAACCCTCTTCTTATGATAAAATTGTTATTCCATTGTGAGGTCGTTTGATTGGTTGAATTCGACGTCAAAATTGGCCGTTCAAATTTGTAATTTTCACCTTGTAAAATTCTAATTTTGAACCCGGACTCCAGATTCTAATTCTGACACCACCAGTGGACTCGTGGCATCGTTCTACCCCAAATTTATATTGGTGCAAATCGGGTCCCACAGTCCGGGTCAACATGTCATTTTGAGATCGGCTTATCGGAATCTAATTCCGGATATACAGTTGGATTCGTATTGTCATTCTGGACTCGTTGACATATAGTTTGCTAGATTTAGTGGACTTTAGCCCGACACGCATTTCGATGCAAATCGAGTTGTCACGCCCCGGTTCCCAAAAGATATCAGAGCATTAAGATACATCTCCCCAGACTACGCATCCGTACAATGAATACAGAATTGTACCTGCGATTGTCGCCTGTGAGGTTCGGGATAGACATAGACATAAGGCATAACTACCAGAATTTCCACAAATTACAAAGCATCCACTTGTCCAAAATATTACATGTTCAAGGTTCTCCAAAATACATAATATACATATTTGTTCATGGTTCTTCAAAACACATAACTTACATTTTAGCCAAAGTTCCTCAAAACACATAATTTACATATTTGCTGATATTCTCAAAATGAAACTACTATCCTTCAAGGTGTCACATTATTCATAGAGTTCATCCTCAGCGTACGTCTGACATCCATCCTGATCTTCATCAATCCCTAGTGAACAAAACTAGGTCGTCAATACGACGAGCAAGCTCTCAATCAAAGAAGAGTGTTAAGAATATAGGGTGATAAGGAAAAAGGAATACAAGAAGGAGAATACTTGAACAAAATCTCATATCGTAGGATATCACACAGGGAGTACATAGCTCTCCAAAATAATGTCACAAGGAACATATAAGACCTTACTATACCTAAATGCAAGTTAGAGAAACCCTTCTGGATCACACACGCACGCCTGCATCTCGACAATAACCTCATTTACCCGGGATTAGGCTCATACAACACGGGTGGTGCTTAGATTATACATCCATCTGTATTATCACATATTGATGTGATTGCAAGCAAGGTAGCATCATGTGTTGGTTTCCGAATCATCTGAGTCGATTATCAAATCATGAGCTATAAAAGGAATTCGTATGATTTGGACTTTTCCAAGAATATCGAATCCATAGCTGAGCTGAACTCGGGGCCTGGATATCTAATGAAATAAAATATAGGCTGAGTTGAGACTCAGGGCCTGGATTATATATAATGGATAGCTGAGCTGAAACTCAGGGCCTGGATGTCCAATTGTATCAGGAAGATGAGCTAAGCCTCACCTCGGATATTTGCGCGGCCGCACGAATACAGATTCAGGGACTGATCAGTACGAAAGATAAAAAATTTATATTGTAAAGATTCAGCCGGGTGTGATCCAATGGTTTCTCTCCCAATCCAATACAACCTATTCTAGTGAATTCTATGACATTCAAATTCTAATCGAAATTTCCTTTAAACAGGAATCTTATATAAGTCAAGTTAAATTCAATTAATAGTTTCGTCCTTTCCGAAACTTATAAAGTCCCAGGAAGGTATTGAAACCAATGGGAATTCCAACAAGTATCGACTAGGACAATGGTTTACTAAATCACCCGATGATATAGATCAAAAATGGATGGTTCCATGATCTAGGACCAATTTATAATTTCTAAAAGGCCCGAATTCTCGAAAAATGACTAACTCTGGAAATTCTCAAAAATTTTGGTAGAGTCTCCTTTGTATTTACTGATCCGGAAATAATTTCGATACAAGCAAACACAAAGAATATAAATACGGGTACGCCGACCCCTTCGGTAGAGCAACCCTCAACACCGGAACCACGCATTTATATATCCCGGGTACGCCGACCCCTTCGGTGGAGCAACCCTCAACACCGGAACCACGCATTTATAATTAAGTTATGAAAGAGACATAAAGTAACTTTGCGAAATGGAAATGCAATGCTTCAACTAAATCAAGTGATGAGTAGTTAGTCTTAACTACAATTTCTAGAAGAAAGAGAATATTCAGTGCGTCAATATATAGATCTAAGTAGTAGTGCAACTTACTCTCGTACCTAAGGTTTATTTCCAACCCATAAGTGCGACATATTAACCCAAAAGTATGTCTCCAAAATCACGTATGTGTCCGGGTGTCAAAAATGATTTTTCCTTAGTTAATAAAGTAAAAAATTTACTTTAATTAAGCGTACTTTAATTTCTGGACAGCATTAAAATAGTATAAATAATAATAAAATAAATTCATAAAACCTTGTTTTGAAGTTATTTAGAAGCACTTTCATGGAAACAACAATGTTGGCTAATTATTACTTGAAATTGGTATGCATGTATATATATATGAACCTTGCATGGAATTTAACATCTACCAATTTGTATTTCATGATACTAACAAGAATTCATACAAGCCCTTTTATAAATATACAAACTCATCATCTATATATAACAAGCATAAAACCATTCAATAAAATTCACAACTTAAAGTACTAGTCTTTCTAGACTTTCTTCTTTATTAATTGCCATTCATGAATAAGGAAAACACAAATTTTAATAACTCATTGTGTCATGAAGAGTTAAGGCGTAAGTAAAATATACATACTTGAAATATACATGAGATAGATAGGGATGAACTCTTCATTTAACAATTTTGCACTATAACAAGTTATATTTCTAAAAATTCGAGGTCAATAAGCAATTTAGAACCTAAATCTACACCTACGTATTTCTGTCCGTAAATTTAAATAAGCAAATACAACATGCATGTACATGTAATGAAGGAAATTTAGGATGAAAAAGACAGGGAGAGCTTGCCTTGCTTCTTGGATGTTTTTCCTAGGAGAGAAATCCCCCCTTAAGATCCCAAATCAGAACCTATAACACAAAATTTGGAATTGATTAACCCAAATCCGCACTTTATTGCAACCCATCACGTGACTACAAACCTCGGCAACCTTTTTCTTTAGTGCAAGTGCACAGACCCTGATCGAGTGAGAATAGGTGATCGATATCACAGAAGGTCACCTCCTTTACAACCCATTCGTAAATTTCATATGGCCAATATATTACATATTCCATCTCTCTATAAAATCCTTCTTTCAGTAGCCAAATTCACTCACAACAGAGATTGTTATTTTGAATCTCACCCTTCACTTTGTATTGCGAAGGATTGGTGTAGAAACTATTTTTCTACTGTCTTGCTACTAGTGAATCCAATGGATCACCAGTGCATTATTGTAGAACTTGTGGCCCATCCTCGACAAATAACAGTTTCCGATCCAATCACACCAAGGTCTCAGTAATCGAGAAGGTCATGGGGATCAATGTTCTAAAAATCGGGATTAGGCGGCGCCTAGGCGCTAGGCACCCAGTGCCCACCTGATGCCCGCCTAATGCCCTTAGCATGTCCATGTGCCCAACTATGCATGTTATTTGGGCTTTAGCCCAATTAGCCTAGATAACTTGGATAGATTGCAGTGTGTTACCGATGGATCTCAATTGCATGTGTTAGTAATCAGGTTTGTGATAACCATAGTTAGTTGACGGATAGCAAGCCGTACCTTATGATTGTCCGCGATTGATTGATTGTTTATTTAATTTACTGTCTCTATATCTGCTTACTGATTATGATCATGTTCCTATACATGTACGATGCTCCTGATTACAGATCCTCAACTTGTATGTTATTCATGATTCCTGATTCTTGCTCATATTTGTGCTCATGTGATCATGTTTACCTATCGTCACTGTTTACTCTGTCTTTCCTTGCTGCTTTTATCTACTATCTTTATCATACCTGCATGTTGTTTTTGGTTCATTAGTTTGATTCCTCTGTGCTACTTGTTATTTGGGGTTTTGACCCGAATAGTTTTGTATGACTAGATCTCGTAGTGGAGCCCTAGGATCTTCCTTACCTCCAGCTCGATGGTGACCACACGAAGGAGCACCGGCCGAATACCTGAGGGGTTTTTTACTTCATTCTTCCACTAGTTGTATATTCTTTTGAGGCGTAGCCATCGAACACGTATTTAGCTAGTGTTTTGGACTTAACTCTCGCCTATGAGCTAACATGATTTGTATATATCTAGACTACAACTAGAGTTGATCATGTATGATGTTTACTTCTACTAGTATCTCATTTTGTATTATTAGCTTCATGATTATTTATATATTATAGTTTAGGTCGTTTTATTGTTTTATGTTTAATGATCATATATCTTGTATCTTGTTGAGTTGCCTGCGATTGAGATACTTATGATTGCTTGATCTAATATTCATTGTTGGATTGTAGCATAACCTCCATATCTTATACAGTCGTGACCGTACCTTGGGGTACCAGAGTACTCTTTTATATGTAACTGGCTTTGTCCGTTCCTGCTCTCCAATATTTTGGTTCTAGGGCGTGACGACATAGGCCCAAATAAATAATAAAATCCCATTTTAAAACTTAGGCCCACATCTTATTATGGCTTAGTACTAGGTCTTGGGCCTATATACCAAAACCGAAATTCATTTAGGATTTTGATAAGTAGGTATTATTTATATTGTCCCCTGACCCATTAATCTATTATGTGAAATATTCCTCTTCCGAAACAAAAATTAGGATTATGGTTCAGTAGGCTCCCCAACGTCAATGATCATCGTAATTCCCTAATTTATCCAAATGTCGAAAGTATGAGGTGCTTGGAAGCGCACTCCCTTGTCGCAAGACAAAACCATCTATGATTGGTTTCGTAAATGAGATCCAAAGGTTTACCGCAATGACACAAGCAATCCAGACCCGTAGGATCGAATTCGACGCGAAAATGGGTTAAATAACAAAAAAACCAAAATGGGGCCGGTCATCAATAATAGGCGACAAAAAAACGCGGGTCAAGCCCCGTATAGGGTCTCACAGGGTCTCACAATGGCTGACGGCTCACGAAAAGTAGCTCCCCTCGTGGGGCTGGTTGACATTGATGGGCCCACAAACGAAGGCGAGACCCCACTACGGGGTTTTGTGTTATCAACACGACTGAGGAAAGGTGCCAGTACCCTCTTATGGGACTAGTCGACGTTGACTAAGGCTCGAAGTCAGCAACTCCCCCTTAGTAGGGTCGGGCTTACTCGACGTAGTGCCGATGGAAGAATCCCTTGTGAGGCCGGTCAACATCAACGATAGCTTGTAGGCTACTTCGACCGCCTTCGTGGAGTCGGACTCGTTTGCCTGAACTTTTCTCGTGGTTCTTTTATCCACCTTTTCATTTAGTACCTAAGCCAAAATAATTTCCTACCATTATTTATTAATCCCCAAAGAATTTTACACAAGTTTCTGATTTGCACAAGATAATGGCACAAAGTTCATGATCACAAACCCTACATTTATGGGCAACCCTATATATCAACCACAACAAAAAAAAGCTCAAATCAATAAACAAAAATAATTGCAAAAACCCTAATTAGGGCATCAACAAGATGCAATAGGACACACTAATTAGATGTCTAATCATGCGAACTAACAACAAATCGTCATGAAACCCTAATTTAGGGTTTCCAAAGAGAGAGGAGAAGTCGTAAAGGCTTTGATACCGTATGTAGATCTTTGAAAACCTAGGTATCGAAGGTACAACGGAAGCACCGTTAGATGTTTACATTCATAGCGTGTTTGAACCGTACTTCACAAACGAACTTTTTGCACACAGTCGTGATGGATCCTACTAGAGAAGTCCCTTTGATTTCCGCACTACAGACGAAACTTCTACGAGGAAAGGAGAAGAAAGGATGTGTGGGAATATTGAGAGTTTTAGAGAACATGGATTAGGGTTTCTCCATATGAGAAGTCCTCTATATATAGACTTAGGGTTTCCCTAATGGGTGTAACCCTAATGGGCATGCAAATGCATATTGGACCCCGTCACGTGCCAGTCTCAAAATACGCGGGACCAGGTCACGTAACAATGGCCAGCTACACATTCCACAGGACTCTAGTCCGACTCGAATACATATAAGTTATTTAGATCATAACAAGTGTCCAAATATCCATAATATACAATCCCCAATTCTAACTAAACTACTAAGAAACTGAATAATAAATGCTGCGAAAGAATGATAAGAAGGCATCATCTAGTGATACATAAATCCTGAAGAAGTATCCATAATATCCTATGTCATATTTGAGCAAATACCTGAAAGAAAACCAGGTCCTCAGAGGGACATAACAAGATACATAATATACATGTTATATGAAATACAGTAAATAACATGTGAGGATAGTAAACAATTGATCAAGGCAATAAACAAGTGATCAAGTAACAGTACTACTAGACAGGCCATCTAGCTTCCATGAAATGCACTTGAGGACATCATTCGCACGCATGAGCTGCACCGATTGGCATCTCAACAGACCGGAGAGTATGATCCCTTTCTCTCTCCCCGTGATCACTCCCTGGCGAGCGAGCATGGAGGCGTAGACCTTGCTGCCGGCAATGTCGTGGTGGTAGAGCTCCTTGTCGAAAGAGACGTACTCGCTGAAGTATTCGACTACGTCAGAATTAGAGGCTCGGGTCTGGATATAGAGTCGATTAACAGTATTGGGAGGATTCGAGGAAGGGGGTGGTGTCCAGCTATCATGGAGATGGTGCAGGGAGGCCGACGCTCTCAGCCAGGCTCTCTGGTGCTCGAGCTCAGATGCTGGGGTGAAGACCACAGGAACCCAACACTGGCTTTGACCACAGCGACGACGGGGGACACGCTCGGCGAGATGAGCCACAACGATGTCTACAAGGAATGTGACGCAGATGAAAACTCGCGGCTCAACGATGTACAGCTCTACATCGATCGGTTCGTCGGCGAGTCGTTGCACATGTGTCGATCTGAATGTGCTCGACTTGGCGAGCAGCGATCGGGTACCGAAATTCCTGAGGAACGACGTCGACAGGAGGGGACACAAGTTGTCGACGAGAGCAACGAGGCGAGATGTTGTGGAGAGGAAAGGAGGTAGGTCGAGTGCTCCTCCTCCTTCTCGAGTCTGAGTATGAGCTCGACAAGAACTCGACGACTCGCTAGGTTGTGTGGTTCGATGGTCGTTGTTGTCGTCGAGGTGAGGTGCACTGGTGGAGGTGGGATCGAGGCAGTAGGTTGGGGTCAGAAAGTGGAGGAAATGGTGGTTGCTGTCGGTGGCAGTGATGATGGTATCGCGGAAAAGTTTGAGTGAAGAGAAGTGGAGAAAGATGAAGGATGAAGAAGAAAGGATGGAGAGGGAAAATGTTGCTCGGCTGCAAAGAAACACTAAACAATCTGGAATTGCTAGTGGCCCAGGTAGGGCAGTTAGCGACAGGTGTGTAGATTGGCATGAGAGGTGTAGGCTTGTAGACCTTGTACAGAGAGCAGGTGGATGTTTGCATGGGAATGGTTGGTTGCAGGGAGTGTTTCCATATTTATGTAAGTTAGCAGAGGGGGTGAGGTGCAAGTTGTGCATGGTTGGTGGTGTGTTGGGAGGGAAAGGATTATGCTGTGTTGCATTGACATAGAAGGGGAGTTAGAGGGTCGGGTAGGCTAAATGGGAAAAGCCCATGGAGGTGAAAATTAAAGGAAATATTGAAATATTGGCTGTGCTGGATATATGGGAAAAAGGGTAACAAATACTACACATAAGGATTGAAGGCCCAAAACAAATAAATCATTATATACCTATAGGTTTAGGCCTAAACAAATACAATGGCTTAGGCCTAATACAAACATATACTATTTATATGTACAAATGTATACTATATATATGGGCTTACGCCCGATACGATAATATATATGGGCTTTAAGGCCCAAACAAATAAATGACTTAGAAATTTACTTAATTAGTATATTTAAGCCATATTCTAAATATTTAGAATAAGACAATAGAATTTATATAACTAACCTAAAGTCCCTTGCATAACTACTAGATTGGCAATAACAAGGACAACACACTAAATTCAAATGGTAATAAACCGGACAGATCAGTCTACCGATCACCCTGAACCGAACCCGGTCTGAACCGGACAGATCAGTCCAGTTCGGGTCCAATGCCAACATTTAGAATAATGAAATAACAATTTTGATGACATCCGGCTTGAACCAGGTTGAATAATGCTCCAAATGGTATTTCCATTTGTGGACAAACAATCTACTCACTCTAGCATTATATTAGCCCTTCACTCAACAAATTGATTTGGATCCATGAGATGTTTATCAAATATAAGAGTTTTTCTAAGAGTATAAGAATCAAAGGCTTCCATCGTTTACAAGGGTGTAAATGGAATAATGGATCCCGAATAACAATCACCCACAGATAGACGTGTCCTTTCCCCACTAAAAAAGGCAATGGTTAACATTGGTTATAATGGAGAGGCAATCAACCAAATAATAAGAAAGAGCACTTGTATACTTATATACATGCTAGGTATGCACAAAGAAAGTTGGAAATTATTATTGAGCAAAGCTTCAAAGGAATTGCTGAACATTTCCTCATTTTTGGCACTTAGCACTGATAATGAACAGGATATCCTTTCTCTTGCTCATTCATTTAAAATCAGCATGACATCATAGCATGTCATAGAAGGAAAGCAAGAAGCAGACTTACAAATATCTAATATAATAGTGTCGCGATATTCCTAACCTGATCATTAGGAGGACAATAGCTCTCATTCACAAACTTGCGACAACAACTAAATGCTTCTGGAGACAACCATACAAGGAAGTCGTCGAGCCATGAAGCAGCTGGCTTTGCAATGTAACTTGACTCTGATATTAATGATGCTCTTGTAATCTGCATCAAGGAACACACTAAGTCATACAGCTAAGAACACGTATGCGTTGTTAAATATGTCCTGAAAATGACAAAATTACTGATTGTAGGTAGGAATATTGTCCATTTACAATGCTCATAAGAGAATGTAGCCATGCCATTGATGTAGGAGTAGAATCTTAAGAGTACAGATCAGAATTATTACCTCGTTTAAGAGAGAGTTGGTATTACAATGGCTGATGGAGCATAATTGATTTGTTTGCTCTGATTCCAAACTGTAAACAAAATGATTGAGGAAATCAGCACATATAGTATAACACCAACCAACTGTCCATCATAAAGCAACACTTCAGAATATAAGCCAAAATGATTTCCATCATAAGAAAACAAACTACAGAATTCCAGCTGGATGCAACACTTCAGAATATAAGCCAAAATGATTTCCATCATAAGAAAACAAAATTCAGAATTCCTGTTGGATGCATATCTGATACATGAGACTTGAATAGGACTTGGATGTGTATGGAGATGAAACGGAGGTCCAATTGACAATTAAATATGGCAAGATACAGAGAAATGTGGAAAAAAGAAAACAGACTGCTAGAATTATTAGGTTTATAATTCATTGAAGTTGTTCTAACATGAACCTGAAACCATATCAAATACAGAAAAAAGACAAATTCTTGGCTCACCCTCTCAATTCCCAGATTCAAGAAGAACATTGGACATGTATAGTCTATGCCACTACTACTCGAGCCAACTATACCTGTAGTTGAAACCTTTGACAACAAAATATAATGGTGGCCCTACTCTTAGATACTTTGCTAGAGCTGCATAATAGTCCTACAAAATTAAAACAGCATATTACATAACCATAGGATAATTGTATTTACATAAAGAAGTTGTGAATAAGATATTACAAAATGATCAAACAAAACCTGCAGATATGAATCACGGGGAAGAACAATCTGCTGCTCCAAACCAGATTCAAGTCTAGTACATAGGTCCTAAAAGGTTGTAAAATATACTAAGAAATCAATGAATAAACCACTATAGAATGTAACCATTAATCATGTACAGGCATTGATGAATATAAGAAGGAATGATAAATTGAATCTTAATATCTTGACAAAAGAAATTAGTATGCTTTATTATGGTTGTTATAATATTAATGCCTTTGTTAGCAAATAACCTATTAATTTACTATACATTTGTTAATAAATGTTGTAGACGAGATAACACCGACATACATAGAGACAAGCAGAGACTAGGATGTGTTTGCTGTAACTATACCACCACTTTGGAGAGCATGCAAAAGCAAGGAGATTGTAAATTCTCAATCCTCACTGATGGACAGGTTTTTCATGACTTGCAAACAGAAAGGAAAATGTCACTGTCAGCAAATCGGTACTCATCATTGCAAGGTTAACTTGCTATACATTTTTGAAGAATTAGTAGCCAAGAAGTCAAAACTTTCAAGATTTCGTTTTAATGTATTCATAAAGGCTTTAATAAAAATAAATGGAGTACATCGGAATACATTCAAATAATGGCATGTTTCTTTTAAGGTGACTAATTCTTAAACCATTTTTAATCATTAAGATCATATGAATATCTAGGAATGGATTCAAATTACTTTCAATATATTTGGTAGATCTTTTATCTTATCAAGTGCTTCCATTAACTTGAAATGTATTCCCACTAAAATGGATATTTTATGATAGCGGATTTTCCAACCCAGATGGCTCCACTATTTTTAAAGATACAATTTGTTTGGACAATTAGGTCGAGTCATGCTTTTAGAAAGCTTATTTCCTACTCCGCAGGTGAGTCCAGGCTAGTTTTTTGGACATTTCGGCAATGAGGAGGTGATCTAGTATTAGCAACTAATTAAACCAAAAAATGTTATTAAATTGCATGATTATATGGAAACATGTCATTATTTGAATGTATTATGATGTACTCCGTTATTTGAATGTATTACGATGTACTCCGACTCAGATGGCTCCCTATTTTTTTAAAGATACAATTTGTTTGGACAATTATGACGAGTCATGCTTTTAGAAAGCTTATTTCCTACTCCGCAGGTGAGTCCAGGCTACCTTTTTTGTACATTTCGGCAATGAGGAGGTGGTTTAGTATTAGCAACTAATTAATCCAAAAAAAAAAGTTATTAAATTGCATGCTTATATGGAACTAATAACATTCTACAATAACACTTTCATTTTCATTGCTGTGAACATGTCAAATTAAATGGAGCTAATAACATTCTACAATAATGCACGATGGGACGCTGGTAAATAACGAAGACACTGGATAGAAGGTCAGATAGTATCAAGCATAAAAGTTAACAAATAACAACGATACACAAAAGACAGTCGGACAGTCTCAAGCATAAGACAGTCCAAAGTCTTCTACAAAGTGACTGCCAAGCCTCTAGATAGTTGTAGGTCAACCAAATTTGAAGAAGACTGTATTTCCCCCTTTCTAGATGATTCTAGTGAGATACCACATAGGTTACCTATTATCAAGTTGTTTATTTTAGTCATTAGCACTATTCTATCCTCTATATATGTTTGACCAGAGTGACCTAACGAAATTAAACTAATGAGTTGAGATAATACTTTCTTCCATATGCTACCAGAGCTTTAGGTTCCATCATGTAAACTCGAGCTGGCCTCCATGACTTCCGTCAAATTGATCTCCTCCTATTCTCTGCCATCCATCAAAAACCGTACCCCTATATTAGAACTCTTCTTCAAACACTGTATCAGCTGCGACACACTATTACCATAACCCTACATCCTCATTCACCAACCAGAGTACTCCTTTCCAAATAACTCAAAATCCTCCTAAAATAATCTCAAACCCCATATCTCCTACCTAAAACCCTAAATCCATCATCCCTCAGCATATGACCTACGTTAGGTCCGACCACATTAAGACCTTGACTCCAACATATGATGGTTCTTCCTCTTCAATTCTTCCTTCCAAGTTTACGACTCTCTTAGCCTAGGAAATCCAGAGTTTGTGGCATCGTATCTCCTCTTCGCACGCGT
This sequence comes from Iris pallida, assembly GCA_029216955.1. Lineage (NCBI taxonomy): Eukaryota > Viridiplantae > Streptophyta > Magnoliopsida > Asparagales > Iridaceae > Iris > Iris pallida. The sequence goes on along the minus strand of JANAVB010041418.1, from coordinate 1,929,671 downwards.
CCACCTTTGAAGTTTGAATCTTCTAAGATGATAGTACTTAATGGGGCTGTGAGACTATCATTCCCCAAAGTATCTCTCTCTCACCACAGAGGCTTCAACTCATCTCTTGCCGACTAGAAGGCCACAACTCAACTAACTCTCATTGTCTCGGAAGGTAGAACACACACGCACTCTCCCCTGCTTGACTCTCAGACACATCGGTAAGAAGGTCGAAACTTACTCTCGGTGCAGCCGAGGCCGCAACTTATGATCCCTTGCCACCTAGAATGTCGCAACTCAACTCAACTCCCACTTTCGCCGCCAAGATGGCTGCTACTCACCCTCTTGACACCTTGAAGGGGGCAACTCTCTCTCTCTCTCTCTCTCTCTCTCTCTCTCTCTCTTCTAATGTCTCTCTAAGCTGGATTTGATTGCATATAAGCTCCAAACTAGTGGGTGTTCTAGTAATTTCTAGTAATGTCATCAGTGATGTTATGTAGGTTGCCTATCTTTGTCCGTAGTACTTTTGTATCCTCTATATATATCAAGCTCAAAAGCCCTAATAAAATTAAGCTAATGAGTTGGAGCAAATAATCTCTTCCATAAACATTATGTGTGGCTTGATAACTTAAAAATATGAGTGAATTCTTCTCTCGGAACAAGGTATCATTGTATTGGGAGCTTCTTTATATCCGGAACTAAAGTCGACTCTTGAATGTGTATTTTATCGGCTAACCTTCCACCATTATCACATTATGCTTAGAGAAAAATTACAAATTATCACATATCATAAATACCGTAGCAATAACAAATAACAATGCTGCAGCATATAACACCTTACCCTTCCATCGGAACTAGTATTTACTTCTTCAAAATATGTTCATCAGTTCTACTAGAGAAACTAAAAAATTAAAGAAGTGGACCTCTTGTATCATAGAATAACAAAGTGCATGATTGAGCATAAATCATATAACCGGTTGAGTAATTTCACAGTCGCATCAAATTCGTGTATTTTTTTATTGTCGTTCCTTCACTCTTTGGCGTAATATGTCATAAAGATGAATCCCTATAGCAAATTGTATTATCTTATCTATTCCCCTAGCCTCTTTATTTATAGTCTAGGAAAACTTGGATGGTGTTTATTGGTTGAATGAGCTAAAATTGCGATCCAAAAACTTGGAGAATGCTCATTGGTTTAAGGACATCTCTCTCATGCTAATTGCTACCTTGGCTAGAATTTTGGCATCAACATAGAGTGTTGACATCAGGTTGACAGTCGGTAATAAAAATGTGAGATTTGTATGAAGCTTTCTATGCTCCATAGCCGCCCATTCTGATGGGAGAAGACTTGGATGATGACGATGATCATCAAATTTGTTTATTTCCTACCATTCCGGATGCATAAGTAAAGAAGATTAAGTTATTTGGGTGGAGGATAATGAAAACAATTGACATTAGAGTATGTGGAAGAGGCCAGGGGAAAGAAGTGTAAACTTCTCTGCTTATTGTCATGGACTTAGTGTTTTAGGCTATACTTCGTCATGTGCGGCGCACTATCTTCCTTCTCGAAGACTCGTGCAAGCCTTCCATAACCCACTTAGCTAGAATGCTAAGTAATTAAGAGAAGAAAGAGTGGAGCAAATGAGACTCGTAAAGGATTCTTCTATTAACTTGGAGAATGCTTACGAGTTTTGGTGGTGAGGAACAAATGGGACATCCCACTTATTTATAGTGCCCATAGGGCTTACATGGAAACATCAGTAACCATCTGGAACCGGCATATTTCATAGATTATTCTAGGAATATTCTAGGGACTAGATAAGCATAAGGAAGCTTCTAGTACATACAGAAAGATCATGAGACATCTAAAAAGGTTTCGAGTTTTCTGGAAGATTCTGGGCCTTCTGGATGATTCCACCATCTTCTAGAACATTCTAGAAGCTTTTCGTATAACCTTGATCCGTGGAAGGGTATACAATTTTGAATCAGACGGGACGCAACTTTTTGGACGTTACATTCCCTCCCATTTAAGGCGTTGTCGTCCTCGTTAACCATGTTCGCTGAAAAATGCCTGGACCTCGGCCTCGAACTGATGCAACGTATCACCATGTTCCCAGCTAGACTCGTCGTGCGGCTTGTCCTTCCATTGGATGAGGTACTCCACATACAGGGACACGCTTCGCCGACGGATGGTCCACTTGTCGAGCACGACTTCCACTTTCTTGTCGAAGGACGTAGTCATAGTCGTCGTGGTCTTTTCGGAACTCCTCGCTGGGGAACCTCCAAGTCTTCATAGTACGGCTTTAGGCAACTTGCATGGAAGACTGGATGAATCTTCAGCTTAGCGGGGAGCTCGAGCTTGTAGGCCACCTTGCCTACTTTCTTGAGTACGGGGAAGGGGCCTTCGTACTTCCAAATCAGTTCTTTGTGTACTTTTCGGAACACTTTGAACTGTTGTGGTTGTAGCTTGACCATCACCATATCCCCCTCCTTGTACTCAACCGGCCTTCGTCACGCGCCGGCCAGTTTCATCATCTTCGTCGCAGCCTTCTCCAGAAATGCTTTGGCAATGTCCGTCTTTGCCTTGAAATCTGAAGTAAACTGGTTGGCCGCGGGCCTTCTACTCGAGAACCCCGCACTTAAAGTATGCGGGGAAAGCAGCTGTCGACCCATCACCAACTCGAATAGGCTGCAATGTGTGAAACCCAATTCTTGTGATTAGTATTTTATTATAATTATTATTATTATTATTATATATTTTTCAAGTGTTAAAATTAATTCAAAATTAATCAACTTGGATTTTTTTTGGATTCGAACCCAGATCTGAGCCCGAACCCAGACCCAATCTTACTCCTAATTCTGATTTGGTAAAAAAAAAATCTAGTGGAGCTGATCCACGAAGGACCAGCACTCTTTTCTCACACACTCACGTTCAATCCTCACTCCCTATTCTTTCTCCCCCTCCCCTCATCTCTCTCCCACGTATATTTCTCCTCACCACAAACCAAACCACTACTCTCCTTTTAAAACTCACCACCAGCCCACTCCTTCACTTACTCAACTCTCTACTCTACTCCAGAACAAAACTCTCTTTCCCACAACCCCATCCCACGAGCACAAAACCCCCACTTCCTCACAACTTCCCTTTCCCCTCACACCCACGCCAGAGCCTCTCCCCGATCCCCTTTGCCGAACTCCCCGCGCCCCACACCCGACGTCGCCCTACCCGCCGGCCTCCCTCCGGCCCGACGCCGTCGCCGCCCACCGGCCGCGCCCGCACCCGACGCGCCGGCGCCGTGCCCTAGCCCGCGCGCCCTCCCCGCGCGGCTTCCTCGGCCCGCCCGACTCCGGCCGGCCTCCCCGACCTCCCTGTGCGCCCCTGGCGCAGCAGCCCCTCTGGCCAGCCCCGACTCCCCTGGCCAGCGCCCCTCTCCGACTCCCCGTCGCACCTCGGACCCCGATCCAGCGCCTTTTCCGCTGTTGCCGAGCCCGGACAGCATTCCAGCGTTGTTCCGGATCTTCCCGACCTGCTGTTCGGATCTTTTCTTTCTATTATTTATCATCTGAGAGCTCTAGCCGAGCAACCTGAGGTATAACCCCTGTCCCGCCCTTTTTCTATACAGTCTGTGATGAGAATGGTCCCCGATTCCTCTTGGGAATTCGGTTTTAGCGACGTCGTATTCTTCCGGAACCTTCGGAAAGGTTCTGTTGATTATTTTGGATTTTCGGAACTTTTCGGGAATTGGTTTTTTGGTATATTTTGGGCTTTCCGGATTTTCCGGTAGCGTTCTGTGATATTTTTGGTTGGATTCGGACTTCCGAAATTATTTCGGGTCGTTCCGAATTTATCTGTGGATTGGTTGTGGATTATTATATATATACATATTTGGGATTCCCTGGTTTGGGATTTTGCAGGAAAGATTATCGGCCTATTTCCCATTTTTTGGGTTGACCAAAAACAGAGGAGATGCTGCCGGATTTTTTCGTAAATTCTAGAATATTTTAAAAATGAATTTAAAATGGATTTCGGGATTTTATTTAAATTTTGGGCGACGACCGTATCGGTCAATGGGCCCGGCTAAGTGCAAACGAAACCGGCTTCGCCCGGACGTTGAGGCATTAGCCTAGTTGAAGATTGGACCATATCTGAGACTCTATAAATAATTATTTTATCTTTATTTTCTATCATTTAATTTTATTCATATTTAATTCATTTAAAGTTTAGGACTAACGGCAGTTTATGTCTTATTTCAATTTATGTAAATAAATTGTAATGGGCATAAGTCCAGCTGGCTGTTGGTCTGTAACTGTATTTGGTAGCATAGATTTTAGTTATTGCTGATTTTGCAAGTTTTTGTATTAAACGAATAAATTTAATAAAAAGTATTTTCGTATAAAAATTAATAAGGTTTTCTCACCTAAAATCTATCAGTTTTAATATTAGTTAAAGATCATGTATTTCTCACTAAATAAAGAAATTAGTTTTATATTTATAAATATGAAAATACCAAGTTTTAACCAATTAATCTGGCATCGACGAGTTTTCCAAATTCAAAATATAAAATGATCTTTTCCCTCGTATTGAAATCAACTCACTAATAATCGTGCTTTCGTGTTTTGTTTATTAAAGAATTAAAATTGGATTAGGACACAAATAGAGATTTCAACTAGCATAGCTAGATTGGTAACCCTGGAATCTGAGTCAGTCAATTTCTCGAATGTAGGAATTCGAGAACGATTCTGAATTCCCGTCTCGAAGTCTTCATCCTCTCCAGTCAAAATCCATTTTGAGGCAAGTATAGTTTGTGTTAGTTTTACAGTTATTTTAATAATCGCTTTACTGCAAGTTTAAACCACGATGCAAACACGAAACTCTCTCGGAGAGTACTGATTGTGACTACTGTACTGATTGGGGACTGGGGGAATAGAGTAATGTTTATGACCACATCCAACTGTAACTTAGGCCAGTTTAGCTTACCCCTCATACACACGGGGATAAGCCGAATCGTATCAATAGGATACAACTGTACATCCCAAGCCGGTCATATTCATTGCCTATTCAAATTACGCTGTTTTACTGCTAGAAAACTGTTCATTTCTAAAACTGTTTAAAAGTGCATGATTCTATTATTTATTTTAACTGTTTAAATTAGCATGAATTGTACTTTGCTCCCTCCTGACTGGAGATAACATTTTTAGGGAACATTGAGGATGCTGAGCTGTTATACTATACAACAGCTAATTTGACCCGGTTCTGTACCCTGTTAGAGGACGCAGGACTTGAGGCCGGCGAGCCGAACACTTAGCTAGATTTTCTGTTTCTAGATTTGTTGTTTAGAATTTTGTAATTTGATTTCAGATTTTAATTCAGTTCTTTCACATTCCAGTTGTACTTATTTCAAAGTTTAATAAAATTTTATTTCCCGAATTTGAGTTGTGACGAATATAGATGTTGTTGTATGGTTACCTGCTAATGGAACAGCTTACTGCCGCCGTCTCAACAACGGTGCAGGCTGGGCATGATCCGGTTCGACCCAATTATTTGGGATCGGGTCGTGACACAATGTGACGACTCGCCCCGTTGAAGATTGTAGCAGAAATGAGTGGTGTCCAGGTGGTGCACCCAATCCCGCTAGTTGGCACTCACAAAATGCCGTAAGTACTCCTTGAGCATAGAATTGACCCGCTCCGTCTGTCCGTCTGTCTGCGGGTGGAAGCTGGTCGAGAAGTGCAAGTCCGTCCCGAGAATTTTGAACACTTTCGTCCAGAACTTTTCTGTGAAGCGGGGACCTCGGTTGCTGACTATGTTCTCCAGGATGCCCCAAAACTTCACCACGTGAACGATGAACAGTTGCGCGGTCGCCTCTGCTGTGCAGTCCGTTGAAGCAGCAATAAAGGTAGCGTACTTAGAGAATCGGTCCATCACCACGAGAATGGACACAAGCGCTCCCACTTTCGGCAGGACGGATATGAAGTCCATCGATATGCTCTCCCACGGTCGGCTCGACACGGGAAGAGGCTCCAGCAGACCCCCGGGTCTCTGGTGGTCCACCTTGTCTTGTTGGCACACAAGACAGGTGCGCACATAATCCTCCTCATCCTCGCGCATGCGAGACCAGTAGTAGACGGCCTCCAGCAACGGCAAGGTCCGCTTATGTCCCGGGTGTCCGGCCCACTTCGTATCGTGGCATTCCTTGAGCTGTTGTCTCCTGTCACGCCCCGCTCCCGTAGGAGCGATCGTCCTCGCTAAGACGTGATGCTGCACGAGCCTAGATTGTGCTCGTGCAAGGCAGTTTCATAACGGCCAATTACATCGGCTGCGATGGGGTCGTCGCACAGAAGTCCCAAGCAGAAACATTGAAACATGCAGCGGAAATTTAGAACAAGCACACATGAACACAAGTCGTTCAAAAGAAGCTCTTTATTGATATTAAATACAAGACTATATTTGTGGACGCAAGGCCAAATTACAAGTCTCTCGAGCTCACTTTTCTCTCATTTTACAATTCACTCTGCTCTCTCTCATCTCTCGATACAATACTTGAATCCAGCGGAAGCTTCGGAAGGCGATGTCCATACATTGTCCCGTATAAGTCTTAACTTCACGCGGCCGCACGCTTCGAATCGCCAAGGAACTCCGTGCCTCGACGCCTCCAAGCGAGCTCCGCGCCACGAGCTTCTACCTGTGCCTGCACATGAAAACTGTGTGGGTGTCAGTACTCAACTGTACTGGTGGAGTGAGCTCCTCGCCCACCCATACAAAACCGACAGGTTCATTTACTTTGTGCAACTTACAAGTCCCTTACGATTGTCTTTCTAATCTTGCCTTAGGATCCATTTTAGAACAAGACGTTTCGGCCTATACTTAACAATGCAATGACAGGGTCGTGCAACGATGGGGGCGTGCAATGCCAACGTGTATTCAACTTATTCGAGATAGCGCTTCGCCGAGGAGCAACTCATGCGAACTCGGCCGTGCCAAGACTTGTCGTGCTTCAAGATGAGGTCGTGCCTAACGACTCCCTGACTTAGCCAACTTTTACATTACGGTCCTTTCGACTTAAAGCGATGGCATTCGACTCGACTTATGCAAACTTAGGCCAACTATACCGATACGCGAATGCCAATATTGATACGCGAAAGCCAATACTTGATACGCGAAAGCCAATACGCGAATGCCAATATTGATACGCGAAAGCCTTGCTTAGTGCCGAAGCACGTGTCTTGCTGACATAAGCTATAACTCATTCCTTCTGTGCTGATACATGGCTAGCACTAACGGGATTACATCTTGCTGACTTGATACATGTCGTGCTAGACTGTCTCATGATTCGACCGACGCCATGCTAGTACTTGACGCTATCCAAAGGCAAACACGCGGATTGCTGCTCTTGCCGACACATCTATATGAGTGGTCACTAGCAATGTCAAGCTATCTTGGACTCGGCTCGGCGGGGGTATCGGGCCGCCCTTCCATGGGTAGCTAGCCCCGGAAGCGCCGATACTCCCATGCGGTTATCCGGCATCCTGCTTTGAGCCGCACTCGCTTCCTCCGGGCCAAATGATCCCGGCGCCCCGGCAATCATTCGAGCAAACTACATCTTGTCGACAAGTTGTCCAATGACCATGCAAGTCTCAACTCGATCTATCCAGTCCTTTCTTATTCATGACCATGCTTTTCCTCTTTCTATCGAGACTCCCAAGCCGGGGAACCGATCTCGTGTGTTTCCTTTCAAGACATAGCGAGACTCCCAAGTAGCGGGATCGATCTCGTGTGCGGGACTTATCAAGACTAAGCGAGACTCCCAAGCCGCGGGATCGATCTCGTGTGCGGGACTTATCAAGACTAAGCGAGACTCCCAAGTAGCGGGACCGATCTCGGCAATAACCGGTCGCGGGGACTTCCTTTGACCGTGGAATGTTTTTCACTAAATCCACCATAGCTCGTGCCTTAGACAGACCTGGTTCAATAGGCGACGCTATCGCTCAAGTCATATACTTTATACGACGAGCCTTGTTCTCAAGGGACTATGCGACTTGACAACTGCAGCTAGAGCGGGACAGTGCTAGAAATGGTTTCGATAGCCCAACATAACTCTTGTCTAACTTATTCGGGCAGCGACTCGACGAGCAAAGGCTACGCCGAGCTTCGCATCGATGGAACGTGCTACGCACGGGGTCGACTTGAACAACCAAGTACTCGGGTGCCTAGACTTAAGCCAACGAGTCGTGCAAGACAACTTAACTCACGGGACGTGCGAAGGCTATGCCAAGCCTTGGACGACGGGACCGTGCATGCATTTTCAAGCATTCACGCGGGCGGCGCCTATGACTTAGGTCAATACAAGCGTTGGGGCAAAACGACGAGAACGTGCATGCTTTTCAAGCATTCAAGCGGACGACGCCTATGACTTAGGCTTATTCGAGTGTCGGGACAACTTAGCAACTCAAGCCAACTTCCTTCTCCCAAGCCACGGGAACGAAGGATCGAGTGTCATTTGAAAGCACGCTGAACACACTTCTAACACGGCCGTGGGACCTTTTCCAAGTTCTAAGACATTCCGACGGGTCGGGATTATTCCCTTAGCTATGTGCGTTCGCAGCTTTTATGTTTATCCTACTTGTGCAAGTTGAAAACATGCGAGTTATTAAGTGTAGGCTAAGATGAGGCAAGTTCACCGAAACTACCCCACCTGTGCAAGGAGTCGCCTCGACCGAGCGAGCCTTCGAGCAGCCGTTGCAAGGCTAAGTTCCAACGCCGTCGGCGTTTCGATTCCTCCGATTGACTTGCGGGACGGGGCACTACAACATACACCACTCAGAACAAGTCTCGTCCTCGAGACTTTCCTAAAGGCAAGCCATCCTACCATTTCTATGGCCAAGACTTAATCGTGCCCAGACGCGGGAATATCGTACACACTTCGCCTACGCGTTTCTTCGATTCTAAGCCACGCTTGCACTACTCATCAATCTTTTCCGTTAACACGATCTCAAATTCTCGATACTCTTCCATTCCTCAAGTCATGCTTGAACTCAACGTATCACTTGGCTGGATCATGCGCGCATTCCAGGCGTCCCTAAAATACATGCATTCAGCCAAGCCGCATGATAGAGAATTCGTCATTCTCACTCGAGTCGCATCGTGCACATACTCAGGCGTCCCTGAAATATATGCATGTCAGCCGAGTCTTGTGAGCCGGGTTTCCTATTCTTGAATCATTTCGTCAATCCATACCAATCCTCGAAACCAATCTTTCGATTGCTAATAATTGAAACAGGTGCGTCTCACCTAACCGCTAGGCCATTTCTCAAGGCTATGTCAATGTCAGGATTGGAATCATAGTTTTCCAACAATAATGCCAACACTGACCCCATTCCTAGGGTCAAACCAAAGTCGATAGTACGGAATTTTCTACCCAAGCTCGCGTCACTCCGAATTCTAAATATCGAGCACGATCACCTAATTCGCATCAATGCATTCGTTGCGCGTATCTGAATCCATTCAAATCATCAATTCTAACCAATTCATGTATTCGATCACAAGGTCGTCTAGCTTTTGACAATACGTTGCGCTCCAATCTCACGCGAGTCCGATTATCCGTGGTGGTTAATGAATCACCATGCAATGCTCCCGCGGAATAATCATTCTCATCGGGACGTAACTCTTGTTTGAGTCTAGACTCATTCACTCTCGATCCGCGGATTGGACCTACGCAATCCTCAAGTTCAATTGTCACACACGCTCAGTCATTTTCGAGTCCACCTTCGCGTCAAACCACAAGTCAAAGCACACAAATTGCCATGCCATGCTAGTTCAATCACCCCCGCTGTATGAATCACCATACCAGCGCTCACGCGGAGTGATCGCCCTAATCGGCGCAACGCATGTGCGAAGCTGGAGTTGCGCTCGCTTAAGACAAGAACGTCAACATTGTGGTTGTCAACAAAGCAAATCCAAACATTTCATTTTCATCCAAGTCAAGATCTCTATTCGATAGTCCGACCGTCATTTATTCAACTAGAAAATCCTCGAGCCAAGTTTATCTTTTCCTCGACACGTTTCAACATCACGAGTCTAGCATCCATCGGAACAATGACATTTGCACGATCGTCATTCGCCGAGTCAGAGTACCCCCGAGTTATCGCATATCGATCGTTGATACGCCTCAATACCATCGACGATATGCGTAACCTGACGATCTTCCTTTTGTAACCAATTTCGAGTCGTACGACTGATGCTATTGTCCGAACTGGATATACCACAATTATTCGATATTCAAGATCAAGTTCGATTGTTATTCCTCAAGCTAGTTTCAAGATCGTTGACCAAAACTCAAGTCACATTTTATTTGATTCAATCCAAAATCGTACGTGTGATTTACTAGAATTCCTCGATCAAGACATTCACTTTTATTCATCGTTCCGAATCATTTTCTAACTCTCGTTGTCCATTCACAAGTTGTCCAACGACATCTCGTTCGGGACATTCGAAATCACGACCAACTAAGCGTGACGCGTTCTAAGGCTCCGCGCGATCACATCGCCTCGCCGACATACTCGCCGTTACTTCAAATCCTCAATCTTTGCTCGAATGAAATTCCAGAACAAACCATACACCACTCGGATTCGAGCTATCCGATCTAGTCCTCAATCACATTCGCATCATTCGCTAAGACATCTTTCTGATTCGTTCGACACGGGGGCATGCAACGACGGGGTCGTGCCATGCCAACGTGCATTCAACTTATTCGAGATAGCGCTTCGCCGAGGAGCAACTCATGCGAACTCGGCCGTGCCAAGACTTGTCCGTGCTTCAAGATGAGGTCGTGCCTAACGACTCCCTGACTTAGCCAACTTTTACATTACGGTCCTTTCGACTTAAAGCGATGGCACTTGACTCGACTTATGCAAACTTAGGCCAACTATGCCGATACGCAAATGCCAATATTGATACGCGAAAGCCAGTACATGATACGCGAAAGCCAATACTTGATACGCGAAAGCCAATACGCGAATGCCAATATTGATATGCGAAAGCCTTGCTTAGTGCCGAAGCACGTGTCTTGCTGACATAAGCTATAACTCATTCCTTCCGTGCTGATACATGGCTAGCACTAACGGGATTACATCTTGCTGACTTGATACATGTCGTGCTAGACTGTCTCATGATTCGACTGACGTCGTGCTAGTACTTGACGCTATCCAAAGGCAAACACGCGGATTGCCGCTCTTGCCGGCACATCTATATGAGTGGTCACTAGCAATGTCAAGCAATCTTGGACTCGGCTCGGCAGGGGTATCGGGCCGCCCTTCCATGGGTAGCTAGCCCCGGAAGCACCGATACTCCCATGCGGTTATCCGGCATCCTGCTTTGAGCCGCACTCGCTTCCCCCGGACCGAATGATCCCGGCGCCCCGGCAATCATTCGAGAAGACTACACCTTGTCGACAAGTTGTCCAATGATCATGCAAGTCTCAACTCGATCTATCCAGTCCTTTCTTATTCATGACCATGCTTTCCCTCTTTCTATCGAGACTCCCAAGCCGCGGGACCGATCTCGTGTGTTTCCCTTCAAGACATAGCGAGACTCCCAAGTAGCGGGACCGATCTCGTGTGCGGGACTTATCAAGACTAAGCGAGACTCCCAAGCCGCATGACCGATCTCGTGTACGGGACTTATCAAGACTAAGCGAGACTCCCAAGTAGCGGGACCGATCTCGACGACAACCGGTCGCGGGGACTTCCTTTGATTGTGGCATGCTTTTCACTAAATCCACCATAGCTCGTGCCTTAGACAGACCTGGTTCTATAGGCGACGCTATCGCTCAAGTCATATACTTTATACGACGAGCCTTGTTCTCAAGGGACTACGCGACTTGACAACCACAACTAGAGCGGGACAGTGCTAGAAATGGCTTCGATAGCCCAACATAACTCTTGTCTAACTTATTCGGGCAGCGACTCGACGAGCAAAGGCTACGCCGAGCTTCGCATCGAGGGAACGTGCTACGCACAGGGTCGACTTGAACAACTAAGTTCTCGGGTGCCTAGACTTAAGCCAACGAGTCGTGCAAGACAACTTAACTCACGGGACGTGCGAAGGCTATGCCAAGCCTTGGACGACGGGACTGTGCATGCATTACCAAGCATTCACGCGGACGACGCCTATGACTTAGGTCAATACAAGCGTTGGGGCAAAACGACGGGACCGTGCATGCTTTTCAAGCATTCAAGCGGACGACGCCTATGACTTAGGCTTATTCGAGTGTCGGGACAACTTAGCAACTCAAGCCAACTTCCTTCTCCCAAGCCACGGGAACGAAGGATCGAGTGTCATTTGAAAGCACGCTGAACACACTTCTAAGACGGCCGTGGGACCTTTTCCAAGTTCTAAGACATTCCGACGGGTCAGGATTATTCCCTTAGCTATGTGCGTTCGCAGCTTTTATGTTTATCCTACTTGTGCAAGTTGAAAACATGTGAGTTATTAAGTGCAGGCTAAGATGAGGCAAGTTCACCGAAACTACCCCACCTGTGCGAGGAGTCGCCTCGACCGAGCGAGCCTTCGAGCAGCCGTTGCAAGGCTAAGTTCCAACGCCGTCGGCGTTTCGATTCCTCTGATTGACTTGCGGGACGGGGTACTACATCTCTGCAAGCCACCCACTTAGGAATGACCATCTTGTCGCCCTTGGTATAGAGAAGCCGTTCCTTCAGCCAGAACCTTCTCATTTTGTCCTCTTGAACGAGCTTCACTATGGCCTGTGTCTGCGGGTGCTCAGTGATACTCATTCGGACATGATCCAGAATATTTTCCTTGAGCAGGTACACTGTTGCGAGCTCGGCCTTCCTGCTGAGTGCATTAGCCACCTGATTCTCCTTGCCGGGCTTATACCGCATCTCCATATCGAACTCAGCTAAGAAGTACTGCTATCTCGCCTGCTGTGGGAACAATTTCTTTTGGGACTGGAAGTAGCTCGTGGAAATATTGTCCATCATGACCACGAACTTGGTGCTGAGAAGGTAGTACCCCATGTCCTCAAGCAGTGCACAACTGCGGTCATCTCCTCTTGACCGTGTAGCACCGCTCAGTATCATTCAGTTTGCGGCTCTCGAATGCGATGGGGTGCCCGTCCTGCACCAACACCCCACCGATAGCGAAGTCGGACGTGTCCGTGTGTACCTCGAACGCCTTCGAGTAGTTCGACAGAGATAAGACCGGCTACTCCGTCACAGCCCTCTTGAGTGCCTCGAATACCTTCTCGTATTTGGGCATCCAACTCCATGTCCGATCCTTCCGCAGCAAATCGTTCAGGGATGTTGCGATAGCGGAATATCCTCGGATGAACCGCCGGTAGTAGTTCGCCAGGTCTAGGAATGATCCTAGCTCCGTCGGCCTGGTAGGAGTCTCCCACTCCTATATGGACTGGACCTTCGTGTCGTCCATCCAGATCTTGTCATGCCCAATCCAGTGCCCAGGAATGCCACCTCTTCCTGTACAAAGGAGCACTTCTTCCGCTTGACGAAGAGCTGGTTTTCATTCAGCAACTGAAAAACCGCCTGCAAATGCTCGATATGTTCCTCCATCGTGTTTGAGTACACGATGATATCATTGAGATAGACCACGACTAACCGATCCAGGTAGGAATGAAGAGCTTGTTCATCAAAGTACAAAAAGTTGCAGGAGTATTTGTTAGACCAAAGGACATAACCAAACCTCGTGACAAATGCCGTCTTTGTCTCTTCCCCTTCCGCAATCCAGACTTAATAGTATCCCGAGCACAGATCGAGTTTGGAGAAGTATCGTGCGCCTCCCAGTTGATCGAACAAGTCGGCTACCAACGGGATGGAATATTTTTTTCTTGACGGTCACCTTGTTTAGTGCACGATGGTCGACGCACAAACGAAGGCTCCCATCCTTCTTCTTCTGAAATAGCACCGGTGCGCCGTACAAGGCCTTCGACGGTCTGATGAAACCCGCGTCGAGCAGCTCTTTTAGTTGCTTCTTCAACTCGTCGAGCTCGGACGGGGCCATGCGGTATGGAGCCATGGCGGGAGGCTTCGTGCCCGGCTCCAACTCGATACATCCCGAACTCCACAAGGATGTCATCGCTCTCAGGCGGAAGATCCCCCTGCATGGACGCCTACTCCATCTTGAGCACCACTAGGTAGGTCATCTCTATGCGTCGCATACCCTTATTGAGTTGTATGACAGAGAGAGCCTTCCCCTTTGCAAGCTCACCTCGTGCAACATTTACCGTGCACGGGGAGCTCTCTTCCATGATCCCGACGACTACTAGATGAGGCGCCTTTGCTGATGTGAGCAAGTCCATCCCAAGGATCATGTTGAAGTCGTCAAGTGGTGCAGCCGTGAGACTGGTGACTCCCGTCCATTCTCCCACTTGGATTTTCACCCTCTTGGCTACCCCTTGCACGGGACGAGCCACTGAGTTCACCACCTTCATCCCGCTTGAGTCTTTTTCAAACACCAGACCCAAGCATTAGACCTCCGCGTCCGAGATGAAGTTGTGGGTTGATCCTATGTCGACCATCGCCCTCATGTTGTGGCCGTTGATCTTCACGTCCACATACATCAGTTTCCGACTCGGGATTTTGGCCACGACCGCCTTGTTTTTCAAAGCATTAAGCGCAAGGCGCCCATGTGAGCCCCCATCGTAGGCTCCACGTCCTTGGCCTCCTCGTCTCAGACTGCATTCACCCTCTTGCCCTTGTTTGTGCAGTCGCATGCGAAGTGGTTCCCACCGCACACGAAGCACTCGATCTTTCGCTCCGTCGGAGGCTTCGCAGGTTGCTCGTCCTTCGGCCCTTTCTATTGTTCTTCTTGTCTCCCACACCATTGAACTTGGCGGTAGTCTTTGCCTTGGGCTTAGGGGTATCGCTCTGCCGATACTCCATCAGCTTCTCGACCGCTGCAACGACCGTGTTCAGATCTAAGACGCGTTGCCTCTGCAACTCTTGTGTCGTCCATTGTTGTAGACCGTCTAGGAAGAAGAACATGCGATCTTCTTTGCCTATATTCGAAATGGCAAGCATCAGACGGGTGAACTTCGTCACATAGTCTTTGATGGACCCTGTGTGTTTGAGTTGTCGCAAGCTCCGCCTTACCACATACTCCACGTTCTCCGGGTAGAACTGTGACTTAATCTTCTTCTTGAGATCTTCCCAAGTCTCGATCGAACAGAGTCCCTTCTCTTTCTCGAAGCACGTGCGGCGCCACTATAGCATAGCATCATCAGAAAAATAAAGAGAAGTCATGTTTACCTTATCGGTCTCATCTTCGATGCGAACCGCCTTCAAGTACAGCTTGATATTCCAAATGAAGTTATGCACTTCCTTCGCGTTCTCATACGCCGTTGAAGGACTTGGGTTCTGGATATTTCACTTTCGGAGCTGCCTCCCTTCTCGGAGTCGTACCACCAACAATGGCCTTCTCGAGGATCGCCATCTTGGTTTTTAGCTCCTCGCGCAGTTCAGCAATCTCCGCCTTGGTAGCCATGCGTTCCTCCTCGAACTCGCTTGCATCTTACGGAGTTGCTCCCGAAATAGTGTCATAGCATGGGTGACGTCCGTCTCCAACCCATGGGCGAACTCCTCGTGAGCAGTCTGGTTTTGCTCCACTTGAAGCTAGACATTTGTCACGCCTTTCTCCAGCATATCCGTACGGGATGCCAACTCGCTAAGAGCACATTCCATCGACGGTTCCCTTGCGCTTCCTCGAGGGCTTCATCTTCTCCTTAGGCGATGCGGGTTGCTCCTCGTGGACTACGTCGGACGAAGACATGGGGACGATCGACCTTTGCTCTGATATCACTTGTCACGGACTTAGTGTTTTAGGCTACACTCCGTCGCGTGCGGCACACTATCTTCCTTTTCGAAGACTCGTGCAAGCCTTTCCGAACCCGTTTAGCTAGAATGCTAAGTAATTAAGAGAAGAGTGGAGCAAATGGGACTCGTAAAGGATTCTTCTATTAACTTGGAGAATACTTACAAGTTTTGGTGGTGAGGAACAAATGAGGCCTTCCACTTATTTATAGTGCCCATATGACTTACATGGAAACATCATGAACCATCTGGAACCGGCATATTCCAGGAATTATTTAGGAATATTCTAGGGACCAGATAAGTACAAGAAAGCTTCGGGTACATCCAGAAAGATCATAAGACATCTAAAAAGGTCTTAAGTCTTCTGGAAGATTATGGGACCTTCTGGAAGATTCCACCATCTTCTAGAACATTCTGGAAGCTTCCCGCATAATTTTGCTCCGTGGAAGGCTATGCAATTTTGCCTTGGACGGGACGCAACTTTTTGGGCGTTACATTACAGTACCAACCTCATATTCAATGAAAATAAACTAGTCGTAGTCCCTCTAGAGGAATAACACAGATGCTTAACACTGAATTTTTCCCCTTTATACAATTTGAAGTGCAGGAGGCAAGATGTTGCAGCTTGCAGAAGTAAACGAATGGAGGTGAATCTTATACATCAAAACATAATGGAAATATGCTATAGAAGGAAATATCAGTCCCTTTAAAAAGCACATCACTATGGAAAAATGCTGAATTTTCACCTTGGTAGGAAAATGAATGTAGAAAGACAAGAAGATATGGCAACTTGCAGAAGCAAGCAAATGGTGACAACATCATCTTCATCTAAAGAGAGTGGGGAAATACAATACAAGGAAGTCACAGTCCCTTCCAGGATACCAATTACATAAATCCTGAACTTCACCCTTTAACAATAAACTAGTAATTACAAAAATTGGAAACAAGAAAATTGCATGCTGCAGGAAAAAAAAGAAGGAGACATCAACCTAATCATCTAAACATTCGTGTTACTGGAAGAAAGAAAAATAGCTGTCGCGAATGAAGTGAACTTTCTATATGACATGTCTAACAAGAACCACCAGGAAATGATAGGAACATGCAAAAAGAAAACACTCAACTAAATCAAATAAGCTAGGAAAAGTTATCAACGGGCACAAAATAACATATTATACAAATGACTTACTATGCTTGCAAAAGAAAATGCGATGAAGACTGCAAGAACAACAATTTTAACGCCAGGAATTTCAAGCATTGGAGCATGGAGTTCCTACAGAAGAATTAAAAATATGGATGTTAAATTCCAGGAAACATTAGAGCATGGAGTTCCTACAGAAGAATTAAAAATAACCTTCTTCATTTTTTTAACAATCTTTTTCCCAGATTTGTCATTTTACTGGACGAAAATGGAAGATACACTCAAATTACATTCCCTTGAATGATTTCATAATTCACATGGATGCTTTAATGACACGTAAGTAAGATCACAGTGAAAGTTCATGTAAACACGTCACCATAAAGGAAGCAGGTGCTCAGACGTAATGATATGAACAATATTCACTACTGGTAGTTTATATAGATATCATCTTTTCAGTATTGACTGCCAAGATATAGCTCCATCCCCGAAAATGTAAACGAGTACCTGGAAATCAAGTTCCTATGAAATGTCTCCTTCCAAATAGACATTGTTGAGAAGTCTATTGGGTTTAGTCGCACATCTGGTAGAGAATAAGGAGGCTAATCCTCTCCTTTATATATGTAGTTCTTTTTTATAATGAAGCATTCAATTATCCCAACTCTACATGGTATCAGAGCCACCGTAACCCTAACTATAACTTGCTACTCGCCTCCGTCACCGCCGCCACCCTAACCCTAATTTCTCCATAGCCGCCACCACCACTCGGGTCTGCCACCGCCGCCTCTGTCACCTCCGCTCGACCGCCGCCGTCGTCCACCCTCACCGCCACCTCTCTGCCGTCGTCCTCTCTCACCGTCGTCGTCCTCGCCACCGGAGGAAAACATCGACCTCGGGTCGCAGCCATGCACGAGATATGAGCAGCGACGCTCGGAGACGTCGTTGCTGCTGAAAAAGGAACGACAGACGTAGTTAAGTCTGCAGTCAAAGCTGGAGGGCACCACCGGAACTCGTGTGCCCTGGATCTGCCACCGTCGGACTGATGGAAGAGAAGAAGGAGCAGACGATGGAGACGATCTACGACAAGCTGATGGCCAAGGAAATGAAGGCTTTAATGGACGATCTTTTGTCTAGAAGGCCGACCGAGACTAGCGCCCATGCTGCACAGGCTGCATGGCGGATGTTGATTCTTCACCATACAAAATGGAGAATTCGGAGAAACTGGAGATGTAATTGAAGGGTACTACCAACTACTTGAAGTCGTGGCGCCAGGCTACGTGGACCTTGAAGACAAAAGGCTTGGTGGACTATGTGAATGGCCAAACCAAGGCACCTGGAGATCGTTCCTCACGGAAGATTGTTGTATGGGAGATCATCAACAACGTGGTAGCTGGATGGTTGACAGCCTCATTGACCGACCAAGTGTCGGGCAACGTGGAGGCTATGGAGAGTGTTGGTGACATTTGGATGACGCTGAAAGACATGTACTCGGGGTCGGACAACCCGATGAAGGTCTTCCAGTTGCAAGATGAACTTGACAAGGTGGTCCAAGATGATTGCACCATCTCTGAGTATGCGGCTCTGCTAAAGAAGTATTGGTCTGATCTCGACCATTATGATCCCATTGGCGTGGATAAGGAACAAGTAGAGCCAGCATTTTGAAACATTATCAGAAGTTAATGGAGTATGTCTCACGACAAAGGATGATGAAGTTCCTGAAGGGTATCAACCAGCATTTGAGCAGAGAAGGAATGTCTTACTTGCACAACCCGGACTGCCATTACTGGAGGAGGCTACAGCTGCCATGACACAAAATATGGCACGGCTGAAGCTGATGACAAGCACTACCAGCTCTCCGGAGATAAAAATCGGCCTTAGCAATTTCTAGTCCGAACCCCTTCGGGAGAGAGTGTGTACCACAACTGTGGAGATCCTGAACATTTCATCAGATTCTATACAAAAACTATGAGAGGCCGATCCACTAGCCACAAATGCAGTCGTGGAGGGCGTAG
Source organism: Iris pallida (assembly GCA_029216955.1). Classification (NCBI taxonomy): domain Eukaryota; kingdom Viridiplantae; phylum Streptophyta; class Magnoliopsida; order Asparagales; family Iridaceae; genus Iris; species Iris pallida. Next base: position 1,910,705 of record JANAVB010041418.1, on the reverse strand, counting down.
GGGTGGCAGAGGAGGCTATGTCGGTGGCAGGGGTGATTATTCTAGGGACACAAGGCAAACTTGGCATAAAGGAGAGATGAGAGTCATTCATCCGATATGACCCCTAGTGAAAGAAAAATGCTAGAGATGTAGAGCATGAAGCTTAAAACCAGTGACAATCGAGCCAACGCTGCTGGAGCCTCAACTCCAACCACATCCGGGGGTAACAGCACCTACTATGCCTACACTAGCACAGGTATGCCTGATTTTGCTCTTGCATCTACCCATAGACCATGAAGTATAAATTGGATAATTGACTCTGGAGGATTCCGTCATGTCACGGAAGCCCATCATGAGTTCCAGAATTATACTTACTTGGCAACACCTGAAAGTATTCCGACTAACGTTGGTATTGCTCGATCCATAGTGGGTGTAGGCATGGTTAAATGCACCCATTCCATAACTCTAACTGATGTCTTGCATGCTCCATCTTTTCATGGTAATCTATTGTCTATTAGTGCCATTGTTCTTCAACTTAATTGTGTTATTTCTATGACATTTCTAAGGTAATTTTTCAGGAGAAGGAAATAGGGAGACGGTTGGGGACTAACACTTGGCATAAAGGACTATAGTACTTGGACAAGGATGGACTGGATGTAGCACTAACGTCACTGGTGGATGAGGCACAGCCAGAAGAGCCACGAAGGTCTGTGGAATCAGAACTGTTGCTCCAACATCAGCACATGGGACACTCTTTATTTAGTCTACTGAGTCAGATGTTTCCTTCTATGTATCAGAATGCTGACAAACAGAAGTTAGTTTGTGATGCTTGTGAACTAGAAAAACATACTAGAAGCTCATTTGTGAGTTCTGGAAATAGAAGTTTGTTCCCTTTTGACATGATATACTCTGATATGTGGGAACCTTGTCCCACAACTACTGCTAATGGTTTTAAGTGATTTGTCACCTTTATTGATTGCTACACTTGTGTCACCTGGGTATACCTAATGAAGAGTAAGAGTGATGTATTTGCATATTTTTAATATTTTCATCGCAGGGTCACAACGCAGTATAATGCTAATGTGAAGACGTTATGGCCTGACAATGGGACATAATACACCAATAAGACTCTTGAAGAGTACTTGTCAGCACATGAGATACATCATCAGACTTCATGTGGTTACACACCAGCACAGAATGGTGTGGCGGAGCGGAAGAACAAGCACCTATTGGAAGTGGCTCGATCGATGATGTTTGCTATGAATGTCCCTAAATACTTGTGGAGGCATGTCGTGTTGACAACTGAATATTTTATCAATAGGATGCCCTCTCAGGTGTTATGACGGAAGATATCATTCGAGATGCTTACAGGTGAGAACAAATACATTGTTCCTCCAAAGGTGTTTGGGTGTGTATGCTTTGTGAAGGACAATAGACCTGGTGTAGGAATGTTGGACCCTAGAGGAGTGAAGTGCATCTTTATCGGCTACTCAGGGACCCAGAAGGAATATTCTTGTTGGAGTCCTGTGGAGCAAAGACTCTTCGTGAGCATAAATGTTACATTCAGAGAAATGAAACCATACTACCACAACAGTTCTGGTGAAGGCTCCGCATTTTATGACACACCTAACACAGGTGTTAGGGGTGAGGGGGAGATAAGCCTGAGCGTGATTATCGGATCAGTTCTATACCCGATAGATGGTCCAAGGAAACAAGGGGGAGATAGTGAGAGTGAGGAAAGCTAAAGCGATAAGGATACACACAATCAGGAGGAAGAAAGTGACGATCCAGTACAGGAGGAGGAACCAACTTATGGGAAGGAACAGTCTTTAGAACAATCTACAACTCAAGAAGAGTTCCAAGTCTACAAGAGAAGAAAGAAGCCCATTACTATGCTTATTGTCCCTATTGTGCCATGTCCCTCACCAACCCTACCCCAACTCCTGAAGAAGCACCCATACCGGATCCCTCTGATTCGGATGCGGATCCCTCAGATTCGGATGGTATGTCCCCTCTTCTCTATCTTATATTTCCTTAAGGAGATCTTCTCACAGCAATGCAGAAAGATCCCTTAATCGTTATGGTTATGAACATGATATTGCTAATTTCTTATCATATTCTAACCTATCCCCCACTTATGGAGCATTCATTGCTCGTTAGACACCACTTCTTTGCCTAAGTGTTGGCAGGAGGCAAAGGAAGATCCAAGATGAAAAGCTGCAATGTTGGAGGAACTTAGGACACTCGAAAGAAATGGAACATAAAAACTTGTTCTATTGCCCAAAGGAAAGAAAGCAGTTAGACGCAAATGGGTCTTTACGGTAAAGGAGACTCCAGAAGGGAAGGTGGAGTTGTACAAGGCAAGATTGGTTGCAAAAGGATTCACTCAGTCCTATGGCATCGACTATGTTGAGATATTTGCTCCGATAGCAAAGATAAGCACTGTGAGAACCCTGATCTCCCTTGCAGCAAATCACGGGTGGCACCTGTATCAATTGGATGTGAAGAATGCTTTTTCTTATGGGGATCTACAAGAGAAAGTATACATGGAGACTCCTCCAGGGTTTTGCACTGTGCAGTCAACAGGAAAGGTGCAAGCTGAATAAATCACTGTATCGACTCAAGCAATCTCCTCGAACCTGGTTTGAGAGATTCAGGAAGGCTGTCACAGGCATGGGATACAACCAGACCAATGCAGATCACACAGTCTTCTTCTGGCATGTGAGAGGCTATGTCACTATACTTGCAGTATATATAGATGAAATAGTGATCACAGGTGACGAGGAGGAGATTGTCCAGCTAAAGTCAAAACTTGCCAAGGAGTTTAAAGTGAAGGACCTGGAATGATAAGATATTTTCTTGGGATCGAGGTGGCTCGAGGAAGAGATGGGATCATCATCTCTCAGAGAGTATGTACTATACTTGCTCACAAAGACGGGCATGCTGGGGAGTCAATCGGAAGTCACTCCGATTGACCTAAGAAATAAGTTGGGCGCAGAGGTAGGAGAGCCCGTTGATCGTGAGAGATACCAGAGACTAGCAGGCCGACTAATTTATCTAGGCCACACTCGTCCTTATATATCATTCGTTGTGATTGTAGTAAACCACTATATGCATGATCCAAGGAAGGGCCACATTGATACATTTTTTCACATTCTAAGATATCTAAGGGGGGCTCCTGAAAGAGGGCTATGGTTCAAGAACAATGGACACATGGGTGTTGAGGATACTGCGATGTAAATTGGGCAAGCTGCATGGATGACAGAAGGTCCACCCCAGGGTATTGTATCTTTGTAGGGGATAACCTAGTCTTCTGGAGAAGCAATAAACAGTCTGTGGTGGCACGATCGACAGCAGAAGCAGAGTATAGAACAATGACTCTGGGAGTGTCAGAGTTGTTGTGGGTAAAAGCTCTCCTGACAGAGTTGAAGTTGGATCGAGGAGCACCATTACGCCTTCTGAGTGATAGTCAAGCTGTACTCAGTATAGCTAACAATCTAGTTCAGTATGACAGAACGAATCATATCGAGATTTTGATCAGTTCTTCATCAAAGAGAAGCTAGAGAACGAAACATTGAAGCTTGATTATGTTCGTTAAACTATGTAACAAGATAGGGTTGATTGATATCTATCATCCATCTTGAGGGGGAGTGTTGAGAAGTCTATTGTGTTTAGTCTCACATCTGTAGAATATAAGAAGGCGGCTAATCCTCTCCTTTATATATGTACTTCTTTTCTATAATGAAGCATCCAATTATCTCAACTCTATAGCATCAAATTATCCCAACTCTATAGACATCACATACCTTTTAATGCTAGATAACACAAACTGAATTCATGTGCCACAAACAACAAAGTATCAACTTGTCTTTTTCCAAGACTTTTTCAAATAACTGACGCATCCCAATAGATGACTGTGGTAATTACCATGTAACACAAAGTATCCACTTATACCTAGTGGTCGTTTTCTTAGAAGCTAGAAGCGAGGACGGAAGCGGGGGGAACGCGACTACTTAGATGATTCTACAGTTGGGAGCGTGCGTCAATAAATTTTTAATGTTTATTAATTATTGTAATCAAAATTTATAGATATCTTAATATTTATTAGAATTAATAAAGTTCAGTTCAAAGTTACAGATAGATCAGTATATGATGTCAAGGTACGTAATCCTTAGTTTCTTATTACTTTGATGAAGGTATATTAAAAATTCACTAACTTTTTTCCCAATTTTTTTTGTCTCTTTTATAATTTTGGTCATGTTATAGGATTGGGAAGCGCTTCCGTCGCCGGAAGAACGAGCTCGTGTCGTCGGGAAAACAAGCTCCCCGAATCGAGGTTCTTACTGAGATTCATTGGTCTCGTAGGAGATTTTGGCTTCAAATGTCTTTTAACCGGTTGCTTACTAGAGCTTCCAAAGGTAGACGACTAAGGAAGTTTCTTTCTCTCTTCCTTCTCTTAGGTTGTTAGGTTTTACTGGAGATCACCTAGAAATAACTGTATTTTTTTTTATACATTGTTAAGGAGCTTGCTTTGGACTGTACATCTGAAAGTCTAATGGTGATCCTCTAAGCATAACAGGAACAAAAAAATTACCATCACCATTGATGGATCTCCTCTTCTTGCACAAATACCTAAGCTTGGGTATCTCCAGTTTGTCAATACCCAATTTTACCTATTTGAAATCTCCTTAATCTCCGTGATCTTCTCTCAAACAGAGGAATAGGTTTCTCTTAAAAAAAATGGTTGCTGTCTCCAAAAGCATAGACTTCTTAGCATTTATATAAAGATGAATTCCCTATTAATTAGGTAGGAGACATAATCAAAGGAAGGATTCAACTAAGTCATTATATCCTATGTAGGAGTAGCTACAATTTCTGAACTATGAAAATAAGATTCCAAATAGCACAAAGTTTTATTGGGGTCCGATCCATTAGCATCGGTCCGGGTTGAACCAGTGACAAAAAAATTGAACCAATTCAATTATCTGCTCATAGATTTGATCTGGTACCACTACCGACTAAGTATTACTTATCTGCAATCAAAACTGATACCTAGAAATATGTGATAACTCACTAATTGTCTCGAATGTAGAAACACATAAAAGAACCTCTTACAATGCCAATGAATTTAGTTCCTCTTTTAATATTTCATCTCATCATGGCTATTAACTTTTAACTCAATAATATGGTGAAGCTACCATGACATTCAATTCCCTTTCCTGGACCGACACGTCCTATATATTCTACACTGCAACTGCCTTTAAAGACCGACCATTTTATCTTATACACATATGTATAATCCTGAGAATACGACTAATTAAGTGGAATAAAAACATAGACTCAAGTAGTGTAGTATCTCAAGTCTAAGGATTGTGTATGTAATGCTAGAATACCTATTTAGTAATCATGTGAAGATCTACACAAGATTCTAGTACGAGTTTGTTCTGAACTCATTCTCTAATGAGCACATACATACTCGAGATAGCATCACATTTACATAGTTAATGATACTATCACATCAAATGTGTCACTAGGCTTACCAAAATATCAACTACAACCAGAAACAATGTAATACTTCATCCATAATGATAACTACTTTGACTTTATCATAATTAGTCGCTAGAAAGTTATATGATAACTTGCCAAAATTAATGAAACGATAATATAAACAAGATATCTAGTTATAGCCAACCACACAGCCAAGTTAGTGTTTGGGCATACTACTAATAGTATGATCTTCCTCATATCACAAAGTAGTCCTTACCTTTGATCTTCATGCTTTAATGTGCACCTATATATCTCTTAATCCAAAATCACCGTGAAGGAACGTTATCCTTGTATTAGTAGCTATTCTATCTTGATATCTATGTTCTCGATTAATGCTAACACAACCCAGATCCATTGCACTCCACCAATGGTGATTCATTACATTGTGGTGACAGATCCATGTAACAAGTTGTACACCCATTTTTATCCAAAGCATTCCAACCATGTGTAACATGACAATCTCAAAAGTGCGGTTCTTGTGCAAGAATTTCATCTCTTCTTGCATACATGTTGAACATTTCTTGTGCTTCTTGACAGTTTCCAAGTTCCCCGTTGGTATCATATATTTTCTGCCGAGTTACCTAGTCGGGGGGACAACATTTTATTGTTAATCACCAGAGTTGTGCAACAATGGTGACTGACATGGAATTATTTGCTCCTCGTGATCTTGTCGATCAGTGGCAATGACATCATTGGACAAATCATAATCACTTTAATTAAATCCCTGTTACCATCATCTGACTCTATAAGTAGATCTAAATATTCACACATGTGACACATCTAGAGAGGAATGATAAAGGTTTCTCAGCTTCTTGATCTAAGTACGTGGTTTTTCAAAGAAAAACATGTTTGCTTCCTTAAGGATCACATAATTTGTATCAAAATTCATTATATGTGTAACCTTAGAAAACGCATTCACAGGTCGAAGACCCATTTTAGGGCAGAGGACTAGTTTCATGTAGCGAATCCGCTTAAAATGCGTGCCAGAAGAGATTAGAACTTGGATTGTCCTAATACCATGTTACAGTCTCTTCCACTACATCAAAACTCTAGAACAGTGGTTAGGCTTGAGGGTTTATTCAACCTCTCCTCTTCATTGCCTTTGGAAGGTAATATCACCAAAAAGGTTTCGGAAGGAGAGAACGGTTTTTGTTAAACACCGTAGAATTGTTTTGTTTTCAAGATTTTGTACATGTATTAATAGATGAAAGGACAAGCATGTAAATGTGTCATCGACCTGTGGGGGCGTGCAAGAATATAAATAACCCTCATCCGTCATCATTGCTGGGCTAGTTTAGGAACAAAGTTTGCTAAAATGAAGTTAGGTTTATTTTGGAGATTGGAGCTTTGAAATTTGGTTTGAAATAATGAAACTCTATTAACAACACTTGATTTTTATTTAAATTATAAGACGTTTAGGAGTTTGGACTTAGTTTTGAATTTTATTAAAATGATAGGACTGAAGTTAGAATAAAATTTCCTAAAACCACAGTCAGATTGGAGCTTTTTGGAGTTTGAAATAAAGTCAGAATGCACTTTCCTAAAATTGGATCTTCGACCTTCGGGCGGCGTATAAGAATATAAATAACCCCCAACCCTCACAACTGCTCTAGGACTAGTTTAGGAACAAAGTTTGCTAAAGTGAAGTTAGATTTGTTTTGAAGATTGAAGATTTGAAATTGGGTTAGAAATGATGAAACTCTACTAACAAAACTTGTTTTCTATTTAAGTTTTAAGACGTTTAGGAGTCTGGACTTAGTATTGAGTTTTATAACAATGATGGAAGGAAGTGTAGCTAGAATACACATTCCTAAACTGCAGTCAGATTGGAGACTTGCTAGCTCCACCTTTGAGAGTCTGAAATTGTGTTTTATCTAACTCCAAATGCACTCCCAAACGCACCACACTTTCATTTTTTGGAGTTTGGAGACCTAACTCAACCAAACCCCAGTTTTCTTTTCCAAACCCCTTTTCCAAATGCACCCCTAGAGTTTTGGTGGAGTGACAAACTTCAACAGTCCTCACTGGGTTGACCCTAAGTCACTGCAATTTTTGTGTGACTAAATTCTGACCCTGTTCTCAACAGTACAGTTAATCTTCATAGCAATTTTATTATGTAGAGAAGACTTCAGACAAGTTCATGCATGCTAAATGCTATGATTTTTGCAGTACTCTTGAAATGGTCTCACAGACTTACCACTACTTCTCAAGAGACTACACTACAAAGAATTTCCCTTGAACCACTCAAAAATAGGACGGAATTGCATGAATATGTCTTCTTTTCAATTACTAGGGACACGCCAGAGTCCTCCTCGAGAATAACCAAAGGTTACAAAACAGACTACATATGCAAGTGATTTCTCTTGTTTCACAAACAACATAATAGACACAAAGGTTTTATACATAATGCACGTGTAAGTTGTAATCTGTGTTGCACGGACACAGATTCGACACGACACGTTTCAGACACAGCGACACAGATTCAGCACCTAATTTGGTGTGTCATAGGGTAGTTTGGAGTGTCTATGCCATGTTTCTTATCCATAGCCGACACCTAATACATGTGTCTGACACAACATGACATTAATTTTGGAGTATCCAAGTTTCTTAGGTTGTAACAAATGGTACTCGCAGTTTGCTTGCCAACCATAAGATAGTTCTATATATACTTTTTTCTTTGTCTTACTAGTATATTTTTTCATACTGATAGAATAACATTGAGTTAAGCTTTGTTCTCAACATGGATAAGCTTCATGTAATGAAGAAACCTAGAAAAGCCAAATTTAGATACAACCCTTCTCCCCCATTGGCATCAACCCTCTCCTCCTTTCCCATCTCTCTAACTCCACTTCTACGCTTCCACGGCCAACTATTCCTATTACTCTTCCTCTCCCCCTTCCCACCTCATCCACCTCCCCACCCCCTACCCTCACAAAAACATAATGGAAATCTCTTTCTAGGAAGTTTACCGCGGAGAGAGGAGGGAGGAGAAGAGTGGGGAGGGAGAGGGAGAAGGGGATGGACGAGGGAGGAGGAAGGGTGGTACTGGAAGCAGAGGAGGGTGACATTGTGTTGCAATTTTCGGCAAGAGACAAGGAGGGAGGGAGGAAGGAGGAAGATGAGGGAATGACGGTCAAGAAACATAATTTTGTTAAGGTTGATCGACTACTCTCTTCTCAAATTGGTCAAGTTAACTTGGGGCACTCTAAACTCCAATTTTTTGTGATTCAGGAGAGTTCTAAACAAATATCAAGATTCGGGGGACTTAATTCTACTTGGGATACACTTAAGGCTTATATCAGAAAACCCTTGAACACATGGGCTACAAATAAAAAATAAAACATCATGACAAATAGTCCCAGAATAAAAGTCGAAACTGCATTAAAATATAATAAACTATGCAAAACAATATACGGACGCAAGAAACCACTTGTAGTTTCATGTGTAGTAAAAAAGTAAACATGGAAGAAATACAAATACTAAATTTATGCCTCACCTTCATATAGCGTGCAACAAGTCCCAGTTCTCTTTGGTTGGTACCTACAGGTTGTTATCATGTTGTAAACTATACTAAGCTTACTCAAATTGTCAAAAAAAGGACCTAGCATATGAGAAACAGAAACTGACATATATTTATTAGGATTGTAGCATACCACCATCAGATTCGTTAGAGGGAGAAACTTTGACACAGGGAAAACAGTCAATTCTATTCTTTTCAGCCCTTGAGAAATCATATATTATCAGGGCGACGAAAACTGTGACCTGCAAAAGAAAGTCCAAAAGAACAGCTAGTGCTGTACAAAGAGAAGACAGTATCAGTGGAAGTTAAAACTGCAAGAGGAAAATTATACAATGAGTAACATAATGATTTACCAGCAAACATGGAGAATACACGACATGCTGGCATGGGAATAAAACTTCCAACCGCAAAGGCTAAAACTTCAGAAAGACTAGCAAGGGTTATAGATGGCCCAACTTCCACTAGGGTATTGCTAACTCGCCCTTCTAAAGGCAAATCTTTGGGTTGCCGTTTGACAGCATGCACTAGGATGCACATATTGTCCACACCAACCTGATTAAAAATGTGATAGGACATACAAATCATTGATATTATTAATAAATAGCGTTAACAAATGACTGAAAATACAAAGAATAGAATATTTTTAAAGAGAAAAAAGATTGATGGTCATATATGCCAAATCTTCCTCCTTCCCCTAACCTATATTTTATCCCTTCCATCGCTTTCCCTCTCGAATTATCATTCTATTCTACACAAGATCTTAGCAATATAAAATCCATACGGAGCACATGATCCAATATTATTGAGTCCTCAAGATAGCACTATGCAAGTTTAGTGTAAAATAAATATATTAGGGAATTATGTCCAAACATTGGGATGAAATAATCTAGCAAATGTATCCCATGGTGGTTATATGATATAATTAGAAGTGAGTTCCTTCATAACACATTTTAAAGTTTGAGCCCTCTTTTTTCCCTTCGTTCCTCCCCAAGTAAGGTTGAGTTATGGTTTTTTGTGAGCTTTATTAAATCTTTGACAAATTGGCCAAAACAAAAATCTCGATGTCATTTATAAAAGATAAGTGCTAAACCTGTGCCAATCCATTTTAGCTGTTACTTTAGAACATGAGTCAGGATTTCTCCTTTTTCAAAGATTATCTTATTTTGTATGTTTTAACCTATGGTCAAGGTTCACGATACGGCTTTCAAAGTTTCCAACGTGCATCGATTTTAAGGTCAAGGATAAACATTAAAATATTGCCGTGCCTAAATTTTGTGCCTGATTTTAAACACCTATAAGTAATCAACAAAAAGTTGGGTAAGTTATAAAACCTTGTGAGAAGTTTGCATTAGTTGTAACAATATTTGCTATATTAAAAAAGAGGCTGGACCTTGCAAAACATCAATGAGATGATATCATGTCATGTTACCACTCAAAGTTGAACTTTCAAATTTATGATAATTTATCTGTGATCTACAGTACGAGCTACTGGTCAGAAATGAAACTAGTTATGATCAAAACATACAGCAAAATTACAGTTCTCCATTAACTGAGAACCAAACCTCCTAAAGAATTTTAGTTGGCATTTCTATGACTAAGGAACAAGGAAGAACTCCTAATCATTCAGAATTTGTTTCAGCAAGTAATAGAAGATAGAAAAAAGAAAATCTAAATTTGCTAAATGACTATATATTCGTGCAATGATTAGCTATCTAAGGAGAAGCAACTCTAACTGCAATGAAATAATTTATCACGAACATAACTGCTCTATCAACTAGAATCCGTGCATGGACAGTCTGATGTATAAACTGACACCCTAGCAGCCATATAGATTTTGCAAAATACAGACAGAGTTAATATGCTAGTCTGATAAGATCACCACTCCTCATTCTCCATGCCCGCACACCATGAACCAACCTAAAAAACTATTGGTATAAGGAAAAAGAAACCTCAAGAAAAGGTTAAAGAGATGAGAACATAAAATCCTTATCAAATGTATCATGTTAGGAAAAAAGAGAAACAGGCAAAATGTACTTACTGCTAAAACAAGAAAAGGAATGACTTCCATTATGATGAGAGTAGACTTTACGCCAATAGCACTAAAGAATCCAATTGAACCAAGAACAGAAAGCATAACAACTATAACTCCAGACAAGCCAAGCAGTACCTGAAAGTTATATTGATCGAACATGTAATATACAAGATATAAAATAATAAATACAAGAAATACATAATGAGAATCAGCAACAGAAGCACCAAATGACATAGGGTAAAAAATTCTTTGGTGTTTGACTTCAGTGGACAGCAATATAATCCGGAGGAAGAACATTAGAACATAATGGTTTGGCAAATATAGAATATGGAATCTAATAATAGACTTAAACCACAATGGTCTTATCTAAGATAGGATGCTGACGTTGAGGAATAAACAATTCGAAAATAGAATCACAATATATCATTTGCTTTGATGTTTGTAACACAAATATTTCGCTAATGTATCTCTTTGTCAAGACTCTAGGATCGCAGTACAAAAAGAACAAGCCTGAATTTGACACAAAAAGCTTCCCCACCATTCAGAATAAAATGTAACTCATGCAAAACAATACTTTATTAGTTTATTATTATATTTTAGATAAAGTGATTCCTTAGTCAGAAATAACTGTTGATTTTTTTCGCACAATCATGAATATGACCCAATATGAACAAGGAGACAGGTATGTAACATCTTCATATCAGTTTGAAGCATTTACCTCATGCCCAATCCGTGTTGACAGTCATTTTTGAGTGTCCGTGCCTCCAAGTGGCAATTTAATTCACAAGGCGAGATCCATATATTCTTAAGGATGCATCAAGTGAAATCAAAGTAAAAAAATTAACATGCTTTATTGTGTGAGGATCCACTGATTTATTTCACTTTGATTTCAATTGATGTTGATTGGAACGGACAAGGAACCAGCGGGATAAACACCCAAACCGAAAGAAATCGTCGATGACCGAAGTAAAACGCACAAACGCACACCATGCCAATATCCGATAAACCAAATAGCACAACACAATCACAATCAATTTTTACGTGAAAAATTCTGATGGAAAAAACTACGGGACGATCGGAGTCCAACCTGGAAAAGCTTCACTATGAATAAAGGAAATACACTGACTACCCTTCAACTTCAACCCACCGATCAAAACGGATCACTAAAATCACTTTAAAGATGAAAAAGATTACAAAGAGGATTGAACAAAGTTACGGGAGAACAAAAACCCGATGAAGATGCACTTGTCAAACCGACGACACAAATCCCACTAAATGATCTCCCCCCAACGATGTTCTCCTCGAAGAACCACCAAAAAATCTCTCGAAGATTGCAAACTTGAGAAAATCTCTCATATAGTTGTTGTAATTAGGTCATGAAAAATCCTATTTATGTCAACCTAATAACGAGATAATATTGGACATTCAAATCAAGCCAATGGCCAAGATTAGAATACGAGTCAGCCCAAACGGCTTAGCACCGGTATATCTATGACATACTGTTGGTACACCATAGGAACAAAAGAATTTATATACAACTTGTTGGACGATTTTGACATCGTTAAGCATGTCGACGACATTAACATCGATATGATGATCCACCTGACACACTCTAGAATGAGTTGAAATCAACTCCCACCCAACTTCAACAAATCTCGTCCTTCCCGACTAGGTGGAGGAGCTCGCACTACAACGCTCCTGCTACAAAATTGAACTTTTCCCTTGGCAAAGCCGTCATGAGCATATCTGCTCCATTATTATAAGTATAATCCTTCGCCTATAGCGCATCCTATATGCAATGGTACCAATTTGCAATATGCTTGGACCTGCTATGAAAAGTAGGGTTCTTTAATTGTGATCTAGCTATCACAAAACGTGCAATCCTCTTGTTTTAGATCCAACTCCTGTATTAACTTCTTCATCCACAATATCTCCTTATAAGTCCCAATCGCTGCAAAAAAAAATTGCACATTTCTGCAACCACGACCGTCAAAATACTGCTCCCCTGCAAACATTATCAAATAGCCGAAGTAGACCTCCTGGTATTCACATCCCAGCCATGCAAGCATCGGTATATCTGACCTGCTTCAGCTCATTACTTTCAAATGAAACTCTCCAACAAGAAGTACCTTAAAGATACCTGACAACCAACCAAATTGCATAAGCAATATCCGGTCTCGTACACATTATAGCATACAAAAGACTTTCCAACTGCCAAAGCATAAGGCACCCTCTCAATATCTTCTTTTCCTCCTCAGATGATAGACATTGCTTGATGCTAAGTATGAAATGAGCTGCAAGAGGAGTGCTCAGAAACATTTTAGTACCCTTTGAATGTACTTCTCCTAGGATAACCATAGTTACTAGGACCCTCTTTCGATTGATCTCCATTCCAAGAATGGTCGTCATTGCGTCCAAATTCTTTATAGAAAACGCAGCATCCAATTGGTACTTCAACCAGGTTATCCTGGTGGCACTTTATTCCACCAACATGTCATCCACGCAGAACAACAATACAACAAAATCATCTTCGACAAAGTGCTTCACATACAGTTATCCGACATAGTCCTAGCATAACAATGTTTGTTGGCTTCAAATTCATCTCTTCTATCCTTTGAATGTCAAACTCCTAACACCTACAACCACAAACTTTGATACCACTATGTTGGGAAGGACATTGAACCAACGGACAAACACGGTTTCAAAAATCAGAAGAAAACGTCAATAGCCAAAGTACAATGCACAACTTGTATATGATGCCAATATCCACAAACCAAAGAGCACAACGCAAACACAATTAACTTTTACGTGTAAAATCCTGACGAAAAAACCCACTTGACAATCGAAATCCAACCCGGAAAAGCTTAGAATGGATAATTCTGGACGTTTAAATCAAGCTAACGATCTAGATTAAAACACGTTCAGCCCCGATGGCAAATTGATGATATATCGTATGAACGAAAAAAATTCTAAGAATGCTAATGGCGTAGCATACTAGCGGTATACCAACGGAATGACAATTGTAGTGCCCCGTCCAAACATCATGCCTCGTTCGCGACGTGAGTAGCGCGGTTAAGAAACACAATCGCTATCTGTCGGGACCGATTGAATAAAGATACTTTCCTCGTTATGGATCGACTTTTTTCAAAATCAAGTCCCATATTCAGCGGGCTACGTTTCGAGAAAAAACTCTGTGACTGAGTCGGGAGAGACCTCCCGTTGCTCTGTTTTTCATGCTGCACTTGTTTCTTTGGCTTTATGAATGCGTTTTCATGAATGTTTTCGATGGATTTCATTTGTTGCATTCTTCGAACTTCGCATTTCATATTGAACCCGAAATAGAAGGGTAGAGTGCTAATTTGTTGTTTACGTAATTTCAGATGATCGTATAGGCGTCGTCTAGCGCAACCAACATTTTTTCCTTCCGCCTCAAATAATCAAAGTAAGTGGCTTGACTCTTCTCTTCTTGCCCTCTTATTCTCCAATCGAACAATGATACCAATAACTTGAAATGCAAACCGTAACATTAGCATGTAGTCCTTATGATATGCCTGACATAGAACTGCTAGTCGTAGAAGTGTTGCAGGCTTAGTATTGAGTACCTGCTTTAGAACTGTAATATTATAGAACCGCTACATGCTTACTATGCTATGCTTGTTATAGAACTATGTTAAGCGAAGAATGAATCAATGAATGAATGTTGCCATGACAAGACGGAATATGATAAAAATGGTTAAGTTTTTTGTGAATTTGTAGACCATGCTTGAGTAACTAATTTAGTCTCGCACGGTCATGGACAACTTGTGCACAATGCTTAGCTTCCTCGAACGACAACCTAGGACCACGAGCGATTTGACCTAGGAGGTAAGCAAGTTAGCTATGCTGGATACTAGTACGGGATATTCGGAAACTTTTAGCGGGACTCGCCACCCGCTTTGAAAGGATCGTTGTTTAAACCAAACTATACGTCCGGGATGGCTTGAATTGCCAGTAACCACCACCTACAAAATGTTCTAGCTATGAATATAAATTTGACAAGAAAGAACATAGTAAGTTTTATATTGCAACGACACAATTTGTCGTAGATAAGTTCTAGCGTAGTCACATTATTATGTCTTATCAACTGCTTACATGCAATTCACTAGGATGGCTAGAAAAACCACAAAAAAATATTGTATGCTTCAACATAACTTCTTGAACCAATTGAGAGCGTAGAACTTTAATTAGTCATTCACCAGTACACGGCTATGTACCGATCCTCACTCTCCACAGGTACTCTGAAGCAAAAGGAGTGTGCCATCGAACATGGTGACGCTCATGTGTTTGAAGCCTCGCCCGTGTGTTGAAGGCTTGAATCAACTTTTAAAGACTTTGCATTAGTCCAGCGGGATATGGCTCATCTCTTCCAGATCCAAGGTTTTAAATGTATGGAACGACTATTTCATCATCGTTCGTGTTTGAGTCAAGTTTGTAAGCTTGCGCAGCAACCCTTGTAATCGAGTCATGTAATATGATATTTATTATCAATAAAGCAAAACTTTCCTTCAGTGGAATACGTTATTCAATTTACTCTGTGTACATTTATTTTAGTTTATTGTTGTTTTCGGATAACCTTATGAATGTGCCTCGTGCTAGCGCAATTTAGGCTCGTACCACATCATGCTCGGGGGACGACTATCAATTTTACTGAATCATAACATAACATAATGGTATCAGAGCACGGATTTATGTCCTTTGGCTTTCCGTTTCGAGTTTTGAAACCTTTGACCTCGTGTCGATGAGACGAGTTGTTCCATACAGTGAGTCTGTAATATTTCCTGAAACTAATGTGAGTTGCCTTCTTATTTTAGAAGTTGAAAATCCACGGCCGTGAAAGAAAAGAGTGCTTCGAGTGGCTCGAGTAGCTCGTAGGCCGGACCTTCTAACGATGCCATGGAACGAATGTTGTGCATGTTGGAAGCGCAATAACGGCAACCCGAGGCAAATCAACGCCAAAATGAGCATCACCAACGACAAGTCGAGAATCAGCAAAGACATAATAAGGCACGACAGACTCAGTTCGAGACCCGATTCGAGGCACAATTCAAGTTGCAGCAAAAGCAGCTTGATACTCTATAACAGATTGTCTAGACAATTGTGGTCAATAGCAACACTGCGACGGCACATACAGCGACCGGGGCTACGGTCTGATTGATTGAAGTCGAACCGGAGGAGTCTGAGCCTGCAGCACCAAGAATTAACAACTTTGAGGTGTCTAGATTTAAGAAAACGTGTCGCACTTCCTTCAGCGGTACCGAAGATCCTTCCCTAGCGATCAACTGGTTGGAAGAGTTGGAAGATCATTTCGAACTTCTAGGCATCGAAGATTCCAAAAAAGTCGTCTGCGCTCAACTTCAACTCTGATTCAACGCGTACAGCGGTGATCCCTTGGACCACATTCTGAAAGGCGTTTGAAATCGAGTACCTCCCCGCAGCCGTTCGACAAGAGAAGAAGAATAAATTCATACAGCTGAGGCAAGGAAACATGACGGCGAGGCAGTCAATACGTAGCAGAATTCAACGAGTTGGCCAACTTTGATGGGGCATACGTGTCGGCTACGGAGAGTCGCGCTCGACGGTTAGAAGTGGGTCTGCGGCCCTCTATCTTTGCTCACATGTCAGTTCCGGAATACAAAACGATGGACGAGTCTCTCAATCAGGCTCTCCGCCTTAAGCGCCAGTACCCTCCAACCGCTGCCAGCACTATGCATACTTTCCATCACTAGTGCCCTAGCCATGCGGGAGGTAACAATGCTACAAAACATTCAAACAACGACCACCAGGACGGATATCAAAGGCAAAACCCAGGATCTCGCTGCACCAAATGCAATAACTTCGGACATCAAGTGGCCGACTGCCAAGTTTCTAATGATGGATGCTAGTATTGTGGTAAAATAGGCCACATGCGTGCAAATTGTCCGGCTAGAAGACCGAACCCAAATGCACCTCCACAGCAGAACTGTCCAGAAAATCGAGGTCAGACACCTCGAACTAACCATGCCGCACTGCAAAATAGCCAAGATCGTCGTCCTAATGCCCAAGGACGCGTCTACGCTATGACTCACGATGAGGTGATCGCCTCGGATACAGTCGTGACAGGTATACTACTTTTCAGTAGTAAGCCTGATTCCAGCACCACATATAGTTTTATATCGGCGGACTTCGTCGCGGAACATAAATTTTCTATGATGTCGCTAGGCCTAAAACTTAGTGTTAGCACACTGTCGAGCACGCAACTGCCTGCACACTCAAGCTGTAAAGACGGAATCATTTGTATCGAAGATAGAAAATTGTCTCTATATGCGATAGTTCTATATCTTAAGGACTACGACATCATTCTGGGAATGGATTGGCTCGACGCTTGCTCAGCCACCATCAATTGCTCAGAAAAGAAGGCCACCTTCTACCTACCTAGAGAGACCGAATTTTGCTACTCGTGTGGTCAAGCATCAAAAGCCTATATGGTAATTTCGACAATTTTTGCTCGAAGGATGTTGCATTCCTGCTGTAAAGGATACTTGGCATATGTTCGAGACACACGACAGGATGGTGCAAATGTGGGTCAAACTGACGTTGTGGTAGAATTCTCCGACGTTTTTCCAGACGAGCTGCCTGGTATGCTATCCGATCGAAAAATTGAGTTCACCATCGACATCTTTTCCGACACCGGACCGATTTGCAAGACCCTGTACAGAATGGCCCTTGCAGAACTAAAAGAACTCAAGAAGCAGTTACATGAATTGCTCGACAAGGGATTCATCTGGCCAACTGTCTCGCCATGGGGAGCAACAGTGTTGTTCGTGAAGAAAAAGGATGGGTCGATGCGTCTGTACATCGACTATCGAAAACTAAACAAGGCCACCATCTGGAACAAATATCTACTGCTATGCATCGACGACCTGTTCGACCAGTTACATTGTGCTTCAGTATTTTCGAAGATTTATCTTCGCTCGTGTTACGATCAACTCAAGATCAAGGTAAACGACGTGTCGAAGCCAGCCTTCGGTACTCGTTACAGTCACTGAGTTTTTGGTAATGTCGTTCGGTCTAACAAATGTCCATGCTGCCTTTATGGATCTGATAAATCGTGTGTTTCGATAGTTCCTTGACAAGTTAGTAGATTTCATCGATGACATTCTCGTCTACTCGAAGGACAAGGCGCAACACGCGGAGCATCTATTGACCATACTTCAGACCCTTTGAGACAACTAGTTGTATACAAAGCTAACCAAATGTGAATTCTGGCTGCGCAGCGTATCATTCCTTGGACACATCATTTCCGCAAAAGGCACTGCAGTCGACTAGAAGAAAGTTAAAGCTATTGTTAATTGGAAATGTCGCATCAGTTATTGAAATTCGAAGCTTCGTCGCCTTCATGGGATACTACAGACGGTTCGTGAAAGACTTCGCGAAGATAACATCGTCTTTGACTTGTCTCACTCAAAAGGGAGTCGCGTTCGAGTGGTCAGACGACTGCGAGACTTGCTTTCAGGAGCTAAAGCAGTGGCTTGTTTCGGCCCCGAAACTAGCACTTCCGAATGGGACAAGATTTTTAAATCTTCAACAATACTTCATGCCAGGACTTGGGATGTGTGCTTATGCAGAAGGACAAGGTATATCCTTCGCTTCAAGACAATTGAAGTCGCACGAGAAGAACTATCCTACACCTGACTTGGAGTTAGCAGCAATTGTATTCGCGTCAAAATTGTGGCGTGCAGGATTTATACGGATCACAAGAGCCTCAAGTATATCTTCATTAAGAAGGAACTGAATTTGCGAAAGAGGCGATGGCTGGAACTGATCAAGGACTATGACTTGACGATCGACTACATGTCGGACAAAGAAAAAGTTGTGACGGACGCACTAAGCCGGAAGTACATGGCTTCGCTATCCATCAAGGGCAAGCTACTACATGACCTAGAGGAGATGGACATCTAACTCCGGGTTCGATTCATAGGCGTGCAACTGGCTCAATTACACCTAGAGCCGAGTTTGTTAGAAAATATCAAGACGGCTCAAAAGGACGACCAGTACCTGAAGAACATATGAGCTGATTTCAACGGATAAGACGACCGATTTTGCGAAAGACGAGACTGGAGCTTTGCGGGTGAAGGTCAGCTATGCATTCCGGATGACTCAGAACTTAGAAAGGAGATGTCGGAGGCATATTATGTGAAATATTGCTTACATCCTGGCAGCACAAAGATGTATAAGGACCTCCGTACGATCTTTTGGTGGCACGGCATAAAGAGAGATGTGACACTCTTTGGGTCGCAATGCATGGTCTGCCATCAAGTAAAAGCTGAGCACCAGAGACCGAACGGAAAGAAGCAGAACCTTTTCATTCCAGAGTGTAAGTGAGAGCACATCAGCATGGACTTCATTGTTGGTTTTCCGAAGACGCTACGGGGGAACGATGCAGTCTGGATCATTGTCGATCGATTAAGTAAGTCAGTGCACTTATTGCCATCAAAATTACTTGGAGCATCGACCGCCTGACTCAGATTTACCTTGACATAGTACAACTGTATGGAGTTCCAGTATCTATCGTCTCAGATCGGGATAGGTGATTCTTGTCACATTTCTAGAGTAGCCTTCAGTTGGCTAAGGGGATTAAGTTAAAGTTCAGCACTATCATCCCCAAACCGACGGCCAAACAGAGTGAGTAGATCAGATTCTCGAAGACATGCTACGGCTTTGTACAATAGACTTGGAAGTCAAGATGAGACGTTAATTTATCGCTAGCAAAATTTATATACAACAATAGCTATCAGTCTAGCATCCAAATGGCATCGTATGAAGTATTGTACGGACGGAAGTACAGATCACCCATTTGCTAGGATGAAGCCGGGGAGCGGCAGATTCCTGGCCCAAAGCTGGTAGAGCAGAAGGTCAGGCTGATACGAAAGAGACTGAAGGTAACGCAGAGTCAACATAAAATCTACGCCGACACCCATCAACGACCCCTTGAGTTCCTAGAAGATGATTACGTGTTTATGAAGGTAATGCCCATGCGAGTAGTCACCAGGTTTAGAGCAGAAACAAGCTGAGTCGAAAATTTATTGGTCCTTTCGAAATAGTTAAGCGAGTCGTCCTAGTAGTTTACCAGATCGCATTGCCGGAAGCACTGTCGGATCTGTATGATATCTTCCATGTCTCACAACTACAAAAATATGTACACGATCCGAGCCATGTGGTAAATTTTGGACAGTTGAACCTGAAGGAAGACTTTTTGTAAGTGGAAGAGCCTGTGCAGATCTTGGAAGATAAGGACAAATTGTGTGATCCCTCTGGTTCGCGTATTCTGGAGGAACCATTCGGTCGAAGAGACGACTTGGGAACTTGAGTCTAAGATGAAGGAAAAGTTTACTTCATTATTTTCTTAGTAGTAGATTATATTCATATGTTTCGAGCATGAAACTTTTGTTTGGTTGGTTATAATGTAGTGCCCATCCTAACATCGTGTCATGTTCCTCGTTTGCGACGCGAGTAGCGCGGTTAAGAAACACGATCGCTATCAATTACTCGGGACCGATTGAATCAAGATCATTATCTCGTCATGGATCGGCTTCTTCGGAATCAAGTCCCATATTCATCAGGCTGCATTTTGAGGAAAGATTTTGCGGCTAAGTCGGGAGAGACCTCCTGCTGCTCTGTTTTTCATGTCGTACTAGCTTCTGCCTTTGGTTTTATGAATGTGTTTTCGTGAATGTTTTAGATAGATTTCATTGTTTGCGCTCTTCGAACTTCGCATTTCATATCGAACCCGAAATAAAAGGGTAGAGTGCTAATTCGTTGTTTTGCGATTTTAGGTGATCGTGTAGGCATCGTCTATCGCAACTAACATTTTTCCCTCCCGTCTCAAATAATCAAAGTGAGTGGCTCGACCCTTCTCTTCTTGCCCCTCTTATTCTCCAATCGATCAACGATACCAATAACTTGAAATGCAAACCGTAACATTAGCACGTAATCCTTATGATATGCCTACTATAGAATTGCTAGTCGTAATACTGTTGCATGCTTAGTATTGAGTACCTGCTTTAGAACTGTAATACTATAGAACCACTACATGCTTACTATGCTATGCTTGTTATAGAACTTTGTTAAGCAAAGAATGAATCAATAGATGAATGTTGCCACAACAAGGAGGAACACGATAAAAATGATTTAAGTTTTTTTACGAATTTGTTGACTATGCTTGAGTAACTAGTTTAGTCTCGTACGGTCATGGATAACTTGTGCACAAGGTTTCGCTTCATCGAACGACAACCTAGGGCCAGGGACGATTCCACCTAGGAGAAAAGCAAGTTAGCTAGGTTGGATACTAGCACGGAATATTCGAAAACTTTTAGAGGGGCTCGCTACCCGTGCTGAAAGGGTCGCCGTCTAAACCAAGATGTACATTCAGGATATCTTGAATTACTAGTAACCACCACCTACACATTGTTCTAGCTATAATATAAATCTGACAAGAAAGAATATGGTAAATTTTATACTGCAATATCATGCTCTGTCGTGTATAGGTTCTAGCGTAGTTACATTGTTTATGCCTTATCAACTGCTTACATACAATTCACTAGTATAGCTAGAAAGACCACACAAAAATATTGCATGCTTCAACATAACTTTTGGAACCAATTTAGAGAGTGGAACTTTAAGTATTCATTCACCAGTACACGACAATGTATTAATCCTCGCTCTCCACAGGTACTCTGAACCAGGAGGAGCGTGTCATCTAACAAGGCGATGCTCGTGTGTTTTGAAGCGTCGCCCGTGTGCCGAAGGCTTGAATCAACTTTTGAAGACTCAACATCAGTCCAGCGGGATATGGCTCAACTCTCCCCGATCCAAGGTGTTTTGGAATGTTTTGGTTTTATATAAGAGAATGTAAATATATGGAATGACTATCTCATCAGCGTTCGTGTTTGAGTCAAGTTTATAAGTCCGCACGGCAACCCTTGTAATCGAGTCATGTAATATGATGTTTATTATCAATGAAGCAAAACTTTCCTTTTGTGCAATGCGTTATTCAATTTACTCTGCGTACACTTATTTTAGTTTGCTGTTGTGTTTCGGATAACCATATGATTGTACCTTGTGCGAGCGCAACTTAGGCTCGTACGACATCATATCCGGGGGACGACTTTCGATTTTACGGAATCGGGACGTGACACCAATCCCCCTAATACGGTTCTACTCTCCAGAATGAGTACAAATCAACTCCGCTTCATCGCATTCGACTTCCCGAGCTTCTCTGACACACGAATGGTACTTGTAGCACTCTAGGGTGTTCTCTACATAGGAAGGGAACCCCTACCCAACTTCAAGAGACGCATAGTAAAGATATCAAGTCCTTTTAACTTTTTAATTTGTAGATATCAAGTCTTTTAAAAAATTTAATTTGTACACAATCAAGGATCGATCATGATGAACATACCGATCATCGATTAGATGACCAAGGTATCGATTAGATGACCAAGAGTGACTGTGAAATGACCAACTAAAGAATATGGCTCCTTCCTCTGGCGACCTCGGCGATCAGGTGACTACTAATGTTTACCATGGAACCCTTATTTCGGCTGACAATGGCCTACAGGCAAGGAAGGAGTTTCACATCCTCTTTGGTTCTTCAGGGAGATCCTAAGTGAGAGCCTTTGGAGATGAGGGCCCTGCTATAGGGTTTCTTTGTCTTAAAGTCCTAAAAACTTGACTTTTAGTAAGTGTTGAGGTTAAAAATTTGTATTATTCTAATACGTCCCTGCACGTGAAGTTCCATTTAGGGATAAGAGTTAGAATCACACAAGACATATCAAAGTCCCTGCCAGTGCACCAACAAATAACCAAGGGTAAAAACCTTGGAAAGCGTCCAAACCTAGATCATTCAAAAAACTGCTTCTTTGATACAACTTTAGCAAACCAATTCTGCAGAAAAGGTTAAATATTTAGGTATTCAGCCAACAACATATAACTTAATAGAAGGTTGCACAATACCACAACAGTAATAACTCAAATATATCATACAGTACATACGAAACCTTGTTTGAAACCTGATCAACTTCATTGTAGTTTGATCCTTGGCTCAAAAAGCGGAGACTGGTTGACAGGTTTGGGTGGCAGGCTTTCACTAAATATAACGAAGATGTATCACTGAATATATTACAGAATGGATAATGGAATCCCACAGCTCTTAGTATCACTACACCTATGCTAGATGAGGTTACCAGCACTATCATAGATACTAACAAGGAGGATACTGAGTGTGGGACCTCACAAGTTCAAGTAAATTCTCCTTTCAAAATAACATATGCTCTTACTAGAGGGGAACAGACTTTGGTGATTGGTTTGATGTGCTCTGGTACTCGGGCCATTTCAAATACACACACACACCCCACACTAAAAGCTACCATATATATATATTGAAAACATTATATCGTAAAGGTGATTGGTTTGGTGATTGGATTAATTGTAATAAAAGTTACCATTTCAAATATACATACACACCACACTAAAAGCTACCATATATATATTGAAAACATTATATCGTAAAGGTTTGTTAATTTCGGTTTTGCAAATAGACAGCCAGGTGACTCATTTTTATCTTTTAAATTTTATCTTCTAAATGGGTATGTAGCAAAACAACATAACGAAGGAAGATAAATATAAAATGATAAAATTATCCAAACTAAAGGTGATTTGAGTAGAAAGTGGCATGCCCAAGGAGACAGTTCACGCTTTACAATATAGAGGTATTTTATATGTGTGGGCACTCGTGGATCTTCTACACTTGACAAAATAAAAGTTTATAAAACAACTGAGTATGGCGGAGTCGATCTTTATGAAATTGCTAGAGCCATATCATATAGTGGTAATGAACATGCTTAAGGTTATATGCATTGTTGCGATTATTGAATTATTCCAATAGTCTTTTTAGTTCAGATGAGAACCGTATGAATCAACTGGCAGTCTGGAGAAGCTTCAGATGCAAACACGTGTGAAATAAAATAAAATTTTAAAAGACAACCATTTTTCTTGAACTCTAATTCACTATACAGATACAGAAGTAAATGACAGGATTAGATGAACATTTATGGCGCTCAAAGGATAATCAGATAGTTAACTATATGTGTTAGATGTATCTAATTAATATTTTATAGATACTTTGTAATATATTTGAGTAGAAGATTTGGCTTGGCAATGCATATAGTTGACATGCACGATTATGTCCAAAGTCTTTCAGATAAAATCTCATGCTGACTTCCATACTTCCAAAGGCTTGCTAATCTCATTCTCGATCAGAATGAAATGTTCTAGACAGAAACTTTATTACCCAAAAAACCCTACTTCAAGACAGAAAGTTTAATAATATCTATAACCCGCAAAAAGTAGATGTATCAAGACAAATACCTTGGATGAAACAAATAGGGAAGACAAATGACGAGCATCTCCTAGTGTGAATGATATGTAAGCAAACATCAGAAGATAACTGACCTACATAAAGTAAGAAGACAAATCAAAGAAAATGTTGAAGCATACAGTTTTTCTCATATGGACAGAGCAGAACCCAAAGACGAGCAAGAATAAAGCGTAGAGAACACTTACAAGTATAGTTATTACATCAGCAGTACTCTCTCTTTCCAGTTCTTCCTGAACAGAACTTTCCGAGGAAAAGGAAATTGTAAGATTTTGTAAATTCACCATTGGAACTAGCTCTTCCTGTCATGCAAATTTAGTCAGATAAGTGTCGCTAACAGAAAGATCTAAGTGATAATAACTTGAGAAGCAGGTAATTTAGGTAAATCTGTTATAGCATAACAAGAATGTCCCATCACAATTTTGGTGCTTCAGCACAAAAAGTTGGTAATGCCTGATCAATTAATTCTATCAGAAGGTACTGCAGATATTTACATCTAAGAATGACTGATCAATATAGTGGCGTCCAAGTGACCATATTTTGAGCAGCAGGTCATGCATGTACTAAACAACATCCTAGTTACAACACAAAATACCAGCATACTTCTGGTGCTTGAGCACAAAACCAAACAAGAATGCCTGATCCATCAATTTTGAGTCTCTTCTCATCATAATTAGCAAAAAAAGCGGATAAATCTTCTTAACCCAATGTGTGATCAGAAGTAGCAAGCTTCCAGAAGATGTCATATATGAGGCTATTGGAGCTGACACTAAGGAGTTGACGAGGATGCCAAGTAGTTGTCATGATTCCGAGAGAGAAGAATGCATGACAAAATAGAGGAGCCAAAACTTAAGGAAGAAACACTATAGAAAGTTCTAAACATTAATAGGAGAGACTCGAGTACCACACCAAAAACAAGATCCCGAAGAAACCATCATAGTAAGAGAGCGCCAACATCGGCATTCCCATCGCCGTAACCATGATTAATTTTTCTAAGGCGTGTATGGATACACGATGGAGAGTATGAATCAAAACGGGCCGATTTGGAGAAGGATCTGTAATGGAGTGGAGAGAGGAATCTGATCTGGTTTGTTATCTGATTTGTTAGGGAGGTTATCGGATCTGGATAATGGATATGTCTGAAGATCAGATCTAGGAAGAGATGATGATGGGATCTGAAGTTATGATTGGGAAAGATGGGTATAGTGGCTCATGCAGGTCTTAAAGAAGGCGGAGAGAGAAAGCTGAAGACCAGATCACTCGTCTATGGATGGCGGCAGAGCATGCAGATCTAGGGCTCCTCCTCTCCTAATTTGGAATTTACATATGAGAGAATGATGGCGGGATCGGGGTAGGGTTTAGGCGAGATGGGTGATATAAAAAGGTATGCAGGAATGACAGCAAGAAGATCTAGGGTTCCTAATGGGTGGCGATGCCAAGTAGATGTAAGGTTCCTAATGTGGAATCAGACCAGAGAAAGAAGGGAACAAACAAAAGAGTCTGAGGGTTGCTGGAGTAAGATGGCGGTGCCGATGAGGTTGAGGAAGATGGGTTTAGTGAAGCTTGAGCAGGTCTAGAGTTCAAAAAGGCAGAGAGAGGAAGCTGAAGACCAGGCTCATTGGTCGTTGGATGAGTAAGTAGATTTAGGGTTCCTCCCCTCCGAATAGATTTGAGGGAGTGGAGGAGGGATTGTTCTAGGGTTGAAGTGAGATTGGTTGTATAAATGTCTGCAGGAATGGCCACAAGAAAATCTAGGGTTTCTAATTAGTGGTAGCGGCAAGATAAGTAGATGTAGGGTTCCTAATGTGGAATCAGTCAGGACACTGTAGGAAACCGGAGAGTTTGAGGGTGGCTGGAGTCAGTTGGCAGTGCTGGAGGTTAAGGGTTGGGACTAGGTTAGGATTATGAAATATGTATGGAGGCTCGGGTTTTTGGCTGGGATAGAGGCGAGGATTATTAAGAGAGGGTGGAGGCTAGGGTTTTGGAGAAGACAAGATCTATGTTAGAAAGTTTCCTTGCTCTAATACCAAGTTGAGAAGTGTGTCAACAAATGACTAACTTGATGCATTTTTGGAAAGGAGACTACAACATATACGAGAGGGTATGTGCCCCCTTCTAAAAAGTTTCCAATATGGGACTAAAGGAACATAAAGAGAAAATATATACAAGATAGTTATCTTTATCTCCTATAAAAGATAAAATCCCTTGTAAGCAACTTGCTACTTCATCAAAGCTATTATGTACGAGTCTCCAAAAGAATCTATATGTAAATATCAATAGAATTTAGTAGAATATTTGACTTGTTTATTATTGAGGTGGAGCTACACTTATATAGAAGAGGCTAACCCCTCTCCCTATTATTCTACTCGATGTGGGACTAAAAGCCCATTAATACTCTCAACACTCCCCCTTAAGATGGGCGATAGATATCAATCATCCCCATCTTATGACATAGTTTAGAGACTTAATGAATTAAGCCCCTTAGTAAGACAATCTGCAACTTGTTCTTTTGAGCGAACATGATCGAGCTTTAGTATTCCTTTCTCTAGCTTTTCCTTGATGAAGAACCGATCGATCTCGATGTGCTTCGTTCTGTCATGTTGAACTGGATTGTTAGCTATACTCAGTGATGTTTGGCTGTCACTTAGAAGACGCAATGGTGTTCCTTGGTGCAGCTTCAACTCTGTCAGCAATACTTTTACCCACAACAATTTTGACACTCCCAGAGCCATAGCTCAATATTCCGCTTCAGCGGTTGATCGAGCTACCACAGACTGTTTCTTGCTTCTCCTGCTTCTCCATGAGACTAGGTTACCCCCCACGAATACACAATATCTTGAGATAGACCTTCTGTCATCTATACAACTTGCCTAATCTGCATCACAGTATCCCTCAACACTAAGGTGTCCATTGTACTTGAACCATATCCCTCTTCCAGGAGCCCCCTTTAGATATCTCAAAATATGAAAAACTGAATCTATGTGGCCCTTCCTTGGATCGTGCATGTAGCGACTCACTATACTAATAGCAAATGAGATATCAGCACGAGTGTGATCCAGATAAATCAATCTGCCTACAAGTCTTTGATATCTTTTATGATCAACCGGCTCTCCTGCCTCTGCGCCAATTTATTTTTCTGGTCAATCGGAGCGACTGCCGGACGACATCCCAGCATACCAGTTTCCGTGAGCAAGTCTAGTACATACTTCCTTTAAGAGAGTACGATCCCATCTTTTCCTCGAGCTACCTCTATCCCGAGAAAATACCTCATCATTCCCAAGTCCTTTACTTCAAATTCTTCGACAAGTTCCGACTTCAGCTGTATAATCTCCTCTTTCTCATCACCTGTGATCACTATATCATCTACGTATACAACAAGTATGGTAACATGACCTCTTGCATGTTGGAAGAAGACTGTGTGATCTGCATTAGTCTGGCTGTATCCCATGTCTGTGACAGCTTTTCTGAATCTTTCAAACCATGTTCGAGGAGATTACTTGAGTCTATACAATGATTTCTTTAGCTTGCACACTTTTCCTGTTGACTGCTTCGTGCAAAATCCAGGAGGCGTCTCCATGTATACTTCCTCCTGTAGATCTCCATGAAGAAAAGCATTTTTTACATCTAATTGATGAAGTTGCCACCCATGGTTTGCTGCAAGGGAGACCAGGGTTCTTAAAGTGCTCATCTTCATTATAGGAGCAAACGTCTCATCATAGTCGATGCCATAGGACTGAGTGAATCCTTTTGCAACCAATCTTGCCTTGTATCGCTCCATCTTTCCTTCTGGCGTCTCCTTCACCGTGAAGACCCATTTGCATCCGACTGTCCTTTTTTCCTTCAGGTAATAGAACAAGTTCTCATGTTCCATTTCTTTCCAGTGTCCCAAGTTCCTCCAACATTACAACTTTCTACCTTGGATCTTCCTTCGCTTCCTGCCAATACTTAGGCAAAGATGTGATGTCTAACGATGCAATGAATGTCCCATAAGTAGTGGATAGATTAGAGTATGATAGAAAATGAGCAATATCATGTTCATAACCATAACGAATAGGAGATTTTCCTGCATTACTACGAGAAGATATTCTTAAGGGAATATGAGATAGTGAAGGAAAGATCATACCATCCGAATCAGAGGAATCCGTATCCGAATTAGAGGGATCCGGTGCAGAAAGCGTATCTACAGGAGTTGGAACAAGGTTAAGCGAGGGACATGGCACAATTGGCACAGTAGGGACAATAGGCACAGTAGTGGACTGCTGCTTCCTTCTTCTATAGGCTTGGAGCTCTGTAGTCCATTCCTCCCCCTTTCTGTAGCATCACTTCCTTCCTCCTGATAGTATGCATCATCATCACTTTCCTCACTCTTGCTATCTTCACCTTCTTTCCTTGGACTAACTTCCATCATTAGGCATGGAACTGACCCAACAAGCACGCTTGGGACTATCTTTCCCTCACTCCTAACACCTCTTGTGTTAGGTGTGTCACCAAATACGGAGCCTTCACCTGAACCATTGTGGTAGTATGGTCCCATATCTCTGAATGTAACATCCATGCTCACAAAAAGTCTTCGCTCCACTGGACTCCAGCAAGAATATTCTTTCCGAGTCCCTGAGTAGCCAATGAAGACACACTTCACTGCCTGAGGGTCCAATTTCCCTACTGCAGGTCTATTATCCTTCACAAAGCATACACAACCAAATACTTTTGGGAGAACAATGTATTTGTTCTCACCTGTAAGCATCTCAAACGATGTCTTCTATCCTAACACCTGAGAGGACATCCTGTTGATAAGGTATGCAGCAGTCAACACGGCATGTCCCCATAAGTGTTTCGGAACATTCATAACAAACATCATCGACCTTGCCACTTCCATCAGGTGCCTGTTCTTCCGTTCCACCACGCCATTTTGTGCTGGTATATAGACACATGAAGTCTGATGATGTATCCCAGGCTGATAAGTACTCCTCAATAGCTTTGTTGGTATATTTTGTCCCATTGTCAGACCTCAAAATCTTTACTTTAGCACCGTACTGTGTTGAAACCCTGCGATGAAAGTCTTGAAAGCATGCAAAAATATTACACTTACTCTTCATTAGGTATACCCAGGTAACACGAGTATGGCAGTTAATAAAGGTGACAAACCACTTAAAACCATTAACAGCAGTTGTAGGACAAGGTCCCTACACATCAGAGTGTATCATATCAAAAGTAGCTAAACTTATTTTCAGAACTCACATAAGAGCTTCTAGTGTGTTTTCCAAGTTCACAAACATCACAAACCAACTTTTGCTTATTAGCCTTTTAATACATAGAGGGAAGCATCCGACTCAGTAGACTAAATGAAGAGTGTCCCATGCGCTGATGTTGGAGTAATAATTCTTCTTCTGTGGTACTTCGTGGCTCCTCCGGTTGTGCTTCATCTACCAGTGCTGCCAGTGTTGTATCCAGCCCACCCCTATCCAAATACCATAGCCCTTTATGCCAAGTGTCATTCCCCAACTGTCTTCCCGTTCCCTTCTCCTGAAAATAACCTCTGGAATGTCAAAAAAAAACAACACAATTAAGTTGAAGAACAATGATACTTATGGACAACAGATTAACATGAAAGGATGGAGCATGCAAGACATCAGTAAGACTCATCGAAGGGGTGCATTCAACCGTCCCTTTACACACAATGGGTCTAGCAGTACCATCAGCAGTCTGAATGCTTTCAGGTGTCATCGGGTGAGTGTAATCTTAGAACTCGTCACGGACACCCGTGACATGGCAGGATGTCCCAGAGTCAATTATCCAATTTACACTTCCTCGTTTGTGGGTAGATGCAAGGGCATGAGCAGGTATACCTGTGCTTGTACTGGCATAGTATGTGATGGTATCTCCGGAGATGGTTGGAGTCGATGTTCCAGCGGTGTTGGCGCGACTATTGCTGGTTCCATGCTTCATGTTCCTCCATATTTCCAGCATTTCTCTCTCACTAGGGGTCACATCAGATGACTGATTCTCACTTCTCCCTTCTGCTAGATTTGTCTTGTGCCCTCCAAAGTAATGTCCTCTGCCATCGACATAGCCTCCTCTGCCACTTCTACGCCCTCCACGGCCGCGTCCACGACCGCTGGACTGACCTCTTATAGGCTTCGTACAGAATCTGATGAAGTGTCCTGGGTCTCCACAGTTGTAGCACCATCCTCCTCCTGAAGGGTTTGGGTTAATAACTGCAAGAGCTGATTTCTCTCCCGGAGTGCTAGTGGTGCTGGGCATCAGCTTCAGCCGTGCTTCTTCTTGTGCCATAGCAGCAATGGCCTCCTCTAGTGATGGCAGTCCGGGTTGTGCGAGTAGCACATTCCTCCTTTGCTCGAATGCTGGATTGAGCCCCTTCAGGAACTTCATCATCCTCTGTCGCGAGATATACTCCATGAACTTCTGGTAATGTTTCACAAATGCTGGTTCTACTTGCTCATCTTCCACACCAATGGGATCATAGTGGTCGAGATCTGACCAATACTTCTTCAGCACAGCCGCATACTCGGAGATAGTGTGATCTTCTTGGACCATCTTATCAAGTTTATCCTGCAGTTGAAAGACTCTCATAGGGTTGCTCGTCACTGAGTACATGTCCTTCAGCGTCATCTAAATATCACCGGCTCCCTCCATTGCTTCAACATTGCCCGACACATGGTCGGTCAAGGAGGCTGTCAACCATCCAGCTACAACATTGTTGACGATCTCCCACACAACAAACTCCTGTGAGGAGTGATCTTCAGGTGCCTTGGTTTGGCCATTCACAAAACCCACCAAGCCTCTTGTCTTCAGAGTCCGCATCGCCTGACGCGACTACTTCAAATAGTTGGAAGTACCCTCCAATTTTACTTCCAGTTTTTCCAACTTCGTCATTTTGTATGGTGAAGGATCCACATCTATGTGTATAAAACGGAAACTAGTCTCGGTCAGCCTCCTGGAGAAGAGATCGTCCACCAAAGCCCTCATCTCTTTGGCCGTCAGCTTGCCATAGATCGTCTCTATCATCTTCGTCTTCTCCTCTTCCACCAACAAAATAGATCCAGACCGTATGCACCTTTGGTCATCGTCCTCTCCACATCTACTGTTCCTCCTTCAGCGGTAGCGGCGTCTCCGAGAGCCGCTCCTCATGTCCCATGCAGGATTGCGACTGGAGGTCACATGGCCGGACGAGAAGGAGGAGAAGGGCCGATTGGGGGTAGGGGCCGACGTGAAAGGAAGGGGCCGACGGTGCTGAGGTGGGGCAGCGGTAGGGTCGGCGGTGCTGGCGGTGAGAGTGGGAGGCTTGGCGGAGGCGGTGTGGTGCGGGGGGGGGGGGGGGAGAGAAGGTGGGAAGGGGGTGAGGGGGTGGCGGCTAGGGTTTGGTGGAGAGAGATGGTGGCTCTGATACTAAATAGAATTTAGTAGAATATTTGACTTGTTTATTATTGAGTTGGAGCTACACTTATATAGAAGAGGCTAACCCCTCTCCCTATTATTCTACTCGATGTGGGACTAAAAGCCCATTAATACTCTCAACAATATCTTTCAACAAAAGTAATTTGTAAATAAATGTAAACTAAAATCGAACCTTGACTAAGCGAATAAAAGCCTTTTCCCAAGCTAATGCCTTTCCATTTCCATTGCCTGTTTTATCAAGCTCATTGTTGACAGGATATGTTATTATAAAAGCAGACGCCTGCAAGGAGATAACATTTATTTAAGTAAAATAATACCATATACACATCATCTAACCAAAATATGTTCCCTAAAGCTCCACATCTATGCCCCTAAGAAACCGTGAAAAATAAATGCATTACCTCTGAGTAGTTGTTCCCTGAAAAACCCCCTAAAGCTGTGCTAGGATCAAGGGGTGCTTGAAATGCGCTCAGGCATGTCGTTGCTGAAGAATAATGCTGATGGCATTTGTGGATTAGAAGTTTTAGTTTAGCAAATGACAATAACCATCCAGTATTCACAATAAAAAAAGGCAACCTCCAAATTATTATAGCAAAGAAAGGAAACTGAGGGAAACATTATGGGATGTTCAATATTCACTTCTAAGTATCATGCTTCTCACTTATATTATATGGTAAAAAGCAGCATGAAAAAGTGCCCAGCATACCATTGAAAGCATAACTCCTGACTTAAGTTCCAAGAGTATTAAACACAGGATGGGATATCAGCAAAGAACATAGAAAAAGAATGACAAGCTAAAAAATAATTGAGACAATATATTTGCCTTATTTACTATATAACCATTAAACATGAAGCAATTAACATAATAAACCAAAAAAGAATATAACATACCAGAAAACAATACTGTGCATGATCCACGCCTCCGTAATCATCATATTTGTCTGGATCCATTTTGAAATACTGATATGGAAAACAAATTGCTTAGTTTCAAGGAGACTGTGACTCAATTTAAGAATGCTGCAAGTGAAATTTTAAGAAATCCGGGAACTAGAGAAGTCCTTATTTTATGAAGTAAATCTTATGAACATGGTACCAATGTTAAAGAAGAACAATCACAAACACACAAGATTTCGTGGTTCGAAGTTCTGTCTTCTCCTACGTCCATAGTCGCACACAATACATATATTATTACGTTGAGAGAGTTACAATTACAAAAGATTAAAGTGCTATTATAACAAAAGATTGGGGTGGGGGGGCACCGACTCCAGTATATTTACCGAACTTATCCCTACTAATTGACGTATGGACAGAACTGTACGACGAATTTGGGGTTGGATGTATAGCTTAGAAGCCAGAAGCAGAAGCGGGAGTGGGAGCGGAGAAACGCGACTACTTAGAAGAGTCTAAAGTTGGAAGCGTGTGTTAATAAAAAATTTATGTTTATTGATTATTGTTATTAAACTTATAAACATCTTAATATTTATTAGAATTTATAAAGTTCATTTCAAAGTTACAGATAGATCATTCGTATGTTATTTTTTATGATGTCGAGGTAAATATTCTTTAGTTTCTTGGTACTTTGATAAACGCATATTAAAAATATTCTAACTTTCTTCCCAAAATTTTTATCCTCTTTTATAATTATGGTCATATTATGGGGAAGCGCTAATGTCGTCGGAGAAACGCGCTCCCGTCGCCTGAGAAACGAGTTCTCGTCTTCAGGGAAGCGAGCTCCCAACGAGCTCCCAAATAAGAACAACCGAATCGAGGTTCTTACTGAAATTCGTTGACCTTCTATGAGTTTCTGGCTTATAAGATGTATAGTAGGAAATCTTATCAAAGCTCCATAATCTCTAACAGTAAATGAGCTCCTTTCCACTGAATTGTTCTAATAATGAAAATAATATAACAATATCAATCACCTTAAAACTTTTGTATCAAACTCGATATGGACTAAAGGAATAAGGGGTCTTTATACGAGAGGTAGAGAGCCCCCTCTTAGTGGCTATCCGATATAGACTAGAAGACCAATAAAACAAATTAAAAGAGAAATGAACTATCTTTTACACTACCTGCAAGATACAAAGTATATGTAAAACAAGTACGGGTTGGAGAGAGTGAAAGATCAAAGGAGGAGGAACACCTTCGATGAGGGTATCAGCCAGCTGAGAGGAGGTAGAAAGGGAGGCCATGTTGCTCGAATTCAAGAGGGAGCAAGTGATGTAGAAAGGGAGAAGAGAGACTCGCCATTTGAGAGATGGAGAACAAGAGAATCTTCTTAATTATAGTGATCGGACTCATAGTGGACTGCGGAAGATGTTGAATGAAGATGATGATGAAGAAATCGAAAATGATTGGTAAGTACAATTTTTCTTTTTGCTTGTTTTCTGCAATTTTTCCTCCCCTTATTTTTGGAACTAGACCTAGGTTAAGATAACGGTTCAAATGGTGGAATCTAGATTTAAATGCAGGAGATGGTGGTAGAAGGTTTTGATAAGTAGAGTTAGCTTGGGGCTTCTAGATGGTTGTGGAGATGATGGCAATGGAGAGTTCTAAGTTAGGATTAGGGTTTTGGGTGTTGATGGAGGTGATGCTGGTGACATGATTTGCTGAGTAGAGTTACGTGTTCTAGATAGTGGTGGAGGATCTAGGAGCTGGGTCTAGGATGAGGAGAGGAGGGACTAGGGATTTGGGTATAGAGCATGGTGCTCAGATACCAAGTTGAGGAATACTTTGTACTCAACTCAATTATTCATTAGGCTCATGATCCTGTGAATTTATAAGAGTACATGGTACCAATAGGAAAGTTGTACAGCCCATAAAATGGATGTATGACAGCCAAAAAATAATACCAAATCTACTACACATCTAAATTTATTGCAACAATTTTTTTTCCCACAGATGTATGGACATTGAGGAGTGTCCATAAGTCAGTCTTGTACAAAGAACAATAATAGTGAATTTTCTAAACAACATAGATGCAGTGAGGTCCTTGAACACTCCTCGGTACTAGCAGCAGGGATGATAAGATCTGGTTTAGAATGTCTATTTTAGGAGATACTGGAGGGATGGTAGTTATAGGGAATATATGATGGTCCAGTGGAACTCTGACACGTGGATTACACCGTCAAAAATTTCACACCAACAGAGGACTCATACAGGGTGACCCTATATTCCTGTATCTTTTCTCAGTAGCTATGGAATACATGTACACTATTCTAGAAATTGAAGTAGTTGCAAGCAGACTAACACCATTACACAAGAATGTCCAACCAAACATCTCCCATTTGCTATATATATGCTGATGAAATCCTGCTGTTTGCTAAGACCAGTGTGGTAGTTGTTATTAAGGAATGTGTTTGCAAATCTGAGGAGATGACAAGACTATCATTGAATGACCTCAAAAGCAAAGTCTTCTTCAGTAAGTATTCCCAGATTCTTAGAATAGAAGAGGGTACTCTCCCAGTGACTTACATGCCCCTCTCTAACAAAGCCAAGGATTCTCAAGGGAGTGTGTGTGTGTGAGAGTGGTGGGGAGGGGGGGGGGGGGGGGGGGGGGGGGGGGGGGGGTCAAGGGCGGCAGGTTGGTTATAAACTCATTGAGATGTGCAGGAAAAGAATGGCAGGATGGAGATCAAGATAATTGTCCTATGCTGGTAGAATTTAGCTCATGAAAACACTAATTAGCAACATCACTATATACTGTTCAAGCTACCTTGATCCTTGATTAAGATACTGCATGCTATGGGGTTACAACTCTCATTGAATGCCCTCAAAAGCAAAAGTCTTCTTCAGTAAGTATTCCCAGAACGAAATTAATATGAAGCAGATTCTGAGGGTACTCTACCAGT
Source organism: Iris pallida (assembly GCA_029216955.1). Taxonomy (NCBI): domain Eukaryota; kingdom Viridiplantae; phylum Streptophyta; class Magnoliopsida; order Asparagales; family Iridaceae; genus Iris; species Iris pallida. The sequence goes on along the minus strand of JANAVB010041418.1, from coordinate 1,874,910 downwards.
GACTTACTTGGGTATACCCCACTTTAACAAAGCCATAGATTCTCAAGGGAGTGTGGGTGGGGAAGAGGGGGGGAGGGGGGGTGCGGTGGGTGGGGTTTCTAAACTCATTGAGATGTGCAGGAAAATAATGGAAGGATGAGATCAAGATAATTGTCCTATGCTGGTAGAATTTAGCTCATCAAAACAGTAATTAGCAACATCACTATATATTGGTTACAAGTGTTCAAGCTACCTAGATCCTTGATTAAGATACTGCACTCTATTTGTGCTCAGTTTTTGTAGGGTAATGCTAGACATACAGTGCGTTGGGCTGATTTTGCAAAACCAAAAGAAAAATAGGGGGCTGCGAGCATAAGGAATTTATATGACCTTATGAGTAGCCTTCAACTCGAGAGAGCCTGGAATCTACTCACAAAGGACATCATGTGGAGTACATGGATGAAGAACAAGTATCTGAATGGGAGAAATTTCAGGGTGGTACATGTACATAAGAACTCTTCAATTACATGGAAATCTATCCTTAAAGCTAGGGATACTTGCATCAATGGTATCTAAGGGATAGTGAATGGGAGATCCACTTCTTTGTGGATTAGTAGATAGATATGGTTGGCCAGCTTTCACAATCTACAATGAGGATGTGTTGGTGGAGACTATATGATACACAATTACCTAGGCAAGCAGATGAAAGTAAAAGGACAACTATAAGAAAATATACCTGCAACACACTTTGTGTGGCACAAGCATCACCAAGTGGTTTTAAGCAAATATTATTGAGAGAAATCGCGGATCCAGAATAATCTGCACGTAGATTGTCAATCTGCAAGAACAGAAAGAGGTTTGTATTGGGGAGTTACATTCGTATTGTGGGAAAATAAGGCAGAATGACTATTGAAGTTTGCATTGATACCTTCTTTTGTACTTCAAAGAGTAACCTAAGATTGTTGTCAGTCACAATACTGGGTGCCTTGTCATCTTTAGAAACTGTAGTAGTTGCTACTATAAGCTGCAATGCAAACAATCATAAGACTTTGACATATACACTTCAAAGATATATACAACAAATCCCAGAAGTACAGTAAAAAAGTAGAGTGCTATCCATATCAAAACACATTAGACAGCGTCTATACTGCATATTTAGGACATATGAATTGAATACAATTGTAGTAAAAAAAAAATGCATACTAGACACACAACAAAATTACAGGAGATGTATCCCTGATGTTAGATTCAGTGAGCCGGTGCTACGTTTAGTGAGTCTAAGGCCCCGTTTGGCACTCCGTTTATATTGGATTAGATTAAAGTGAATTGAAATTACGGATTTACTAATTTACCCTACTATTTAAATTTGATTAAATTTTAAACTGTATATTAGAACGGATTAGAGTTTATATAAATTCGATTTGTACTATATTAATATTTGGTATATTAGATTTGGATGAAACTTTAGATATAAGATTTGGAGATGGAATAGTTTATAACCATTTATAATTTGAAGATAAAATTGGTTGGTATTTTTCAAACACAAAACATGGTTTTCATTAAATATTCCCAAATCCAAATACTTCTCTGTTTACAAAACCAAATCCCAAACACCAAAACTTTATATCTGTTTGGTTTATCAAAAATTTGTTTAAGAAAACTCTGTTTTCAAAACTAGATCACATATGGACCCTCTGTAGTCTACTTATAGTCCCAAATTGGTAGAGTTGTATGACGAAGGTTGTCCACCTATATATATGTACCTAATCCATAACAATGAAGCTATGAGACTTGAATGGAGCCCATTTCTACACATAAGAATTCAAACTTGACAACATGTATTATTGTCACTTATGATATCTCAACAAGATAGAGAATATTCAGAAAGTGTCTTATTCGTTAAGGGATCAAGAAAGTTTTGTATTTGGTTAAACCACAAAAAGGGGTAAATTAACAACAAATAAAGGAAAGTGAAAATAATGGAAATGAGATCATGTTTAATACAAACTTGCAATGAAAATATATAGCACGGGTATGCTAATGTAGTTTCCAACACAATATTCAATAATTATGACTTCTAAATTATTTATCACTTCTAACCTAAGGAAAATTAAATTTCTTTTCCTTTTTCTGTAGCACCAGTATTCTGCCTGAAATGAGCAATAGACAGACCCTAACACTATTGACCATCTATTCCACCCTTGAGTAAGAGGGTAACTTGAGGTTTACCTGTTCAATTCTATAGAATGGAGCAAGATGTTCATCAAAATATATTTTCTCCTCAGCAGCCTTACTTCCAGGACCTACCCATAGCTGGAAAAAAGAAACAAATGAAAACAAACCAAAAAAAGAGCTATTGCAAATATATAGAAAAAAGTATACAGATTTCGAATAGCCCTAGTGGCCCATGAAGATGCATAATCTTACCATATGATAGTTATGAGAAGAACCGATCATGTGATATTACATTATTTTCAATGGTATGAGCCAGGACAGAACCAGAATTCAATAATGAGGGTGACCAAACTTACACAGATTGTTTTTGCTAATGTTGTCGGGAGGCGAATACACTGTGTTTAAGACAAAAGAAATTCCCTTCTGATATTCAACTTGACTTTAAGACAGGATTGAATCAAACCATTCTTCTAGAACAAAAGTAATAAATCCATAGTTAAATAATTCCTCGAGTCAATACGTATTGACTATATCCCAAATTAGAATTGAGCAGAAGATGGCCAGCATGTCTGTTAGACTCGGATTACTGGTATAAACATCCCAAAACTAGTGAAACTGATAAAACTGCTGCAACAAGCAATAATTTTCCCATAAGTATCTAAAACTTCCTGAAATTGACCAAACTTTCAATGACACTGACCGAAACTGAACGAAGTATACCAGACTTAATTGTAGTTTCATTGCCAAAATAAAGGTTCCTAAGCGGATATATGAAAGTTGCCCACTTATTTATGCAATTATCATGTTCTAATTTCAGAAAAGTCGTGCAATTTGCAACTATCCACCAAAAAGCAACATAAAATTACATAAACTATACATATATTACATTTGAACTTTTACCCATTTGTCATACTGCAATAAACTATTAACTATTAGATATACCGAACTGCTGACAATATGAATCATGATAAAGAGGTCCAATACTGATACTAATACTGATAATGATATCACAACTTTAAATTTTATATCTTGAATGTATCATCAGGATATGAACAAGAATGCCGCATTGTGTACTACAAAGGACAGCTACTTGGAATTGCACATAATAATCAGGCACAAAACAAATTACAAGGTACCTTTTCCGGTCGGGTCTCGACCTTAAAACGGATGAGACCTATGGACAGAAGAAGAGGAATAGCTATTGATAAACTTAGAACAAGGGTTGGATTTCTGGAAACGAATACTCCATACTTCCTGCTCGGAGATGAGAAGTCAGGTGATGAAAGTACTCTACAGTCTATTGCATTATGAAAGTAAAAAAAATTCTCTTCTAAGAAATAGCATGAATGAAATATTGAAAATATGCAACAACCTGAAGAACCTTGATAAATAACCTTGAACAATAGATGGTTGCAAAGCCTCCATTACTTGAGTGCCCTCCCCAGATATCTGTAATCAAAGAACAACCTTTCATTTTTGATACATAGCAATAACGCCTAAATCAATAACTTGCTGACTAACAAGCTTCATTTATTTGGTGATTGGTATGTCTTGCTATTCACAGTTATCCACAAAATCTACAAATAGATACATGTAATCAATGTTTCAAATCCAATAGTTAATGGTAAGTCAAGAAACTAACAGATAAGTCAAACCCTCTCCTATTGCACCCACCCAAGTCGTAGGTTAAAAGGCCAAAATCATAAGTTATGTGGCCTAACTGTAAATGATTAAGCTGGACATCAGTCCTTTATTTCTAGTAATACATTAAAAACTATGGATAACTTGAAATAGCAAAATATCTATATACCAATTTTTCTTCGACATCAAGGTACTTAATAGACACATATATCATATAGGGTTTAAATGTGACTTGTGAAAACAGTAGGCATACTTATATTATCAAACCTTAAGTATATAACAAGTTAAACACTATCACAGCGGTTCTTAGAAAGTATCCATATTTTACTAATGAATCTAGATAGCAATAATTATGTACCATATCTCCTCAATATTCATTTCTAGAGCATGGGTAATGTACGATAAGTGGTATCTTTATTCTACTTTGGATACAATTTCTGGAGGCAATTGGAGTATTTCAAAAATATGAGATAATTGAGTGTATAAACTATACTCAACAAACTGGGCAGAAAAAATATTCTCTGAAAAATTCTCTACCATAAAATATAAAGGAATCATGAAGAAAATATAAGATCGAAGTCTGAATCAGTATGTCGAAAGATATATAAAACTAACACGTACCTGTGAAGGCTGTGTAGAAGTTTCCTCCTTGTTAACAGCATGGAGACTATTTTCATCCTTGATATTCATTGAAGGTTTTGCCCGAGAAGATTGACCTCTTTTTCTTCTATGCAATAACCCCCAAGCTAAAAGTGAAGAAACTAAGACAATGTACACAATAACTAATGAAATCTCCAGGCATTTCACCTGCATGTAAGCAAAAAAGGTAAATCAAAGCCCGAAATGCACTTTCGAAATTGCAAGGAAGTTCTATTATGTATATATTTTTATTTCTTTATTAGACAGTCACTTTTAGTCCCACATCAGTTAATGTAGTATGAGGACGTAAATCCTCATCATATATAAAGGCGTCCAGAAATAACATATTTTATATAGTAATTAAAAGAATGTGAGATTCTAATAACATGCTTATTAGCTAGATCAATTTCCACCGAACTTCAATAAGACTTTTTGTGCAACAACTAAGAAAATTGAGAAATCTAAAATTCATGGCTCGAACAACTTCCACTTTTGAAGATGACATTTTCCTATTAAGTATTGAACTCCTCAGTAGTACCTTAAATTAATTTGAGACTGCAACTATATCTATTGTCCAGCATGAAAATTCCAAATATTATATGGCTGTTAGGTCTCAAGTTTCCTTGCTGATGGAAGTTGATAATTTAAATCCCCAAGCCCCTTCTGAAGTCTTCAAAGAGAGGGGGCATCACTTACTGTCATAAACCACATAATAGTTCACATCTATAAGGACCTTAGAAGCCAGAAAGTCTTAGGAGGTCAACGAATCTCAGCAAGAACCTTGATTTATCAGTTCTTATTTGGGAGCTCGTTTCTCCGATGACGGAAACTCGTTTCTCCGGCGATGGGAGCGCATTTCCCTGGCGACATGAGCGCTTCCCACAATATGACCATAATTTTAGAAGAGGATATAAATTTTGGAAAGAAAATTAGAAAAAAAATTTAATACACGATTATCAAAATACCAAGAAACTCAAGATTACTTACCTTGACATCATAAAAAATCAACATATCTCTCTGTAACTTTGTACTAAACTAATAAATTGTAAAATATTAAGATATTTATAAGTTTTGATAACAATAATTAATAAACATTAAAAAAATTATTAGCACGCTCCCAACTTTATACTCTTCTAAGTAGTCATGTTCCCTCGCTCCCACTCCCGCACCAACTTCCGTCCCCACTCTCGCTCCCGCTCCCGCTTCTGGCTTCTAAGATAAGGACTATCCATCCCAATCAACATTTGTAAATCCCTGTACTCCACCATGAACACAATAAGCAGTCCTCGTCTTGGGGAATCCTTACAGTAAGATGAACTAAAAGTTTTCAATGAGATTTTCAAGGAGCATCAACAAATCAATTGCCACACTCCAGAAAAGAAATGTCAGGCCATGAGATAATTCAATTGGATTGTTATAGTGGGAGGACATATTTAAAATAGGTGGCCTTCCTCTTTAGTTTCTCTCAGATGTGGGACTAAAGATTACAAAGAAAACTAAACATGAATGTACAATAATAATAGCACTAGCTAACACTCCCCCACAAGTTAGAGTGTAGGTGTCAACCGAAGCCAGCTTGGCGAGGAAGTGTAGAAATAGAGGTCAAAGAAGAGCGTCGGTTCGGATATCGGTGATGTGAAGATAAACTTCGTGAAACTTGACCTTCTCATAGATGACAAAATGGTCAACCACAATATGTTAGACACACTCATAGAAAACAGGATTTTCAATCATTTTAATGGAGGCTTTGTTATCGAAATAGAGAGAGACCGAGAAGTAGGCGAACTCCAAGCACACTCAGTAGGCTTCTGAGCCACTTAAGCTAGGAGATGGCATGGTTCATGAAACACAGCAAAAGAACTTGCAACTATTTCATTTCTTGCTTCGCCAAGTAAAAAAGTTGCCACCGAAGAAGATACAATAGCAAATAGTGGAGAGAAAATCATCAATCAAACCTACATAAGTGGCATCATCATAGGGAGTAAGAGATAGTGAGGAAGGTCATAAAGAAGGCATTGGGCTGGGGACTTCTTCAAGTAGTGAAGATTGCGCTCGAACATGAAGATGACAAAACAGCGGAGACTACAAAAGTGGCCAACAAAACTGAAGAAAAGGTTTTGGGCGAGGAATAGTAAAGTAGATAGCATTCCAGACTAGAGGATGATACATGTCAGGACCTGAAAGAGGTGGAGCAAAAAAGGATGTCATTTGAGTGACAACCAAGAACGTCGGTGTCCTCCAAGCAATCTAAATAATACTTCTGTTGAGAAAAGTAAGAGATGATCCTGGCGAGCAACCTCAATGCCAAGGAAGTAGCAAAGACGTAGGCCCATGGTGTAAAAGTGGATCAAAACATGTTGCCTAGAACAAAAGAGAGAAGGTTAGTCTCTCCTATTTATATGGAACTCCCCTTCATTAATAGATGATCTCATTATTTCTCTCTACATGGTATCAGAACCATAACCCATCCACCCCTCTCCACAAAGAAAAAAAGAAAAAGAAAAAAAACTAAACCTAATCCAACCCCCCCCCCTTGCCGCCCATGTCGCCGCTGCCCCCCATCCCCCCCGGCAACCTCCCCTCCTCCGGCGACCCCCCCCCCCTTCCGTTGTTGCAGCTGCCAATAGCGCTGCTGCTACTGCCCTACCCCCCCTCCCGGCGACCACCCCTCCCACCCGGCGAACCCCCCCCCCCCCACATGGGTGTAAACCCTAACCGTAACCGCCGCTCACTCCCCTCCAAACCCTAAGTTTCAAAAAAATAATCTTTGGGATCCTCAGAGGGTAAACATTAGTTTGTTTGCAGGAACCTCTGACTTTCCAACATTGATCTTTTGGGATTTACAGAGAGTAAACAACAAGTTTGTTTGCAGGAACCTCTTCACTAAACAATTAACTTGGGAATTCCCGAAGGTAAATAACGTGGTTGTTTACAGGCCTCTGATTCTCAAAGTTGGCAATCGACTTGGACATTTAAGAGAAAATATGTTGGAACCTCTGACTCTCCAACGATTGGCTTCGAAAAGGCTAACAAAGAGCAGACACGATAGTTGTCTTGCATGATTCTTTGTTTCCTTGCTTGATCTTCACATCAGGATCTGCCTCGAAAGTTTCCTCTCTATCCTGACTTGTGTGATCCACATCTCTACTGTGGATATTGCTGTGACCGGCATTTTTTTTCGACTCTTGGAACCGATATCTGAGGGATGGATAGCACTGGGACGCATGCCAGTGACACTGGTACTAGCGTTGGGAATGCAATGACGGGACCAATGGGCACTAGTACAACGATTTTCTCAATTCGACTTGTCGATAGAAAATTGGACGGACCAGAGGGATACTCAACATGGCGTAAGAAGGTCGAGAAGACGCTTCTATGGATGCGGTTGTCCAAACATTTAACTGACAACACCACCCATGCAAAGACTGATCCCATCTTTGAGCAATGGGAGATAGATGATAGTCGACTGTTTACACAGTTGATGAACTCCATGGAACCATCGGTGGAAGACATGGTTCAGAACACGGACTCCGTTAAGGAATTATGGACGGTCCTAGCAACGGCATTTGATGGCAAATACGATTTGTCTCGCATTTATGACTCCGTCGTTGGCATATACATAGCAAATCAAGAAGACAAATCTCATAAGGATCACTTCAAGATATTTAAGAATGTCTGCTGAGGTTGATCGTATATTGTCCCTAACAACAGATATCAATGAAGCTAGGGCTCAGTGTGAACTTCATGTTATGGCGTATCTTGCCTCTCTACGTCCTGATGCGGACTCTGCTCGATCTCAGATCATTGATGGATATGAAGTTCTCTCTTTAATGGAAGCACATTATCGTGTCCTTCAAGCAGCAAAAGTCGTAGAGACCACTTCAGATGATGCACCTGCTGATTGCTCTGCTTTTGGTGCTGCTCATACAGGCATTCGTGGTAGTTGTAGTGGACAACATGGTGGCCGCAATACTGGTCGAGATAGGGGCCGTGGTAATGGTGGTCACAATGGAGGACGACCACGCACACGCTTTAATTGTGGTTAGCTTGGCCATTTCTACTAGCAATGCACTAAATCACCTGCTGCTAATATCACAATTGATGCTCCTGATGATGGTGTCTGACCTGTTCAGATGACTTCAGATTTATATATAGAGTTCCTTGATTTTCAGGAACAACGTCGTGGTGACGCTTCTACGTCTGCTCATATGACTGGTGACGTAGGTATGATATATAATTATGTCCATGTCCATCGTATTTTCGGTATTACTGTTGTCAATGGAGGTTCCCTGACAGTCCGAGGACGTGGAAGTACCAGTCTTTCTTCCATACTGTCGCTCAATTATGTATTGCTTATACCTGGGAACCCGTTCAGTTTAATTTCAATTAGTCAAATTACTCGTGAACTACATTGCTCGGTAATATTTTTTTCCTGGTGGTTGTCTTTCAGGACTTGAAAACTAGAAAGACTATCGGTAAAGGACATGTAGCTGGAGGCTTGTATATGTTTGACGTACCTTCTTCTGTTGTCTGTGCCGACGTGAAACTCGATCCTTTCGAGTTATATTGTCAGTTAGGCCATTAATCTATCCAAGCTCTCCAGAAAATGTACCTTTCTTTAGATATCTTTGCTTTCTTTTATTGTGAGCCGTGTAGTTTGGCTGAGCATCACAGGGTTTTCTATCCGGTAAGTCATAATAAAATTGTATCCGCTCTTTTCGAGTTGGTACATTCTGATGTATGGGGACCATGTCCGGTTGAATCAATAAAAGGTTTTCAGTATTTTGTTACATTTGTTGATGATTATTCACGTGTTACTTTTGTTTATCTGATGAAAAATCGTTCTGAATTATTTAACATTTGGTGTAATTTTTATGCCGAAATAAAAACACAATTTGGTATTCCTATTAAAAAATTTCGGAGTGACAATGGTCGTGAGTATTTATCTCGAGAGCTCGATAGTCATCTGGCCCGCAATGGCATCATCCATTAACTTCTTGTCTGTACACATCACAATAGAACGGTGTGGCCGAGCGCAAAAATCGTCCTCTTGGAAACAACGCGTGCTCTTATGTTTCATGCACGTTCTTACAAAAGATTTTGGTCTGATGCAGTTCTTACCGCTTGTTATCTTATTAACCGCATGTCATCGTCAGTCTTCAACGGTAATATTCCCTTTTCTAGGCTATATCCAGGACGTGAGCCATTTTCCGTGCCTCTCAGAATTTTTGGTTGCTTATGCTATGTTCGGAATACCCGACCGGCTCATTCTAAATTAGATCCTAAGACAATACAATGTATTTTCTTTGGGTATCCTAAAGATCAAAAATGGTATCAGCATTTTTTTCCTGTCTTAAAAAGATTTTTTTTATTCGAAATGTTACCTTTGTTGAAACTGAATTTCCTCTACTTCCACAAACAACGGATCCAGTTCCCCAAGTCTATCCAGAAGAGAATTTCTTGATATTTCCTGCTCAAACACAACAGCCCTCCGTACGGGTGCCCTCCCTTACCAAGCCAGCTCCCCGGTCCGATGGTCCGAAGACACCAATTCAGTCTGTGCCGACGTCACCCGCACAAACATCGCCAATGATGCCTACAGAGTCATCCTCCTCTGGCTCTACTGATTCGTCTCCACCTATTCCACTAGCAGCTCTGCCTGTTCCACCAGTAGTCCCACCTTCTCCGCCTGCAGCTTGTCCTCATCATACATGTCGTGATCATTCCTTGTATGTTGACAGCTACAAAGGACTTATAAGTCACACTCAGTCTCTGGTGGCTACTATTGATGGGATTCAGATTTCCAAAAACGCTGAGAAGGGACTCAAATATCCCGGTTGACGTGCTGCTATGAACGAAGAGATGAAAGCTCTCCAGAAAAACTATACTTGGGACTTAGTCGATTTACCATCCGATAAATAAGCAGTATGTTGCAAATGGGTGTTCACGATCAAGTTGAAACTAGATGGCTCTTTTGATCGTCTAAAAGCTCGTTTGGTGGCCAAAGGATATTATCAGATCTATGGTCAGGATTATTTTGAGACCTTCTCTCCAGTTGCCAGAATGGCGTATGGTCGTGTACTTTTGGCCTTGGTTGTTCACTTTGACTGGACATTGCTCCAGCTAGATATCAAGAACGCTTTTCTCCACGAAGATCTGGATGAAGAAGTATATATAATGCAACCCTCGGGTTCATTGCAAGGGAGGATAAAGTGTCATCTGTGAAAGGCCCTCTATGGTCTAAAACAATCACCTCGTGCGTGGTTTGATCGATTTACACATGTTATTACTTAGTTTGGCATGCGTCAATCAAAGAAAAATCATTCAATATTCTACCGACAGACATCAGCTAGGAGGATACTACTGGGTGTCTATGTTGACGATATTGTAATCGCGGGAGACGACAGCCAGGGTATTGCAGACCTCAAAAAGTTTCTGGAAGAACAATTTCAAACCAAGGATATGGGATCATTGAGCTATATCTTGGACATTGAGGTCACACGAAATAAGCGGAACATTGTAATGTCTCAAAGGAAGTATGTACTGGACATACTGAATGATGCAGGAATGATGCAAGCTAAGGGAGTAGCCTCACCTATGGATCCAGGGGCTAAGTTACTTCCAGACGAGAGGATCCTGATGACCAATCTAGATCAGTATCGACGAGTAGTTGGAAGACTCAACTACTTGGCAGTCATGACTCGTCCGGACATCTCTTTCGCAGTTAGTGTTGCAAGTAGATTTATGTCTTCTCCAAGAGTTCCACACTGGCAGATAGTTCTCAGAATCCTGTGCTAACTAGTCAAGAAAGGAATTCGAATAGAGAATCATGGACACATTCGTGTTGAGTGCTTTACTGATGCTGACTGGGGTACAATTCTGACAGATCGACGGTCTACGGCTGGTACTCGATATTTATTGGCGGAAACTTGATATCGTGGAAGAGCAAGAAGCAGAATGTAATAGCCCGATCAAGTTCAGAAGCAGAGTATCGAGTCATTGCTCATGGCACAGCAGAGGTGTTAAATATGAAACATCTTCTACAAGAATTGGGAGAAGTAGGATCGAGCACAGCAGATATGTGGTGTGAGAATCAGTCTGCTATCCATATTGCTACCAATCCTGTATTTCATGAAATCGACATCCACTTTATCCGTGATGAGTACACAAAAGGGATGGTAAAATTTCACCATGTGAGGACCGGTGATCAGATAGTCGATATCTTCACAAAGTCTCTTTTGGGTCTCGGGTTCAATTTCTATGTAAATGACATCTATGCTCCAGCTTGAGGGAGGATGTTGAGTATATTAATAATAATAGTAGTAGTGGGCTTTAGTCCCATATTACCTAGAACAAAAGAGAGAAGGGTTAGCGTCGCCTATTTATATGTAACTCCCCTTCATTACTAGATGATCCCATTATTCCTCTCTACAAGTATTAACTTTGGATATCCATCAGATTTATCAATATCACCAGAGATGGTAATGTCATCCACATAGACGAAGAGAATGATAATGCCTTGAGGTCGCCGATGAATGCAGGGGGTAGAATCAACAGCACTCTGGGAGAAAACAGGAAACCAATAGGTTGATAGACCTATCCGAACTTGTCAAAACAACCAGAGAAACTTGTGTAGATGATAGAAAAACTGCTCCGAATGCCTTCATAGCTGATTGGTTGTTATATTTGAAACTGATATAGCAGTCATCTGTATTTGTGGCCAATGAGGAAAGAACTCAAAAAATGTCCAACTTTGCTAAAGAGAAAGTTATCATGGCGATGGGTGAAGCCCTTGGCAACAAGACAAAGCAACAAGACGAGCCTTTGGACGTTCTATAGTACCATCTTATTGTGCTCGACTGTGACCACCTATCTGCAAATATGTTAGTGCCCCAAGGGTAAAGTCCCTTAAGCCATTGTACTGAAGAACATTTCATCAACCATAGCAGCATGGCAACCAGATGTTCACATGCTACATAGAAAGGAGTACAAAACTACAAAAAATCAATAATGGGCTATAAACTAGAATAGAGATGGAGTAATGCAACAGACGGGGGCAGAAAAATCAGCAGGAGCTGTTGTGGATCGCAGTACTGTTAGATCCTCTAGGTACTGCCTTTTATTCTTCCGAGTGTACCTGAAATTCCATAGGTGTAGGGTCATCAAGAAGAGCAATGGTAGGTCATCAGAGTCGATGATGTGACGAGGAGGCTCAGGAGAAGTAGGAGACAATGAGGAAGGTAACAGAAATATGGATGTTGTTCAAGACAAGTGGCGTTGACCAAGGCACAGCCCTTTTGGGTGCGACAGTATCCGCCAGATACATGTTTAGTAGCCCGAGGAGTAACCGTATCACTTTCAGGTCCATGACAATAATCATAGCATGTACAAAGAACACTTATGATAAGGGGAATGATTCTTGGTTAGGAAAATGAACAGAAAAGGGGATTGGTTGAGCACTCCAACAAGATCTGGAGTGGTTGCAGACGCGTAGATCAGGGAGCATCGAGAACATAATCGAGAGCAGGGGCTCGGTAGTGGAGCGTCGCCTGGACAGTCGACTGCTGATAAGCTTTAGGGTAGGCATTGACAGTGGTTGGTGGCTGTGGGTGGCGTTGACTATAAGATAGGGTCTGGCTTGTGGCGACAAGGAAGGGCCGGACTAGTAACTGGGTTATGATTAGTTTCGGGTTCGGGTTTGGAAGATTTTACTTAATAAAAGGTTATGGAAAATTTTAGAGAAGATGTGCTAATGATTTGTTGATGAAGTACCTTTAAAGTACCGATACTAATTTTGCAGGTACCCTTCTTTTCTGGAGCTAGTGGTGTAGAGTCTGAGCATACAGAAGAAGAAGGACAATCGCCACATGAACAGCCCAAGGAAGGGTCACCACATGAATAGACAGTTACATTCATAGGCTTCATTCCAGATGAGTCAGAAACATTAGATCGGAATTCAATAGCATATGGTGAACCAGGCTCAGAAATGCCTGCTTGCCTGCCAATAAATGCAAGCCAGCCTACAGAAAGCGAAACTAACATGTGTTAACAAAATGATGGAATAAAATTGACAGACTAATGTATATTGACAAACATGGTATAAAGAAACACGTGAAATGCTTAAATTGTGTGAAAACTGCATATAGTATCTTATATTTCAATGGCAAACACAGTAGTAATGCTCTAGTACCATCAAAATTGAATCACAAATAACTCAACCTTAAGAAAGGAGATAATATAACAAAAAAGGTAGATAAATTTCGTGAAGTGATAACAATATTTCCTCTAGTTATTAAGCCACCATTTCCTCTAGTTATTAAGCCACCATAACTAATAAAAAGTTATGTGCAGCTGAAGACAATCCATCAATTTTTTAGAAATTCTGGAGTTCACCAAGGATTCTTTGTTCCTTTAACTCTCCTAACATTAACCAGAAAATTGACATGAAAGTTGATCATCAAATGAGCCTACAAAGGAAACTTGACCACTAATTATACTATTGAGTGGTTTGCACTTTGTTCTATCAAAACTGAACTTTACATACTCTTGTAATATAAGCAGATCAATCTACTGTTGCTGCACAATATTTATTCCCATTAATGACCCAACAACGATTTCTGTACTGGAAGATTGGAGTTGATTAGAAAGTGGTTTCTAGTAAATTTGGATACATTCATGCCCCACTTATTTAACTAAGGTGTGAGAGGATCTAGAAAGCAAGGTTCACACTATTGGCCGAGATTGATATGTATCGGCCATATCGTATTTTGGCATTTCCGATCCGATATTGACCGCTACCGCTACAAGTCGATACCGACATATTGACTCGCTTTCCTGGTAATTCAGTAAAGAAAAATAACAAAGAAAAGAGGAAAATACAGGGAAATCAGTGTCGACACAATCATTTGAGGTGTCGAAGATCCACATGCTACAACGTGTTGATAAGATTCCTTATCGACGCACTTTAACCATTCAATTTGTCTAAGTTGAACATTTATAAATTCACAGTATCCATCAATCTTTTCCGCTCATAGATAACTAATATGGAATTATGCCTAAATATATGAAATGTTTTCTTATTTTTTTAGTAATATTGTTATTATTTTTGAAATTCTGAAATGAAGGATTCCAAAACTTCGATCAGAAACCTTGAAACTCCGTAAACCACCCATACCAATACTCATAAGAAAGGTGTGAAACCGATTCCGATATTGTGAAGCTTGCTAGAAAGCCGTTGCTGCAGTTTAGGTAGAAAGAACAGTATGAATATAGCAAGTTTGAAAATTTATTTGGAGACTGGAGGAAGCATACACTTAGGAAGACTAGCAAGTAATAAAAGAAGATTGCTTAAGGAATCTACTAACGGAACTTTCTTAGAAAGTGAAGACCAAAGAGTATTTAGTAAACGAAAACGGTATTAAAGAGAGGTTTAGGTGTTATTTTCAATATTTATTCAGTGAAAAATATAAATCTTTTAACATAGAAACAAATGAGGAAGCTCGACATAGGTCATATTGCTTTTGTAGTAAAATTATGAATTTGAAGTTTAAGGGTGCTTTCAAGAAAATGAAAACTTGAAATGTTGTAAGACATGAGAAGATCCTATTGAGGTTAGATAATGTTTACGAGACAAAACATAGATATGGAAACACAAGGACTAGGAAAAAGTCTAGTGACAGTAGTAGTATTTTGATACCTTTCTTTAAAACAAGGGAGATATCATACTTAGTTATACCAAGTGTAGAGGAATCAAGCATATGAGCCAGTGTTAAAAGTTGGGAGATATTAATGAGCAAAGATAAAGAAAATAAACAATAACTTCAGTGAATTGGTATGGTTTCAGTAAGACCCGGGACTTGTCTTGGTGCATTTTTTAAGGAGAGGTCTAGTGTATTATTTTCTATGTAACTATTGTAGGCTCAATTTTGGATGTGAAGTTGTAAAGTACATGGTTGTATTCACTATTTTACTAGTGCTATTTATTTGCAGTTGGCCCCGAGGTTTTTCTGTTTAAGGGTTTTCTACGTAAATTATTGGTGTTCTGTTGTCTGATTGGTCGATAATATTGTCTTTGCTTGGCAGTTTTTATTCATATCTAAGATCATTAAAGACGGAAATTTTGTATAACAATGGCAGTGATGCTTAAAATCCCTACAGAGAGAAGGCAAATTGCTACATACATCTGACCCTTCTGAACCTTCTTGGACTTTATCAAGGAGGAAATTTCCATTTGGTACAATTGTTTGGTGCATCACTTCTGACCCTTCTGACCCACCTCACACATTACACTGGCGGGAGAATTGTGGCAACGGGACGTCATTTTATGAATATTTGTTTAATTGTCATATGCATATTAAGAAGCTCTTTGGGTTAGAAAATACTATCCGACATGAATGTTATAGAAACACCTCCAAAATATTGATAAGGTTGAAATCAAAACTTTCGCTTACAAAAAAGCATAAGGTGAATATCACGCAGAATATTGTGACAACAGTCTCCGTAAAACTATTAAAACTAAGACCAAAATTCCATCCTCAACCTTACAAGGTTGCTTGGGTGGATAAGACATTTATGCTTGTGAGTCAAATACTTCCAATATGATGCTTTAGAGAGGGAAAAAAAAACTCATATATTATGTAGCCTTATCTTTAACCATATGATTTCAAGGAAAAATGTCAGGTAACAAAATAAAGATGTTTTACCTTTGGAACTTTGAGCACCTGCACCAATAAAGTCCATGGCCCGTGTATTCATAGTCCCAAATTTCACATCTTTGCAAGAGTTATACAACTGTTCTGCATAGGCACCGGTGATATAAAAATCGATGCCATTAACCGTTGTATTATTATTGCCCTGCAAGAAAAGGCGAAGTTCAAATACATCTTTGCTAGAGTACACCTCACAAAAAGGGAATAAAATTCTAAAAAGAATTTTAGATTAAAAACCCTAAATTCATAACTAACTATCTATCACTTCATCTAAAATATGTTAACTGAACAGTTGGGGGAATGCATAATAAGAAAAGCAATGGGATGAATATATGAAACTAATTTTGTCTGAGTACTTGAGTAGACATTTGTCCTCAAAAATTCATTAATCACAAAAGTGTACTGCATAAAGCAACTGACATATATAAGAACTTGAGCATTTATAGGAATTCGAATTACAAACCTGTGAAATAGAGGTCACGTTGATGAATAGGCTTTGATCTGGAGAACAGGAGAGCTCACAAAAAAGATTCAGAAAGTTCCTCAAGCATGCTGGACATCCAACAAGAAAAGGAATAGCCTGCAGAAGCATTACATAAACTAACAAGAGCAGGAAATGTCCATAACTGTACAATATAACATAAACGTGCACCCAGGATTATGTGAAGAGGCATCATAAGCAAAACAAAGAAATAACTGCGATATCTGTTAGAATCATGGAATAAATGATCTATTAGGCAATAATGATCATCGATATAGTAGTGTGTTAATAGAAGTTTGAAAGGGTCTATTGGTTGTGAGAGGGTCTAATATTGGAGATCTGTTAGAATCATGGAATAAATTATCATCGATATCATGCTCTTCACTGTTTCCCAATGTGTTCAACTTATTATTACGTATAAGTATATTAACTTCCACAATATCCTATGGGCCAATGTATCCTACAGTACACGATATGGTAATCAAGTGAATCGATACACGACACATATCTCTACCGACAACCTAGATGACAACTATTTATTGTTATCCAATTACCATTTGTGATCTCCTAGAAATTATAAATTTATGTAACTATCCACCAAAACCAGCATATAAAACTACATAAACAATTCATGGAGTTTATTGTTACTTTAAACTTTCATCAGTTATGTTTTAATAAATTTGCATACTACTCGGATATTTTGCAGTCCGGAACCTGATGAACTGATCATAGACGGCCCAAATTGCCAATATTAAACTAATAGAGATTCTCATTCCTTGGTGATATGAGCTTAAGCTGCCAAACCACTACATCTTAACTTATAATGCGACTAGTTAATCTCAGTTCAACAGAGAAGTTTGAAATTTTAAATAGTAACTACTAGAGATTTAGCACAAAATCTTATAATGAGATTAGTGAATCTAAGTTCAACAGAGGAGTTTGAAATTTTAAATAGTGTATTACTAGAGATTTAGGACAAAATTGACAATGTAGTATCAGCTTTAAGTTGATCTAGTCAACAAGAACAATATGTAGACCTAACAAAGGTACTACTTCTTGATAATATAGTAGAACCCACCAACACAACCACAAAGTTAGTAGAACTTACTTGTTGGACTTGTTGACGCAATGTATCAAATTGATCAGCTGTGCAGCAGATATTACCGGTGATAGTCGGGCATAAGCTCTGGACCTTAGAAGATAACAACTCATCTGGCTGGAATAAAGAAAAATTATAGAACTATTGCAGTAAAAAATCCGCAAATAACATAAACTTCTAAGTTATTGAAAAGTTTATTGCATTCTCATGTTACACAGTTGACATAATAGAGTTAAGGGTGTATCTAATTTGCTTATGATTTTCACTCTATTTAGAATTCTATAGTGTCTGATCTTCCATTTAGAATACCTAGATAAATAGAACATTTAGCCTGGAAAAATTACATAGACAGATATTGTATCTTTGCAATGGTAGGATTCCTCCCATATTCAGATATATAACATGCCACAATTACTTTGTGGTGTAAGAAAACACCCAATAAAGGATGCACATAAGTATTTTTCTTCATGAATCCAGTGACTTACAAATCGAAATACAGAATACAAATCCTAGATCATAGTGTGCATACTCTATATACAATAAGCATCGTTTTCAAAGCTGTACACTATATAAACCAAATAGTAGATATATTCCATAAAGCTTCAACATGTGAAACTCATTTTCAGTATGATACTATTAAAACAAGTTACACTATACCACTCACCTATTACCAGCATTTTTCTTTTAAAATTTCATTTACAGGAATTTTACGTAGGTAATCTTTCCTAATTCGTAAATATATGTAATGAGAACACTTAAAACAATAGAAAGTCAAACCTCAAAACTGTTCCTCATTACCTTCACTGAAGGGATATTGTAGGGGCAGTTCAAAACCTTCCCATCGCTCCGTTGTCCACAAATACCATACATTGAACAATATCCTTCGGCATGTATTTTCCTATGGGACAATGTTGTAAGAAATTTAAGTACATAAACAAGCAACATTAATTAAGGGGTTATTTCTTCCATGTAAGCATTGGTTCTGCAAGTGTTTCAATAATTGAGGTACTTCCAGGTGTTTTGTTGTAGTAAATGCAATTACCAGGCAAGTAGCAGCATTAGAGACATTGTATTGGGAATGTAAACCAAAGTAGATATCACCTTACAAGAGAAGTCACAGAGATGAACCGCAAAGGCAGAAATATGAGCAGTACTACACCATAGCATATATACGTCCAAACAGTATTTAGAAAAAAAAGGAACTTGAAAAGAAAAAAAAAAATAGGTTCATGGTTCACAGTATCGGTATCGGAATCGGTATCGGACTATTCCTATGAGTATTGGTATCGGCGATATCGGTAGTAGCGGTGGTTTCGGAACGGAGTATCGGATTTTTTGGTATCGAAAAACAAATAATTATTAATAAATTATTTACATTTAAAAACATATATTTTATACATTTAGGCATAATTTTAAGTATTTTCAGTGTTATTTCTTAGTAGTTTTAAAATTAAATGAAATAGTAGTCACCCTTACCGATTGGTTACATACAATAGATTGATTTTCTTCTTTTACATGCTTTTACAACCTTATTATGCTTTTAACCCTTTCCGATTTGTCTTTTTCGTTTAATTTTCTTCCCAATGTCGGTATCGGTCAGTATCGGATATCGGTCGGTATTGGATCGGGACATGCCAAAACGTATCGGTATCGGCCGTATCGGATCGGTATCGGCCGTATCGGATCGGTATCCGCCGATACTTTAAACCATGCTTCCATTGTCTAATGGATATGACAGGGATCTTATAAACCTTTGGTATAGGAATCAGAAATGTTTCTTCATCAAATCTATCTAGAATGATCTGAATCAGAAATGTTTCTTCATGATTACTCAGTACTAAGAATACAAATGATAAATTTATCAAATCTGAGAAGAGAAACAATAAAACTCAACAATCATTGTAATTCCAGAGTTGATGCTTAATATTGTCGGTAGGAGAAACTTCAACTTGATGCTGCGCAAGTGCCCAACTATTTAGAACCCGTTGAACAGTGGAGACCATTCCAAGTAGTTATCACTTCCATTAAGAGCCACTAAGAGTCTGCTATACATTAACCCTTGGAAAGAGGCTCTTGCAAAAGACAGACCAAGGAGGAACTAGGCTACCTCAGAGGAGCTTGTGCTTGAGTCTCCATAAAACTCAGACTTGGGAGCTTGTGAAGCCTCCTAAAGGAAAGAAGACAGTTCATTGCAAATTGGTATTCAAAAAGAAAGAAGGCACTCCAAGAGTTGGGGGGTACTAGATACAAGCACGGTTAGGGAGCTTGTGAAGCCTCCTAAAGGAAACTGGTCTTCAAGAAGAAGGCACACCAAGAGTACAGAGTACTAGATACACGGTACTAGATAAAAGCACCATTGGTTGCCATAAAAGTCAGAGTCGTGAGCTTGTGGAGCCTCCTAAAGGAAAGAAGACAATTCGCAGGAAACGGGTCTTCGAGAAGAAGAAGGCACTCCAGGAGTTGAGGGTACTAGATACAAGGCACGATTGGTTACAAAGGGCTACAATCAGATACAAGGAGTTGATTTCAATGATGTGTTTTCTCTTGTTGTTAAACATAGCTATATATCTTGATTGTTTTTGTGGTTGTGTATTGTTTATAGTTAAGTAATTATATGTGAAAATATCCTCCTTTGTGTGGCGAAGGGCATATTTATCTGCATAAGCCAGAGGGTTTCCATGTAGAAGAAAAAAAAAGACCATGTATGCTTGCTAAAGAAATCTTTGAATTGTTTGAAGCAATCTCCTCGAAAATGGTATAGGAGGTTTGATGCTTTTATGATGAACATGAACTTTTCTAGATTCAACTATGACAGTTGTGTTTACTTCAGAAAGCTTCTAGATAATTCACATATCTACTTCTTGTTCTATGTTATTGATATGTTGATTGCAGTGAAAGATAGATCGGAGATCAATGACCTGAAGACATAGTTAAGAACTGAGTTTGAGATGAAAGATTTAGGGACAACCAAGAGGATTCTTCGCAGAGGGATAACAAAGATGGTGAGCTATTCTTATCCCAGAAGCATTTTGTTGAGAAGATCCTACACTGCTTTGGCATGCAGGATACCAAGCAATTCTCTATTCTTATTGTTGTTACACCTCATGCTCTTAGCTATTTTGTAATCTCGGACAAAGGACGAGGCAGATTACATGTCACGTACAGTGCAATTTGTAGTATTATGTACTTGATGGTAAATACTCACCCAAATATTTCACAATTTTGTGTTGTAAACAGATATTTGTCTCGTCTTGCTGAGGCTCATTGACAAGCAGTCAAATGGATATTTAGGCACTTCAGAGGTACATTTGGTGTTCTCTTGAAGTTTGGGAGGAGGAACAACAATTTACTTGGGTTTATGACGATCTTGATAGGCGGATGTCACTTGCTGCCTATGTGTCCTTGGAGGGTGTGTAGTTAGTTGGAAAGCTACTTCACATCCTACAGTTATGTTGTCTACCACGAACGAAAAGTATATGCAGATACTGAGGTTGTGATAAAGACTATTTGGCTTAAAGATTTGTTCGATGAGTTCAGCACGGATCCTAACAGGACTAAGGATCATGTTTGACTAAGGATCATATTTTTCATGAGAGGACAATGCACGTTGATGTGTGGTACCACTTTGGTCAAGATATTATTGTTGCTAGAGATATCCAGATTTAGATCAGTACCGAAGACAACCATGCAGGTATGTTGACGAAGCCTTTACCAGTTTGGCAAGTTCAAGCCTTGCTTGCACCATTATCTTAATTTGCTGAGTATGTTGTTGTCCTTTAGGTCTCCTGGAGAAGGTTGAGAGGATTAATTGTTTGTTGGGGAATTCAAGGTAGGGATTTTCTTGTGTATGTCTTGAATTTTCTCGGTTATTTTTAGTTTTTGACCCACTGCAACAAAATTTAGTAGCTACATTTTTGTTTGGGGGAAAACAGAGGTCTACGATGGAAGTAGAAGACTGGGTTAATAGGCCCAAGCCTGGAGCCCATCACTGACCTCCAGGGGGTGCAGGGACAAAGCCTCTACAGGTTGGACCCATTTGGATATTGGTTTACTCTTGTACATATTATTCAGACATATTGTTCAAAGGTTGAGAGTACTCTGGCATATTTTTGGGGGCTTTTGAGAGTTGAGGGCCGCCACTCTTTCTGAAATTAGTAAGAACCATCTCCAATCTTCTCCCATGGAATAAGTCACTTGCACGAACCACATTAAATATCTGTGTTTGTTGTGTTTGTTGTGTTTGCCACGTTAAATCTTTGTGTTTGTTGTGTTTGATTTCTCTCTATTTTTCGATGATTATTGTGTTTCATATCACTCTATTTTTCGTTGATTATTGTTTTTTTTTTCAAAGATATATTAGTTTTAGCCAAAGATTTTAGTCTGTATTTATAAATTGTGTCAAGAATCTATCTTTTGATATTGCACATTTTGAGTATAAGATGAAACTCTCCTATGGAGTAAGTTGGTTCCCTACAATATATTCTCTCTATAATATTTGGCTTAGCCACTATGTCTTTTCTTCATCCAACTCTTACGCCTAGTGCCTTCTAAATTTCAGCATGATATCATACCTTGGTATCATGGACCTCAAAATTGCTAAAAGGTATTTATGAGTCAAAATCCAAACTTGCGATCCACTCTACGAACACTAGACTAGGGCAAAATCATGTCAAATCCGAATTTACCTTGGTTTCAAGCTGTAGATCCAGGATGCCCTAGTGTTGCACCCAATCTTCGATCACTCTACTGCCACTTTGCCACCCAACTGCCACTTTTGGCCGAATAACAGCACTCCAGAAGCTTAACCCAGTTTCCCTTACGAGAAGAGACGAGCATTCTTAATCCACCATCTATTCCAACCACACCTGCTGCACCAGCTACTGCCCCATCACCAGGGATGTCGTAATAATGTGATCTGCCTCTAAGTTTCTAGGGGCAAGAACCTACGTGCAATATTATACATGCCAAGAATCCATCATCTTCTACAGAGCCATTGTTCTACGGAGTATCCGAATAGAACCAACATAGGAAACCACTTGTTGATCGAGGTGGAAGCTATCTATAATGAGGACATAGAAGAGGAAGAGATCTTGTTGGAGGTGTCAGTTAACAATTATTGTATACCTCATTTGTCTCACATCACCTAGACTAAAGAAGGATGTCATGACTTGCTCATATAGATGTACTAAGCCTTCTTATGTTTTATTCACATTAATAAACTAAAAGTTCTCACCGAATTTTATGATATCAAAGCTATAAAAATTTAGAGAGAACCCTAACTCCAAAAAAGAATTTCCCTACCACCCCCCTCCCCCACGTCTCCTGTCATAGCCACTTTCGTGGCTGTACTTGGAAACCATGTGTCTGCCTTTGCTTACAACAAAGCTACAACATGTCAACATCTTCCGACAAAACTACTACAGCTTCCGACAGAGCTAACATAGCCTTTGACGAATATCAGCCTACGGCGATACTAGATTTAAAATAGTATCTAGCGAAGCTAACTCCATCGGTGGAGCTAAAGCCAACACTAGCTGCAGGGCTAAAAGTGCATGCTTCTACAAGACTAAGACATCCACTTACAGCAAGGCTACTAGCAAATCCTACGGCAAGCCTACAGCCAACGCGTACGGCAAAGCTATAATACTTCCTTTAAGCCTCTTCCTAGTCTATCTTAGTCGCCCTTAAGGGCTTTTCCCATACACCTACCTCTCCATTCCTTCATGATTTCTATAGTTCCTTAGCGCCATCCGCATTACTGACTTGGTTATGTTCTTGCTTGAGGTCTCTCACTTGATTTTCTTGTCTTTAAAGCTTCTCTACTTCAATACGGTGCTTTAATGTCTTTGATCTAGTGCCTTTTGGTGATTTAGACAATAATATTTACTGTGTTATCTTGTGCGCCCTTGATTATAACCTCCAATGTCGATAAATGTGTTCATGTTGATGCTTCTTCCTCTTTAGTCGACCTTAAGACAAATTTACGACTCACCACGATATATATATATATATATATATATATATATATATATATATATATATATATAAAAACGCGATGCAGCAGCCGCACGCGATTCAGCAGCCGCACGCGATTCCTAGGGTTTTCCTAACGCCTCCTCCCCGTCCGTCGGACCCACTCGCGGAGGGGAGGAGGAGGCCAGGGAGGAAGGGAGGGAGCGGGCGGCCCCCTCTGGCAGGCGGCGGCGGCCCCCCAGGCGGGGGGGGGGGGGGGAGGGCCGGGAGGCGTAAGCCGGGGGTCGGACGGACCCCCACCTGCACAGGCGACGACGGCCAAGGGGTGGCGGCCGACCCCTCCCAGGCGGTGGCGGAGGGCAGGGTGGCCCGGGGGCTGCGGCTACTCCGGCGGACAACGGGTTGGAAGCTCCTATATTCGAATTCGGATCGGGATCCGAGGCTCGAGATGGTCGGATAGATGATGATGGTTGGACGACGGTGGTGAGACGGCATCCGGGAGGGGGAAGAGGGGCTCAAAATCAAATAATGAGTCGGACGGGCCCTGGGAGGAACGGGAATAGGTCTACAATCAGCCCAGGTAGCACACGATGACAGGGAGGAGGACCGGGGCGTACTGCGTCTGGATGGCGGCCAAAGGCGACGGCGACGGAGAAAGGAAAGGGTATTGCTAGAGATGTTGGGAGTCGGAGGCCTCCGTCCGCCACTCCCCGGACGGTCCCAGACGGCTCTCGTCCCAAATCCTGGAAGGATATTTGTATGCCGGGTGGGACCAAGAGCCCGGTGTCGATGGAGTATGTGCCATCGATGCAGGTAGGAGGAGACTGTAGAACCCTAGAGGGGGGGTGAATAGGGAAATAAAAAATTAAACTATAATAGATGATGCAATAAGAACAATCTAGAGTAAAGAGTAGAAAGATCAAACGCAAACGCAAGGATGTATCCTGGTATCCTCTTTTGAGGCAATCCAGTCCCGGAACTCTCTCCGGCTTTAATCCACTATTATGCAAATAGTACACACGAGTTTGGATCCGAAGAACTCGCCAACTTCTACACGAGTTTGGATCCGAAGAACTCGCCAACTTCTACACACGAGTTTTCTTACGAAGGCTCGCCAACTTCAAACAAAAGAGAATGAAAGCTTGTTGATCTTCTAACACTTGAAGATCGAAAGTGTACAACTCTTAAATACTCTAGCACTTTGGGAGAGGATGACAATGAAAAGCTTGGGAGAGTATTAATGGTGGAGCTCTTGGTTGTTGGAAAATTTATGAAGGAGTTGGTGAGCAAGCTCAAGAGAGAGAGAGCTTCCTTTTATAAGGCAACCAAGAGTGGAAGGCATTTAATGCTCTGAATGCACGCAGAACGGCATGCCGTCGGTATGCCGCGGCATACCGCCGGTATGCCGGCCAAATAGTAACGGTCATAAATATGACCGTTCAAGAGCATTAAATGCGGTCATTAATGCACATCAGATCAAATCGAAAATTGAATATTCGAAATCCGGTATACCGCCGGTATGCCGGAGCATACCGTCGGTATGCCGACAGAAAGTCACAGAAAGTTTTGGAGTTGCTAGAAACGGCATGCCGCCGGTATGCCGTAGCATACCGTCGGTATGCCGACAAAAAGACACAGCAACTTTTTGTGTTGCTAAGAACGGCATGCCGCCGGTATGCCGAAGCATACCGTCGGTATGCCGAAGCATACCGTCGGTATGCCGACTTTTCGAGACAGCAACTTTCTGATGTCCAGAAGCGGTATGCCGCCGGTATGCCGAAGCATGCCGTCGGTATGCCGCTTATTGTGACAGAAACATTTCTGGACACGAAAACGGTATACCGCCGGTATGCCGTAGCATGCCGTCGGTATGCCGCTTTTTGTCACAGAAACTTTTCTGGACAAAAGAACGGTATACCGCCGGTATGCCGGAGCATACCGCCGGTATGCCGCTCTGAATAACTTGATTTTCGATTTGTGCTTTAAGTTATCATCCATCCTTTAGTGTTTTACAGAAATACCTAGACCAGTACAGACTCGAAAACACTAAGCATGAAGACGCCGACTTTATGCAGGGAATGCCGGTGAACGCCACAGTCTTCAAGAAATCAGAACGTCCTTGATCTTCTGAGAGAATAAGAATCTGAAGAGCACAAGACTAAACTACGAAGATGCTGTTAATTACTCAAAATAAAATGTGCCAACAAACTCCCCCATTTTGATAATTGACAAAATAGAGAGATAGCATCTTCAGGGAGTATCTCCCCCGTAGGTAGACAGCTCCCCCTCAATACGATTTCTCCCCCTTTGTCACTTATTCAAAGATGGGGATAACTAAAGTAAACAGTGCACATATAAATGTAAAAATATGAGAAGAGTGATAAAAGCATGCATGAATATATTGAAGGAAAAGTTAAGAAACATGCTTGACCCATACAAAGCAGAGGTAAAGAAAATAAAGACTCTCCATTACGAGAGCCGGAACACTTGAGACAAACATGGATAAAGTCCCCGAAGGACTGCAAAAAGCAAGAAACAACCACACCGGTCCCCGAAGGACCACAAAAGACAAACAAGCAACACATAAAAACAAGAACCACTAAACCACTGAGACCATCACCAAAGGAGAACCATCCCTAATCCTCTGCCGGATCATCATCACCATCATTATCCTGAGCCTGCTGGAGGGCGCCAAAAGGATCAATGCCGTCCGGGTACATAAACCCGTAGGCATTGGGGTCAGAGAAACGCGGGGCCGTGTACATGGGATCCTGAAGATTAAGATCCAGAAAGGCATCCCGGTCTTGGAGAGTGCGCTGGATGAAGTAGCCCTGATCGTGGAAGCGAGACTGGATGAGGGCGCCAAGTCCACGAGTGTGGGTCCGCATCTGCTCCTCCGCCTGGGCCATCCTCAGATCAAAGTGGTGCTGAGTAAGTGGCATATAGCGGCCCGTAGATGGAGGGGTAGATGCAGGGGCAGCAGGAGTGGAACCCGGTTGCTCCTGGGAGGAGGAAGCACGGGAAGAGGAGCCGCCAGCAAGGGTACGGAAGACGGCCAGAAAAGAGGGGACCCCATCCGAGGAGCAGAGAGACAAGTCAACTTGTTTGGCCTCCATGAGTAAGGTGATGAAGGAACCATAGAGGAGGTTCTGCTTCCCCGCAGGCATGGTACGCCGGAATTGCAGAAGAAGAGTCTTGGGGAAGGAGAAACGCTTCCGGGCATAGAGATGGTACATGAGAACAAGAGCGTCACCAGTGATGGCGTCATAGTTCCCGCCCTTTGGAAACAGAGTGTGGCACACGATACGGTGGAGCTCGTAGTAAAACGGCTCCAGCTGGACGGAGAGTGCCGGGATGGCGGGAGGGTTGGGACCCTTGCAGATGATGCGACAGAATTCGTCGAAGGGTGATGCCGCCGAGGAGGTGAGAGCTCCCAAAAGAGGTAACGCATCACCTCTGTCCGGGACGCCCAAGATAGCCCCCACTTCCTTAGAGGTGAGACGGAAGTGGCGGTCATTCACCATAGATTGGATGGCGGAAGGGTCGTCGTCATCCGGTCTCATGTTGCAGTAGAATAGACGGACGGCAGCCGGGTAGACAGGGATTTGGCGCCGAAGAAGAGAGGAGAGACCGGCATCGTCAAACAAAGGGACGTGACCGGGGAAGAGGTTCCAGTTGATGGCCCGTCCTTTGAAGACGTTGTGGTTGGCGAAGTGTTGGAACCAAAGCTCGGCCGCCAAGGCGTTGGAGAAGACGCGTTGGTCATAGCCGGAGGGAAGCGCCACCGGAACGAACGGGTTGAACATGGTGGAGGAGGATCGGGGGCGCTTTGGGTTTGCCATGAGAGAGGAGCAGAGCTATGTAGTGGAGAAGGAAGGAGTAGAGAGGAGGAGGAAGAAAGGATGGCATATAAAGGAGAGAGGGAAGATGAAGAGGTGAGTTTGAAAAAAAAAAGGTGGAGGAGGGAACGGTTAAAGAGGAATGGTGATGGGGTAGTTGAAGAGGTGATTAGATGGGTGGAGTAAAAAGAGGAGAGAAAAGAGGAAGGGTAATTAATGGGAGGGAAGTTGAGGAGATGGGTAATAAATGATGGATTTGATGGAAGAGAGAGAATAAGGAAGGGATGGAAGGAAAAAGAGAGGAGGGAATAAAGAAGGGGCCCGCACAATCAGTTCAGCATTAAAGCCCGCTGTCGTCCGGCATGCCGTCGGTGTACCGTAGTATACCGTCGGTATGCCGAAGAACTAAACAGAACGTTATTCTGGTTAGAAAAACGGCATGCCGGCGGTCTGCCGTAGTGTACCGACGGTATGCCGAAGATCGAAACAGAACTGAATTCTGCTTCAAAAAACGGCATGCCGCCGGTATACCGCAGTATACCGTCGGTGTGCCGAACGAGAAACGGTTAGGGATCAAAGGATAAAATGCCGAGTTCACGACAAAGGAAAGAGAAGCGGTCTTCCGGGAGAGGTTTAGTAAAAATATCGGCTAATTGATAGGTAGTATCAATAAATTCAAGATGGATATCTCCTTTTTGTTGATGGTCACGAAGAAAATGGTGTCTAATTTCAATGTGCTTCGTGCGTGAGTGACAAATCGGGTTTTTCGTGAGATTGATAGAGCTAGTGTTATCACATTTAATAGGGGTGCAAGAATGAGAAATACCATAATCTAAAAGTGTTTGTGACATCCAAAGAATTTGTGCACAACAACAACCAGCCGCAATATACTCTGCCTCAGTGGTTGAGAGAGCGACAGAGTTTTGCTTCTTACTAAACCACGATACCAATGACTTCCCGAGGAATTGACATGTACCACTAGTGCTTTTTCGGTCAATCTTGCATCCGGCAAAATCCGCATCCGAAAAGCCGTGAAGCTCAAAGGATGAGGATTTCGGATACCAAAGACCCATGTTAATGGTGCCTTTGAGATAACGAAAAATGCGCTTGACGGCACTCAAATGTGATTCCTTTGGATTGGCTTGATATCGTGCACACAAACAGACACTAAACATGATATCCGGACGGCTAGCCGTTAAATAAAGTAAGCTACCGATCATACCTCTATACTTACGAATGTCGACCGATGTGCCATCTTCATCATTGTCAAGCTTGGTCGTTGTAGCCATAGGGGTCCTCATTGATTTGGATGAGTCAAGGTCGAAGCGCTTGAGGAGGTCCCTTGTATATTTTGCTTGATTGATGAAGGTTCCTTTAGGTCCTTGCTTGATTTGTAACCCCAAGAAGAAGGAGAGTTCTCCCATCATGCTCATTTCAAACTCTTCCTGCATAACTTTGGCAAATTCTACACAAAGTGTGTTGTTAGTGGAACCAAAAATAATATCATCCACATAAATTTGAACCAATAAGAGAGTCCCGTCATGGGATTTAATAAAAAGTGTGGTGTCAACTTTTCCCTTTGAAAAATTGTGAGAAACAAGAAAAGAGCTAAGACGCTCATACCAAGCACGTGGAGCTTGTTTGAGGCCATAAAGGGCTTTATGAAGTTTGAAAACGTGGTCAGGAAATTGAAAATCTTCAAAACCGGGAGGTTGTTTAACATAAACTTCCTCCTTAATAATACCATTAAGAAAAGCACTCTTAACATCCATTTGAAATAGCTTAAAGTCATTAAAACAAGCAAAGGCACAAAGCATACGAATGGATTCAAGACGTGCAACCGGAGCATAGGTTTCGTCGTAGTCAATGCCTTCCTCTTGGTTATAGCCTTGGGCAACCAATCGGGCTTTGTTACGAGTCACTAACCCATCTTCATTTAGCTTGTTGCGAAACACCCATTTAGTTCCAATAATGGGATGATTGTTAGGTTTTGGGACAAGTTCCCAAACCTTGCTTCGCTCAAATTGATTAAGCTCCTCTTGCATAGCTATCATCCAAAATTCATCGAGAAAAGCATCATTAACATTTTTAGGCTCTATTTGAGAGATAAAAGCCACATTGGCACAAAGATCACGAGTGGCGGATCTTGTGCTAACACTTGAGGAAGGATCCCCAATGATGAGCTCCTTAGGATGATTGGTGACAAATCTCCATTCTTTTGGGAGATCCTTTGGAGGAGGCTCGAGAGGAGGAGACTCTTTTGATGGGGTCACAACTTCATTGTTAGATGAAGAGGGACGATCCTTAATAGAGGAGTTCTCCAATCCAAACGAGATGTCATCAATATCCTCGGAGGAGGAGAATGTAGAAGAGTTGAGTTCATTAAAAGAGACATTGACTGACTCTTCGACAACAAGACTTCTTTTATTAAAAACACGAAAACCTTTGCTATGAGTAGAGTATCCAAGGAATATTCCTTCATAGGCTTTTTCTTCAAACTTGCCTAGGTTATCCTTGGTATTCAAAATAAAACAATTGCAACCAAAAACCTTGAAATATTCAATAGAAGGAGTTTTGTTAAACCAAAGCTCATAAGGAGTCTTCTTAGTAATAGGTCTAATTAAGACCCTATTAATAACATGACATGCCGTATTAACGGCTTCCGCCCAAAAATATTGGGGGAGCTTATATTGGTTTAACATGACCCGGGCCATATCGCCGAGGGTTCTATTCTTTCTCTCCACAACACCATTTTGTTGAGGAGTACGGGGACAAGCAAAATCATGTCCAAAACCATTCTTTTCACAAAATCTTTTGAAATCAACATTATCAAATTCACCTCCATGATCACTCCTAATTTTGTTAATAGAAAAGCCTTTCTCATTTTGAACACGTTTACAAAAAGCAACAAATTCACGAAAAGTATCACTTTTGCAAGCAAGAAAAATAACCCAAGTAAATCTTGAAAAATCATCAACTAAAACAAAGGCATAGAGTTTGCCACCAAGGCTAGCTACTCTACTAGGCCCGAAAAGATCCATATGAATAAGTTGAAGGGGTCTTGTGGTACTCACAGAGTTGATGGATTTGAAAGATGACTTGGTCAACTTACTTTTCTCGCATTCTTCACAAACCATATCCTTCTTGAAGGGGATGCTAGGAAGTCCTCGTACAAGCTTCTTGGAGGCGAGACGAGAGATGGTATCCATGTTAGCGTGTCCAAGCCTCATGTGCCAAAGCCAACTCTCATCGTTCTTTGCAACTAGGCACCTGTCATTGTTAGTACCTTCAACAAGATAAAGAACATAAATATTGTTTTCTCTAATGCCTTCATACACAATAGTTCCATTGGAGCTATCGGTAATATAGCATTTGAGTTTAACAAACTTGATATCATAGTCATTATCGGTGAGATGGCTAATACTAAGGAGGTTATGCTTAAGATTAGTAACAAGACATACATTATTGATACAAGGATAAGGAGGAGAACCGATATTACCATTTCCAATAATATAACCTTTTAGATTGTTACCGAAGGAGACATGTCCTTCCTTCTTCATCGATAGCGTTGTAAAAAGTGAAGCATCACCGGTCATGTGCCGTGAACAACCGCTATCGAGAATCCACTTGCTTCTAGCATGAGAAGGATTCGTCACCTACAACATAAGTTGAAGATGAACATTTTGGTACCCATGATCTTATGGGTCCTTGAGTGTTAGTCTTAGGAACCCATTTAAGAACTCTCATGTCAACTTGTTTTCTTGTATAACAAAAATTAGAAGTATGACCAAGCAACCCACAATAATTGCACATTAAGGAAGATCTAAAAGAAGAAGTGTGAGTGTTGTGCATATGTGAGTCTCTAGTGTGAGATGTTCTACCATGAGTGTTATGATGATAGAAAAATGCATGATGAGAAGTTTTCTTTTTAACAAAAGGTCCTTTTCTAGTGTTAGAAGAGGAGTTGTGTGTAGTGTTCATGTAATGGTTATGCCTAGCATTGTGATGAGTGTGGGGAGGTCTAGGAGCATGCATGTGAGTGGAATTCTTATTACTAGAATTCTTACTCCGTGTAAGAAGATCATTATACTTAATAGAAGTAGAATATTCTCTTCTATTAGCATCTTGACATTTGCGCATGGCAAACTCATAAGAGCTTCTCATGGATTGAATCTCATCATCCTTTTTCTTGATGGTGTCAAGAGATTCTTGAAGTTTTAGTCTCAAAGACTCCACTTCATCCGTGTCGGAAATAGGAGATTTTCCCTTCACATCACTAATGATGCTTGAGAGCCTCTCTACTTCAAGTTGAAGAGCCTCGACCTCCTTAAGAGATTTCTTGTATTTATTCCGAACACCTTTGTGTTCTTCATGTAACTCAAGAATGGCTTTCTCCAAATCATCATAGGTGAGAGTGTTTAAGGAAAAATCATCAAGTACCTCATCGGTTGCCATGAGACAAACGTTGGCATTGTGTTTGCACTCCTTGTCATTGTCGGAGTCGCTTGCGTCGCTTTCACACCAAATGCTAGTGTTGGCGAATTTTCTGGAGGACGAGCTTCCCTTGCTTGGCTTCTCGTACTTGCTTGAATCTTTTCGTATCATCGGACAATCCCTTTTGATGTGTCCGGGTCTTCTGCATTGATAGCATGCCGGATCTTCTTCATTGTCCCGTCTAGAGCGGTTGGCCTTGTTAAACTTTAAGAACTTTCTGAAGTGCTTAGCTGTGAGAGCTACTTCTTCATCGTCGTCCGACTCATTGTCATCGGAGCTATCCTTGGAGTAGGACCTTGATGCTTTGAGAGCAAGAGTCTTCTCCTTTTCTTTGTTCTTCTCCTTCTCCTTCTCTTGAATGGAGGATTCCTCTTGATCCTTCATGTCAAGCTCGTGAGTCATTAGTTTACCCATGAGGGTCTCTAGGTTCATGATGGTAAGATCGTTCCCCTCAATGATTGCGGTAGCTTTAGGACTCCAAGCTTTCGTCAATCCTCTAAGAATCTTCCTTATCTTTTCATGAGCGGGATATTCCTTTCCAAGAGAAGAGAGAGGGTTAATAATATCACCAAAACGAGTAAACATGCTAGCAATAGATTCATCATGCTTCATTTTAAAAGACTCATATTCTTGCGTGAGTCTACTGATCTTAGATTCTTTCACTTGTGAGGTTCCCTCGTGTGTGACTTCGAGTAACTTCCAAATCTCATTAGAAGTCTTGCAAGTAGAGATGCGGTTGAATTCACTACTGTCAAGAGCACAGTAGAGAGCGTTCATTGCCTTGGCATCTCGACAGGCAAGCTTCTTGATGCTTTCGGCAAGTGTTTCTCGAAGGGTGTCAGAAGCAATATCCTCAACAGCTCTGGAAGGAGTAGGAAGGCCATTTATCACGCAATCCCATAAGTCGAAATCTATGGACTTGAGATAAATGTCCATCCTAATCTTCCAGTAGTTATAGTTGGTTCCATCAAATAGGGGAGGCCTATTTGTGGAGTGTCCCTCATTGTGAAACGTGTTGATGCTAGGGTTAGAGGCCATGGATCACTCAAGGAAGTAAATCCAAATCAAGAGAACTTGGCTCTGATACCAATTGTAGAACCCTAGAGGGGGGGTGAATAGGGAAATAAAAAATTAAACTATAATAGATGATGCAATAAGAACAATCTAGAGTAAAGAGTAGAAAGATCAAACGCAAACGCAAGGATGTATCCTGGTATCCTCTTTTGAGGCAATCCAGTCCCGGAACTCTCTCCGGCTTTAATCCACTATTATGCAAATAGTACACACGAGTTTGGATCCGAAGAACTCGCCAACTTCTACACGAGTTTGGATCCGAAGAACTCGCCAACTTCTACACACGAGTTTTCTTACGAAGGCTCGCCAACTTCAAACAAAAGAGAATGAAAGCTTGTTGATCTTCTAACACTTGAAGATCGAAAGTGTACAACTCTTAAATACTCTAGCACTTTGGGAGAGGATGACAATGAAAAGCTTGGGAGAGTATTAATGGTGGAGCTCTTGGTTGTTGGAAAATTTATGAAGGAGTTGGTGAGCAAGCTCAAGAGAGAGAGAGCTTCCTTTTATAAGGCAACCAAGAGTGGAAGGCATTTAATGCTCTGAATGCACGCAGAACGGCATGCCGTCGGTATGCCGCGGCATACCGCCGGTATGCCGGCCAAATAGTAACGGTCATAAATATGACCGTTCAAGAGCATTAAATGCGGTCATTAATGCACATCAGATCAAATCGAAAATTGAATATTCGAAATCCGGTATACCGCCGGTATGCCGGAGCATACCGTCGGTATGCCGACAGAAAGTCACAGAAAGTTTTGGAGTTGCTAGAAACGGCATGCCGCCGGTATGCCGTAGCATACCGTCGGTATGCCGACAAAAAGACACAGCAACTTTTTGTGTTGCTAAGAACGGCATGCCGCCGGTATGCCGAAGCATACCGTCGGTATGCCGACTTTTCGAGACAGCAACTTTCTGATGTCCAGAAGCGGTATGCCGCCGGTATGCCGAAGCATGCCGTCGGTATGCCGCTTATTGTGACAGAAACATTTCTGGACACGAAAACGGTATACCGCCGGTATGCCGTAGCATGCCGTCGGTATGCCGCTTTTTGTCACAGAAACTTTTCTGGACAAAAGAACGGTATACCGCCGGTATGCCGGAGCATACCGCCGGTATGCCGCTCTGAATAACTTGATTTTCGATTTGTGCTTTAAGTTATCATCCATCCTTTAGTGTTTTACAGAAATACCTAGACCAGTACAGACTCGAAAACACTAAGCATGAAGACGCCGACTTTATGCAGGGAATGCCGGTGAACGCCACAGTCTTCAAGAAATCAGAACGTCCTTGATCTTCTGAGAGAATAAGAATCTGAAGAGCACAAGACTAAACTACGAAGATGCTGTTAATTACTCAAAATAAAATGTGCCAACAGAGACCTCCGTGCATATTTTCCAGCAGAGGAGATAGCGGAGGTCACGGACTTCTGGAAGAACACGCTGGTGATGTATGTGTTGGAAAGTAAACCGTTCTATGGGAAGATACGGAAATATGCAGAATGGGTATGGCGTCCCAAGGGGAGCATGGAGATCTTCTCCCGTGAAAATGGATTTTACTTTGTGAAATTCGGCTTGGAGGAGGATGTGTCCAGGATTATTCAAGGATGGCCCTGGTCCTTTGACGGGCGGCTCATTATCCTGAAGGAGTGGACACCGGAGTTGAGATGTGAGAAGGAGGTGCTGAATGCGATTCCCGTCTGGATTCGCTTTCTTGAGTTCCCGGTGAAATATTGGAGCATCCCTCTGCTAATGAGATTAGCTAGCTTGGTCGGTAAGCCGATCAAGGCGGATGAGGATACGGCTTTCCGTACCAGACTGATGTACGCCAGAGTATTTGTGGAGATAAAAGCTGGGACGGAACTTCCGAGTATTCTCGAGTATCAGGTGGCGTCCGGGGAGGTTCTGACTCAGGCCGTGGAGTATGATTGGGTTCCCCAATGTGTTCCCTCTGTGAGTGCTCTGGTCACTCATCTAGTGCTTGCCTGACTAGAGGGACGGAGACAGCTAGGCCCTCGGTAGCGCAGATGGAGGTAGTTGAGCCAGAGGTGGCGCCCAGTCCCATCACCGGAGTGGCAGCGACAGTCAGGCCGACGGAGGAGGACTCCCTGATGGAGGGGGCCAGGAGGTCAGAGACTGACATCCCGCCGAGACAGGAGGGTTCTCAAGGCACGATAGTCCCGTTCAGTCCCCAGAGGAGTATGGTGACCAGGGGTATGAGTTCCCTGGATAGCAGACAGGATGGGATGGAGACTTCTATGGTAGAAAAGGTCTATAGCAGGAAAAGGCATGCCCCGTCCCCACGGAAAGATGAGCTCCAACCAGGGGGGCTCGATGATCAGACCGCGGCCAACCCAGATTGGACCTTGACACTTTCCAGGATTCGGACCCATCTTGCACCCTCCTCGGGGACGGGAATGGGGGAGGATATAGATCTGATGGACGGGACACTTCCCTCGGATGTTAGTCCAGATGGAGTACAGGGGGACCCTACATTAATTAATTAATGTCGGTCCTTGCCTGAAACATTCGTGGGGGGTGTTCCATTGGGAGATGGAGAGAGATTAGTAGCGTTCTGAAGAGGGAGAAGTGCGACATTTCTATTCTACTTGAGATGAAGATTAGAGGGGCGACTATGCTATCTCGCAGGACGCCTGCAAACTGGGCACATACTAACAACCTGGATCTTTGCGATATGGCCAGGATCTGGGTTCGGTGGAACAGAGATAGTTGAGAGGGGGAACAGGTTCTGATGACAGAGCAGCTTATTGGCATATCCTTTATGAACAAGGAAGGATTCCACTTCATTCTTGGTGCAGTTTATGGGCACAATGATAGGCGGCTTCGGGAGACCTTGTGGGACGACATTGTGAGCGTAGGACGTATGGCGGAGCACCTGCATCTCCCCCTGCTGCTTATGGGAGACTTCAATGCCATACTACATCGACAAGAGAAGGTGGGAGGTCGTCCGGTGCCGGATCCGATCTTATACGACTTCCAGAGGTGTCTCCTCTTGTCTCGGTTGAGGGGTCTGGTGAGAGCAGGACACATCTGGACCTGGCACAATAAGACGGTTCATAACAGGATCGCCTGTCAGCTTGATAGGGCTTTGGGAAATAGCGAATGGTTTCGCTATTTCCCGAATTCCATGGCGGAAGAGCTAGCGGCAGGGACCAGCGATCACTCCCCTATCCGGCTTGGTCTCTATGAGAAGCCCACTTGGAAGACTCGGCCATTCCGGTACAACAATGGCTGATACCTTTCTGCTGGATATGAGGAGGTTGTTATGGGAGGGCTGCAGTATACTCGGAAGGGCACGGCTCAGTTTCACATGGTTCACAAACTCAAACAGGTCAAGAGAGCTATTCGGAATTGGGTGAAGAAGATGTCGCGGTCTTCCCTGGAGGATAAGGAGGCCGAGCTTCGAGAGATACAGGAAGCTTTGCAGGCTGACATGCTGAGCGGGGAGTTGGTGGCTAGGGAGAGGGACCTGATTGCGGAGGTCAACATCATGAGGCTTCAGCAGGAGATCAGTGCGGCCCAGAGGGCCAAGTGTTCATAGCTCAAGGATGAGGATCGCTGCACCAAGTTCTTCTACGATGTGATCCGTGCCAGACAGCACCGGAACAGCATCCCCAGGCTACTTAACGGCGAGGGCATGCTTGTTGGAGACCCAGTGGAGAGGAGGCAGTCAGGTTCTATTCTGACTTATATCAGTAGACTGATTATCCCATCACGTTTTCAGGCCTTGTCACGAAGAGGCTGGTGACGCACCATGGGAATAGCTTGATGTTGGCCCCTGTGAGATTGGAGGAGGTGGAGACTATTGTGATGAAGGCAGATCCTAATAAGGCTCCGGGGCCTGACGGCTTCTCTTGTGGGTTCTTTAGACGACACCGGGGTGAGTTAAAGTTCTCAGTACTGGAGGCGGTGTAGGAGTTTTTTTGGAAGAGAAGTTGTTGAAGGAGCTGAATCACACATTCTTGACCTTGGTTCCGAAAAAGGAGGGCGCGACATCCCTCGCCGACTTCAGGCCTATTGCGTATTGTAATTATCTATACAAGATAATTACTCACCTCATGTGTCGTCGTATGGAGGGAATTATGCAGGACTTGGTGTCTCGGAATCAAGCGGCTTTCATCAAGGGGCGCTCGATTGCTGAGCACAGTCTTCTTGCACATGAGATGGTGAGAGATTTCAATAAGTCGGAGGGGATGAAGGCCTGTGTGAAGCTAGATTTGCGGAAAGCTTATGACACGGTCAACAGGGACTTCCTTTGCCACCTTATGCTTGCTATGGGATTTGATGGGAGATGGGTGGCGAGAGTGAGGGAGTGCATATGCTCCCCCACATTTTCGGTCCTTATACAGGGTACTCTATATAGGTGCTTCAAGAGTAACAGGGGACTACGGCAAGGGGATCCTCTTTTCCCATACCTGTTCACTTTGGTGATGGAGTACTTCACTTGCATGATGGACCTGGCTGTGCATAGTAGGAAGATTGTCCCTCTCTTCAGGCTGGTCAAGTCGGTGGTGTCACACTTGATCTATGCTGATGACCTCTTGGTATTCTTGCATCCATCTATGAGGGGGTTGAGGGCGCTTTCAGATATTATGGAGGAGTTTGGGAGGTTGTCCGGTCTTCAGCTGGATAGGGAGAAGAGCAGGGTTTACTTCAGCTCTCAGTGCACCCTCAAGGAGGAACGGGCCCTTGCTCTGGGAGTGGAGAAAGGAGAGTTACCGGTGAAGTATCTGGGTTCCCGTTGACGGTCAATTATGCTAGGGATCAGGATTGTCACAGCCTGGTGGATTTTGCCCAAAGAAAAGTGGAAGGCTGGCAGGCAGTGGGACTGTCTTTTGGTGGCCGTATTGAGCTGGTGAGGTCTGTTATTTCTGGCATCGCTATGTTC
Organism: Iris pallida; assembly: GCA_029216955.1. Classification (NCBI taxonomy): domain Eukaryota; kingdom Viridiplantae; phylum Streptophyta; class Magnoliopsida; order Asparagales; family Iridaceae; genus Iris; species Iris pallida. Next base: position 1,836,900 of record JANAVB010041418.1, on the reverse strand, counting down.
TGGTTGCAGTCGATCCAGATTCCAGTAGCTACCATAAGGAAGATGGAGACCATATGTGCTAATTTCATCTGGAGAGGAGGTAAGCATGTGATTGCTTGGGAACAACTCTGTCAGACCCGGGAGGAAGGAGTGGGATTGCGACCTCTTCGGACGGTTAGGGAGGCATCTGGGGTGAGGATGGCGTGGCAGTTCATTAAGGGAGGTTCGCTTTGGGCAGAGTGGCTGGCTAGCAGATATTTGCGGCGGACGAACTTCGGGACATGTAGGATTGATAACAATTTTTCGGTCTCATTTAAGGTTATCCTTAGGTGCAGGCCGGTTCTACAGTCCGCTATTTGCAGGATTATGAAAGATGGGACGAACACTGATCTCTGGCTCGACCCATGATGGGTAATGATTCCCTTCTGGAGATCTTGGGTGCACAGATGGACAAAGAGGCGAGCAGGGGGTAAATGTAGTCGGATCATCAGGGATGGGATCTGGAGGCCTGAGGAGTATCCATTCACTGCTCAGTTTGGAGAGGCGATTCGTCAGATCACTATAGATACTAGCCAGCCTGCTGACTCCTGGAGATGGGCTGACCCTGGTTCGGATGGAGGGTGAGGGATATTTAGTTTTAAAAGTTGCTACAATCTGGTTCGGACTCCACAGGACAGGATTGAGGAATATGACTTTATATGGACAAAGGGGATTGCTCGAAAAATGCAGCTTTGCTCATACAGACTCCTTCTTGGCAGGTTGATGATGAGAGACAGACTTCTCAGGTTTGGGGTGCAGATTCCATACCCAAAGTGCATACTCTATTCAGGTGAGGCTGAATCTTTGGGCCACCTATTCTTTGAGTGCCCGATGACTTGGCACATTTGGTCTGAGCAGTGCATGCGATCAATGGGCGGAGTTGGCAGTGCTAGAGATATACGGGGGATCCTCAGCTGGATCAGAGATCGCCGAGGCATGGACTCTGGTTGGGCCAAGATTGCTAGAGTTCGACTTGCAGCATCTGTTTGGAAATGCTGGAGGGAGCGTAACAGGCGTATCTTTGAGGGGTTGGCTACTCTGCCCGTAGGAATTCTTCATATTATAGAATTCGATGTATCTGTAATGGCCCCTTAACGGAGGAGGGGGAGATGTGAGAATAGTGTATTGTAATACCTTTACTGCGATTTGCGTGGAATAAAATTTACCCTTATTTCATATATATATATATATATATATATATATATATATATATGCAAATGACCTCTAGCCTAGTGGTTAAGAGAGATGCATGCGGCCCGAGTGGTCGGGAGTTCGAATCCCAGTGGGAGCGATTCCAGAAACAATTTACCTGGTTCCAAATATATATATATATATATATATATATATATATATATATATATATATATATATATATATATATATCTCCGGTGTAAAGAATTACTTGCAATGGCCTAATGTTGTAGAAAAGATTTAAACGACAAAGGTCTCCATCGTCACTTGACAAAGTCACCACTCCAAGAATCCTCAATATGCCTCTTAGCTTCAGAATGACAACAATGTAACTGTTTGATTTTCCAACTCTATGATGCTCGTTGCTATGTCTCTAAAAGTTGTTAAGAAAATTTGGACGCATCTTCGGTCCTTGACTCATCTAAAGACGATCTACAAAAACTTTATGACATCTTCCATACCTTCAACACAGTCACACATGAAAAGGAATGAAACTTGGGTGCCCTCTTCAGTGGCCTTCTTGAACAATGGAATGTCTTATAGTCGATCTCCTATGATCCCGATGTTACTCGCCAACAACGAGAGACCCTTGTTGGCGTCCTTCTCTTGCTCATTACGCTCTACTTTTGAGTATGTTTGTTCACTAGTTCTCTCTCAGCACCGCTTTCCTTCTCTAACGACCGTCATCGACGATTATTGTGTGCCTACTCCATCTTTCACCTCTGCCAAGTTCCTGCCAAATACCCTTGCTATCCCAAGTTAGTACCATGGTAGTCACTTTCAATCTAAACGAGGCACTTTTGATACTTTATCCAGAGGTCGTGGTGTTGCTCATAGGTGACCTCCTTTATCTACTCAAGGTTGCGATACCCGGGGACAAGGACACCGCGGCCATAGTGGTATATATTGTTCTTATTGTGGGGAACCAATCATCACAAGGACTGGTGTTAGGAGAAGGATAATTGTTGGTATATTTAGTATAGGAATATGTTATATTTAGTATGGGAATATCTTATGTTTAGTATGGGAATATCCTGAGGACATATTTGGGATGCCAGAATATGCCACAGGATATTCCATTGGATATTCCATAATGTAAAGGCTATATAAAGCCTATGAGACTATCAATGAAATCATCTCATCAATCAATTACAACATGGTATCAGAGCCACCTTTCCACAAACTCTAACCACCACCAAACCCTAACCTTTCCCCTCCTCCCTCTCCCCCCGCTACCAAAACCCTAACCCGAAGTAGCCCTCCCTTTCCCCCACGGTCGCAGCAGTGCCCCCCCTTTCCGTGCGGCTGCTGCTTCGACTGCTGCTGTCGCGGCTGCTACTGCTACGACCACTCCTCCACGTGTGCGCTGTCCCACCCCCTGTCGTACACAACGGCGCCTTTGTTGCCATTATTCGGATCATTCCGAAAGAGGACACCGATGCCTAGATCTGATGAAAACAGACATGTTCGGATCTAGGAATGGACGACAAGGACGAGCGTGAGTCGTGGAGCAGGCGTGACGTGATCAGCGAGAAGGAGCATCGATGGAGGAGATTATCAAGAAGCTGGATTCTGCAGAGGTCGCGATGTTAGTGAAGTTGATGAAGATGTTGGCTGGTGAGAAACGACACGAATGTCGCCGAAGTTTTGGAGCTTCCCTCCATCGATCTGAAGCAGGATGGACCAGCCACCTATTTAAGTTGGCCACGACGGGTGAGAAGAACCCTCGCAGGAAAGAACCTGGAGGGGTTCCTGACGGACGAGAAGACAAAGCCGGACGAGGGCTCAGCAGGACGCGACGAGTGCAAGTCCACTCATATGGTAATCTACATCTGGCTTCTCAACTCCTTAGTCCAGTCTATTGCTGCCACATTAGATGGCATTGAAATGGTGAAGGATGTATGGGAGAAGTTGAGGAGGACCTATGATGGTGTGGGGAACAACTTACAGATTTTCCAGATAAAGGGGGAGATCGACGACACCGTACAGGAAGAAAAGACGGTGCAGGAGTATGCCACGGAGTTGGAGCATCTGTGGTTGGATTATGATCACTCCTCAAAACGGACGAACTGCGGGGACCCGAAGTGTAAGGAGAGACATGTGTGTCTGCAGAAGAGGACGATAAAATTTCTCAAAGGGCTGACTGCAGCATTCGCACAGAGGACAGCCTTACTTCTCGCCCAATCAGAGATCCCTAGTCTTGAAGAGGCTATCTCGGCCATGATCCAGAAGAAGACACGCATCAGACTATAGACGGAGAAATGTGGTCCCTCCGAAGCAAAATCAGCACTAGCGATTACCAGCTCGGGTGACACAGGGTTCAAAGGAGAACCCTGACAGCACAATCGGCAGTGCTACAACTGCGGGGAGATGGGCCATCATCGGTATACTTGTACCAAACCACCTAGAGAGGGAGACTCAGGTGGTGGACATAGACAGTTCGGTGGATGAAGATATATTGGAGGACGTGGTCGTGGTCATGGTCAAGGGGATCGACGAGACGGCCGAGGAGGTTATCGGACAAATCTGCTGGTAGCAGAAGGGAATAGAGGAGTTGTTGGCACTTTTACTGAGGAGGATCAGGCACTGCTGGACCTACCGGATAGGAAGCAGAGAACGTCAACCGAGGAAGATAGGAGGAGTGGAATAGAGGAGGCATCCACCTCATTTTTCGTTGGAGGCAACGCCGCTATGTATGCCCAAACATCAAAAGGTACTGACGAGTCACTTGCTCTTGGATCTGTCTTTCCTTCAAACGTCAGACTGGATTATCGACTCGGGAGCATCTCGGCATGTGACAGAAAACGCTAGTGAGTTTTTTTCTTACACTCACCTAGCATCAGCAGACAGCATTCAGACAGCATATGGCACTTTCCAGCCAGTGGTATGTAAGGGCACTGTTAATGAGTTCAGTAAGATTATCCAATGTTTTACATGCTCCATCCTTTTCAGTCAGTCTCTAGTCTATTAGTTCTATAATTCTCCAACTTAAATACATTGTTTCTTTTGATATTCCTAAGGTGATCTTCCAGGAGAAAGGGACGGAACGAAAACTTGGGACTGACACTTGGCATGAGGGACTGTGGTACCTAGATCTAGAAGGACTGGACTCAGCACTGGTATCTATGGCAGAGAAGGCTGTAATTGGAGGACTACAACAGAGGACTGAGGAGACTTTGATACTTCATCATAAGAGGATGGGACATTCTTCCTTTGATACTTTAAATAAGTTATATCCAGAAATTTATGCAAAAACAGATAAAAAGAAATTAGCATGTGATGCATGCGAGTTAGGAAAATTTACTAGAAGCTTATATGTTGGTACGGGTCATAGGAGCTCTATTGCTTTTGAGGTAGTACATTCCGATGTTTGGGGTCCATGCACTATTAACACTATGAACAGGTATAAGTATTTTGTTTTCTTTATTGATTGTGCCTCTCGTGTCACCTGACTGTATTTGATGAAAATAAGAGTGATGTACCTGTTTGTTTTCGGAATTTTCATAAGCATGTCCAGACTCAGTACAATGCAGTTGTGAAGATACTAAGGTCTGACAATGAAACGGAATATACCAACATGACGCTTGCAGAATACTTGTCAGCACACGGGATCCAGCATCAGACCACCTGTGTATACACACTAGCACAAAATGGAGTAGCAGAAAGAAAGAACCGACACCTTCTAGAGGCCGTAAGAAGTATGATGATCGATATGAATGTCCCACAAAGTCTGTGGGGGCATGCAATGTTAACAGCAGCTCAACTCATCAACAGGATGCCTTCGAAAGTCCTGGGATGGAAGTCCCCATGTGAAGTATTACAAGACAATAATAGTGGAATACTTCCACTGAAGGTGTTCGGGTGTATGTGTTTTGTGAAGGACAACAGACCATTAGTTGGGAAACTTGACCCCAGAGCGGTAAAGTGCATCTTCGTGGGCTACTCAGCAACTCAGAAGGGATATGTGTGCTGGAGTCCAGTCGAGAAGAAGAAGTTTGTCAGTATGGATGTCCACTTCCGGGAGCATGAGCCATACTACCGCAAAGAGGGAACTTCACACAACACGCTTAATACTACCAGTATAGGACGAGAGGGGAAGATGGAGAACTTGGTGGTGACTGATTTGGAAGTTTGGCATGGAGGTACGGTTGAGGAGGAACATGAAGGTGAAACAAAACAGGAAGAGGAGATGAGAAGTGTTAGGTCTACGGTTCAGGGGAAGTTACTTACCTACAGCAGGAGGGAGAAACAAACTGCAGGACTAGTACCTACAGTGCCAGTGCCAAGTCTCTTGCCTGCGTTCGTTCCAACTCCTGAGACACCTACACCACCACCTCCTTCAGGTGATATCATTCCTCCTACTCCTCCTACACCACTATCTATACGAAGAACCACTCGCAGCAATGCAAAAAATCCTCCGGACAGATATGGTTGAAATCTTGTTCATTTTATTTCTTATGACCATATCTCTTCTTCTCATGGAACATTTATAGCATCTTTGGATAGTATTACTGTAACTAACAATTGGCAGATTGCCAAGAACGATCCAAAATGGAAAGCGGCAATGTATGAGTTAGGAGCTCTTGAGAAGAATCACACTTGGGAGCTGGTGAGACTGCCGAAGGGAAAGAGAGCAGTCGGATGCAAGTGGGTCTTTACCGTAAAGTAGAACCCAGATGGACAAGTTGAACGCTACAAAGTTCGACTAGTAGCAAAAAGATACAGTCAGACATACGACATCGACTATGACGAGACCTTTGCACCAGTTGCAAAGATGAGCACTGTCAGGACCCTGATCCCTTTGGCAGCGAATGGTGGATGGAAGCCACACCAACTGGACGTGAAGAATGCATTTCTTCACGGAGATCTAGTAGAGAAGATTTACATAGAGATACCACCAGGATTTAGCACAAATCAGACAGCGGGCAAGGTCTGCAGACTGAAGAAGTCCCTCTATAGACTGAAGCAGTCTCCTCGAGCGTGGTTTGACAGATTCAGGATAGCGATGATAGGGATGGAATATCAGCAGATCAATGTTGATCACACTGTATTCTTCAGAAAGAGTGAAGGCCATATCACCATACTTGCGGTGTATTTGACGACATGATTATCACGGGAGATGATGAGCAGAAAATCGCCCGACTCAAAGGAAAGCTTGGCAAGGAATTTGAGATGAAGGACCTTGGTCTTCTTCGCTACTTCTTTGGGATTGAGATCACTCGAGACGCAGAGGGAATTGTTCTCTCAGAAGAAGTATGTACTGGACCTTCTCACAGAGACAGGGATGTTGGGATGCAAACCTGCAGCGACGTCAATCGATCAGAGGTTCAAGCTGAACGCTGAGGCTGGAGAACCAATTGACCGGGACAGATACCAGAGATTGGTGAACAAGCTGATCTGTTTGAGCCACATACGTCCAGATATATACTTTGCAGTTAGTGTGGTGAGCCGCTACATGCATGATCTACGGAAGGATCATATGGACACAGTATACCAGATTTTGAGATACTTGAAGGGTGCCCCCAGAAAGGGATTGATATTCAGAAAGAATAATCACATGGATATCGAGGGCTACTGTGATTCTGACTGGATTAGTTGTGCTGATGACAGGAAGTCTACCTCGGGATACTGCATATTTTTAGGAGCAACTTGGTCTCTTAGAGGAGTAAGAAGCAGTCAGTGGTAGCCAGATCGACAGCTGAAGCGGAGTACAAAACTATGGCCTTAGGAGTTGCAGAGCTGCTTTGGTTGAAGAATATGTTGGTGGAGCTGAAGCTGGATCAAGTAGCCAAAATGAAGCTGTGGTGTGACAACCAGTCAGCTATTAGTATTGCCAACAATCCAGTACAACATAACAGGACCAAACACATCGAGATCGATAGGTTCTTCATCAAGGAGAAGTTGGTTAGTGGACTACTGGAGCTAGGCCACGTTCCAACCAAGCATCAGGTAGCAGACGGACTGACCAAGGGACTTAGCTCTGTGAGCATGATTAGAGGATGTGACAAGATGGACTTGGTGAATATATTTTGCCCATCTTGAGGGGGAGTGTTAGTATATTTAGTATAGTAATATGTTATATTTAGTATGGAAATATGTTATGTTTAGTATGAGAATATCCTGAGAACATATTTGGGATGCCAGAATATGCCACAGGATATTCCATGATGTAAAGGCTATATAAAGCCTATGAGACTATCAATGAAATCATCTCATCAATCAATTACAACAATAATTATCTTAATGATACACCTAATACCACACAGGTATCTACCCCTACTAATGCTCCTCCGCCTTCTCTGCTAGTGGCTAAATACCCTTTTCCAATAATAAATTGGGCCAGTTGCTTCGACTCCTCTCCTTTGCAGCTCCTGACAATCCTTCTACTTTATCAGTTATCTCTCTCCTTTTTTATTCTCATTCGTGGGTTGCTAATTCTGACGTCTTGAACCATGTCTCATGACAGACCCTTAAATCTTGCTTCTAGCCCTCGCAAATTCATTATATGGCTAATGGTACTACTACGAATGTTTCTAGTGCTGCAGATTTATTGCTTACTCCATCTCTACGTTTGAAAAATACTCTCATTGTTCCATCATTACATCACAACTTATTATATATTTGTCAGCTGACACATGATTCTAGTTATTCAGTAACATTTTATCTATCTTACTTTGTGATACATGACCTTGTAACGAAACAACAAATTGGTAGGGGCATAAACAGATTCACAGAATGTCATTTACTACATAAATCATCTTCCGAGTATGTCAGTAGTTTCGTCTTCCACTCAGTGGCATAGGAGACTTGTTATCTTATCTTCCTTATGTACTATATTACATAATTTATTATTATATGAATTTAATTGTGAGTCATGTATTCTTGGAAAGCATTATTGTTCCTCTTTTCATCCAATTCATAAACGACATGATTTATCTTTTGGTTTAGTTCATAATGAAATTTGGAGTCTTTTAAGTTTTTGAGTATGCATTGCTATAAATATTTGTCACTTGTACTTATAGTCACATATGACATGGTTATATCTTCTTCGTTATAGCTATATGATCTTTTGTCTGTTTTTCATATCTTTGTAGCTGAAATTTCTAATCATTTTGATATTTGCGTTAAGGTTCTTCGCTCTAATAATGCTTAGGAGTATCTGATAATACTAAGGAGTATGTGAACATGGACTTTCAAGCATTCATACTCATGGCATACTTCATCAAACTTCATGTTCGTATACTCTTCAGCAGAAAGGTACTAGAAAACATAAGAATATACACTTTCTTGAGGTAGCCCGCTATCTCCTTATTCATATGTTTCCAAGAAATTATGGAAATTTGAAGTCTTAGTTGTTTGTTTTTATATAAACCGTATGTCCTCTCATTTTCTTCAGAATATAACACCTTTTACTATCCTCTTTCTGCATGATAATTTCTTTGATGTTTCTCAAAAGATTTTTGGTTGTTTTTGTATACTCATAAGTTTGGACCCCGGGTGGATAAACTTCATCCGTGAGCTACCCGTATGATATTTGTTGGTTATTCTCAGACACATAAAGGGTATGTTTTGATCTCACTACTTCGAAGATGGTTGCCTTTGTGATGTTACTTTTCTCGAGAATCATGTCAATTTCGCTTTCGATACACCATATATCTCTATTGTCTTATTCCTTCCTCTGAATTTGATACACCTATTTCTCCTCTCTTGTAGGTCTGAGTCTTTAGTTCCCTTTTTCCCATGTATACAGGAATCGGGACAAGGTCATTTCTACACTTGTCACTATGTCTTCGGATATCACTGATGATTCTTCTACAGGTACTACAGTGCATTCTTTTGTTCCAACACACCTACCTCCACTGACTTTAAGATAAAGGTCTATCTCTTCCTAGTGCTCTTCGCAAGGGTAAGCATTCTTATACTACTACCCATCCTATTTTTAACTTCGTTTCTTATTACCGTTTGACTCCACCAATCGTACATTTGTTTCTTTTTTGGTTGTCATCATTCATCATTTATTTGTTCATGAAGCACTTCAGCATCTATATTGGCATATCACTATGATTGAGAAACTTGATGCACTGTACTATAACTTCAACTTTGGTAACATTGTCCTCGGGTAAAAACTAAAAAGGTGGTCAGATGTAAGTAGGTAGTTACTCTTAAACAAAATTCAGATAGCTCGGTTGATCGGCTCAAAGCCCGTTAGTGGCTAAGGGTTTTTACCCAACAGTAGGGTCGGCCCTGGCCCAGGGCGACCGACAAGGGCCCACGAACCATGAGGGCCCTAAAAAGTTAATATAAACATAAATATATTAATAATCTTATATCTAAAATAGAACTAGTATGTACCATGGACATTTTTAATACAAAATAGTTGTAGTGTATTGGTTATTATGTTAGACTTGCATATGAGAGGTCTTTAGTTCAATTTCTGGTGTCAACATTTTTTTAATATACTTTTATTTTATTTATTTTATTTTATTTACATTATGTATGGGGGGGTATTTTGGAATCTCGTCATGGGCCCTATGAGCTCAGGATCGGTGGGTTTGATTCTGTTAAGACTTTTCACATATTGCTAAGTTGAATTGTGTTTGGCAGTTTTGGAGAAATTTCGTTTTCATCAGTTAGATATAAAGAATCCTTCCTTAATGACGATCTTTCAAAAATTATTTTTATGCAGCAGCCTACAGACGTTAAGTGACCGTGGGAGTCTATAGTTTATCTCCTAGAGAAGTTTATGTATGGTCTGAAGTAGTCACCACGTGTGTGGTTTGACAAATTCAACAGGACCTTGCATCATTTGGGCTTGTTCGTAGCAGCTCAGATACGTCCTTATATACACATCAGATCTCGGGACATAGTCATCTGGTTTATGTGCATGACCTAATCATCACAAAGATGATTTTCTTGGCATTTCCAAGGTGAAAGAACACTTAGCTTCTCATTTTCATATAAAGGACCTTAGGCCATTAAGATACTTTATTAAGATATCATGATTTCAGACGATTGCAATTTTTTCAGTGCAAATATGCATTAGATCTTCTATATGAGACAAGATTCCTAGGTTGCAAACAAACAGACACACTTATGGATTCAACTGTCAAACTATTCAAATTGAATTCTTCATCATATCCTCCTCCATCTGACCCAGGACATTATAAATGACTGGTTGGAAAACTAATTTGTCTTATTGCCACTCATCCACTAATAGCCTATGTTATGAGTACGGAGAGCCAGTATATGTAGAATTCTTTGATCTCTTATATTTAGACCATTGAAATGATGCTACGCTATATAAAGAAAACTCCTGGACAAAGCGTTCTCTATAGACCTTCTATATTATCACTTATAGCCTTTGATGATATTGACTTTGCTAGATCAGTTTATGGTCGTCATCACTCCATCAACAGTTACCATGTCTTCCTGGGAGACAAAAAGGTTGATTACATGGAGTAAGAAGTAGAAGAAGAATGTGGTTGCTCGTTCTTCTGCTGAGGTCGAATATAGAACCATGGCACATGTTGTCTCTTAGTTGACTTGGTTTAACTCACTACTTACAAATCCTGGAGTTGCCCTTTCTTCTCGAGCAACTCTCTATTGTGACGTCAATGATGCGATCCATATTGCTGAAAATTCACTCTTTCATAAAAGGACTAAACACGTCAAGATATGTCACTTTATTTGAGACAATGCGACAGAAAAGAAAGTTGTCGTACATCATGTTTATTTTTCAGCTTAGCAGGTAGATATTCTTACCAAACCACTACCTCGAAGCTAGAAATAATTGAATTGATGCTCCAGCTTGCGAAGAAATGTCAGTTAACTATTATTGTATACCTCACATTAGTCCCACATCGCATGGACTTGAGGAGGATGCCATGACTTGCTTCTATAAGTGTACCAAGGCTTCTTATGTTTCATTCACATCAATAAAATAAAAGTTCTCAATGAGTTTTAGTCCCTATAATATACAATGAAAACTAAAGGTTGTCAATGTTTCATGTTGTGTTGTTATTATGTTATGATACACTATAGATATCTTAGATATGACTCAATGTACTACATTATTACGAATCCGTTGATAAGATTAGGATGGTAGTTAGTATCGCTTTTTATATCGAGTTATGTATATTTTTAGAATATGGACTTTGGAACTAGATAGACCTGGAAGGACAAAATAGAAAAAAATTATGATAAAATTATATCAAATCATGTTCCTATATCAATTTAGAAGTATAGACCTAAACACGTAGAGTTACTTTTCACAGGATACATGATGCACTATGCGATACATGATATGATATGCAACTAAATTGATACACGAAACCATATGCGAGTTAACAACCAGGTTTCATGCACATCAATTTTAATCTCAATTTCTAAGAAGATTCATTATCGAGCAATAAGTGATCCAATCCTTCGTGGCCAAGAACTCCCAGTCCTTTTTCTTCCCATTACAAATCTATGGATTTCAAAGAGGATTACGTCATGGTGGTAGACAAATGACCTAATTGATGTCAGGCTGATCAATCTTTCTCTAATAACAGCTCATTGTCAGGTTGCAATATGTCTGGACATCAATAAGAACGAGGGGAAATGCCTAAGATTTTTAAGGACTCGATGAAGTTCCAAAGGCATCAATTTTCAATGAAATATTTTAATAGTTTATAAATTTGGAAGGGATGCTCTTATAGTGAACAAAGGGAGCATACATAACAAATATTGTTGATGCTCATACAGACCATTATAAGTTCAAAAAATAAACAAAGATCAAGAGCAAAATTATTTATCACCATTTAGAAATGAAAACCCATTGATGATGTCCTTACTCTTGTGTTGTATTGGATTGGGCATCTTGAAGGCTTGCTGAAAATACATGCGTGACCTGCATATTCGACATTCCAGTAAATTGGATGACTCATGTTATGTGACCAATTGCATAACAGCTTTAAATTTCTCCATGGAAAATTATATAGTACTGATATAATTTCTCTGAAATCAAAGACTCCTCAGAGTGCAGAATACATATAGGAATTGTAATAAACTACCTATATCCACAAACAGTTAAAAATATCATGTATGACAAACAACACAGTTTTTCCATCTATCGATTAACAATTAAATGATCGTCCATTGAGGGCGTTTGGTACGCAGAAATTTTTTGTATGCTCGGAAAAATTTAGGACGTTTTGTTTACCCTATCAAAATTTATTCTCGGGAGCTGTTGTTATCCGGGTAAATTGTTTACCCATGAAACATGGGAAACCTATTCCCTAGAAAATAGGTGGGCATTTTTTGTTACATGGGAATAAAAGTAACCAAAACTTTACATATTTACCAAAATTGTCACCTAAAATTTTGGGAAACCTCGATTCTCTCCGCCCCCCCCCCCCCCCCCCCTTCTCTCTCTCTCTCTCTCTCTCTCTCTCTCTCTCTCTCTCTATCGCTCTCTTTTCCAAGAATAGGTATGGATTCCAATTTCTTCAATTTATTTGGTTTTTGGTTAATTATTTTGTTAATTTTTGTATGATACTATTTTTATTATACTTTTTTACTCAATTTTTTTAAATTATTTTTTTCTTAATAATTTATTTTTAACTAATTAATGATTCTGTGGTACTATTTTTATTATACAATTTTTTACTTAAATTTTTAACTATTTTTTCTTACCCAATTAACTTTATGTGAGTTTGAAGAATATTATATTCCTAGGAATTTATTTATGGTACCAAATGCATGTATTTTATATATTCAGAAATAAATTATATATACCCGAGAATATAATATTATGTAGCAAACGTTGTAATAAAGAATATCCGGAAAAATGATGTCTTGGAATAAAATTCCTAGAAATATATAATTCCCGGCTATATAGTATTCCTCATACCAAACGCCCCCTAAGGAATCAGATTAACAAGAAAACTCATTACCATATTTTAGAGAAGAGACTTCTTGCCATCAATTATACAAATGGGTCACTCGAGAACAACGATATTGAAAGTGTCTTAGACATCTACAAAGACCCTATATTTTATTTCCATGTATTAGTTTCAACAAATTAGACTATGCAGAAGCCAAATATCAAGTATTAAGTATTAACTATAAGATTGTATTTTGGATTTGTAGTGGTGGTTCGTTTAGAAATGCAAACAGCAAAGTCAACTCATCCTACAAGAGATAATTCCAAATAGGTCTGTTATGTAGATTTGAGCTTAGCTCAGTAACTATTAGGAACAGGCAAATTTAATAATTCGCTTTCAGGTTAATGTCCACATAATTGAGTTAATTACTATGATTTAGTTGACACGCACAATCATGGGTGTCACTTTCGACATAGAGACCAGGTGTCTTAACACGGGAACTATCCGAAATCCACACACAAGGACATGGCTATATATGCGTATCTTTATAAACAAAAATCCATACATTTAGCAAAAATATTCATACATGATTTAGCTTTTATCTGGATATTAAGGGACACAATAAGTACAAAATTGAGAAAAAAATATTGAAATCATACGATATTTAAGGGAGACAATACTAATCATCTTATGAACATTAGAGGATTCATATATGTGGACAAGTATGTAACTCTCTTTACAAGTCACCACGTTGGGAGACTTGGGACATGGATGGACACCACAGAAACATTAGTAGGGATAAATAATCCTACATATCTAGGTTAATTCCTAAGGTATATGTCAGGCCTATATAGTATATGAAATAGCCCATGTCTATAAATGGCTGTTCAGGATATGTAAGAAATTGCTTTGACCAACTGAAGGGAGAACACAATTAAAAAGGCTTTTGCTGGGACTGAACCATGCTGATCCTCATTTGGAAGGCTTGACAAAATTGATACTGCTTCTTACCTAGGAAGCATGGGCAGCCAAAACTCGGTTCCCTGTCCATGTCACATCATGCCAGACACGTACCGGACACGACACGAACACCCCAAAATATGCTAGGACGTGGACCATGTCCATGTTGCCAGGTCTCTAACGCGTAGTGTCGTTTTCGTGCAACATAGTTGGGAGCAGATCTGTTGTCCCCAATTGTTGTATATCAAACATGTCCCCGCTCCTATAAAAATATGGTTCCCACAGAGTGTGGGTGTTAATTTTTAAATAACCAGTGGGACCTACATTTTTACAGAGGAGGGAGGGGACACGTTTGGTACACAGTAACTGGGGACAGCAGATCTGCTCTCAACATATGTCCCGACAAATTAAATATGACACCAGATTTTATATCCTTGTCGATTTTCTGTCTTCGTGACTAAGTATCTTGGATTAAAAAAAATATTTTCTCTCTTTATGTTTTGAGAGAAAAGTATATTGGATACGTTGAAGTATCCAATATGCATATCCATTCTCAAACAAGACGAGAAAAAAGATTCATGATACGTGTCACTTGTCAGCAAGCACAGCTTGCAGCCTGTTAGACGTAACCACCACATCCACATCCACATCCACCCCTTATGAATGGGTTTACCCAAGAAAACTCAATACTATGTTGAAGAACAATCTAGAAAAAAAAAAGTAAAATTATATTTTAATTCGGTCACAGGGAATGCTGGGTCGGTTCAGTCCGGCCCCAAGGAGCACCAATAATTCACCAATTCTATGAAAAGAGATATTATGAAGCTGAGCGCTGCGCCACCTAACCTATTGTCCCCGGCTTTAATGCTACAAGAGTAGGATGACGACCGGGCTTCCTAAACGTTCTATGATTAAAATGATCACAAAACCAATATGCTATCTGGAATTGATGCCAAATAAAAAATAAATGTCAGCGTTCCCACGGACGACTCCAGCTGTCATTTTCGAATTAAATGCTAGTTTTCAAAAGAAATCATCAAATATAACCACAAATTGGTAATGTTATTTCAGAAGCCAAAGTCCACTGTTGTTTCAAAAGGAAAAAAAAATCAGTCATATCAATTAAATCAGCCAAGAGTCATTGATCAACACCAACCACAAAATAAATATATAAAAATGTGATTCTTCTCCTGTTATTAAAAAAAATACACGAAGAATGGCATTGATAAAATGAACACTAAAGCAGAGGGGAAAGAAATGTGACTCTTCTCATTGTTATCACAAAATCAAACTTCTACTCCAAGAATTGGATTGGCAGATCATCAGAAAATCAATTAGATCCCGAACTTAAATCTAAGAGATGAAGAGACAGCGTATTGAGAACGATTATTGATTGGAGAAACCCTAGATTTTTATTTTTCTTGCCTGGAATAGTAAGGAAATAGCCACGAGAGAACGCCAACGCGTTCCTCTTTCGGAAAGCTCCTCCATAGGTGTGAACTCTCTAGCAGAAGAAGAATGAAATGAAATGAAATGAAATGAAAGTGGTGGATGAAGTCCAACAGCACGAGTAACCGTCATTTATGTAAGGGGAACGAACGAGCAGGGGCGGGGCCCACACGCTACGTCACACAGAATAAACTCGGTTGGGATTTTCAGAAGCTAGAAATGTCACCTGTGCGTCCGCTCCTCATTTTACTATAAGATCCCGTCACCGACGGTGAGATGATTACTTAGCGCATGACGCGGAAGAAAAAATATAGTACTTTTTTCAGTTTTGTGTGAATTTGTACCTACATTCCAATTTTTTGGCTTAATTGCACTTTGCTACCCTCAACTATTCCGCCTTTTCAACTTGATACCATAAACTTTTTTTCGTAACAAATTGGTACCTCAACTATTATTTTTTTTCAACTTGATACCTAATTTTTCAAAAATTTCGAAAATGCCCTTCCCTCTTCCTTCCCTCCACCCCCTTCCCCACTCCGACCACCCCCCCTGCTAGCTCTGGCCGTCCCACCCCCCTGCTAGCTCCGCCCCCCCCCCCCCCCCCCGCCCCCCACCCCCCCTCCCGCCCCCCACCCCCCCCTGCTACCTTCGGCCACCCCCTGCCCCGTCTCCCGCCCCGCCCTCCCTCCCCAGCCCCCCTCCTCCCGTGCTGTCGCGGCCTAGGGGAGAGGCGGGGGCGGGCGGGCGGCCGGAGTGAGCAGGAGGGGAGTGGGGGGCGGGGGGGGGGGGGGGCGGAGCTAGCAGGGGGGGGGGGGGGCGGCCGGAGTGAGCAGGGGGGGGCGGCCGGAGCGTGCAGGGGGGGAGGGTTAGGGGTAGGGGTAGGGGCATTTTAGTCCAAAATAACATCTGGGTACCAAATTGTTACAAAAAATAGTTTATGGTACAAAGTTGAAAAATGGTAATAGTTGAGGGTAGCAAAGTGCAATTAAGCCCAATTTTTTTCCATTTTTTAATGTTTATTAGATTTAATATATTTTGTGACAAAAACTAATATTTTTTATGACAAAAAATAAAATATAAGTCTAATAAACACAAAAGTTGAAAATATAAGTACAAATTTATATTAATAAGTAGAAAGAAAGTCAAAAATTTCAAATAAATATATATATATATATATATCATCAATATATTCATCAAATAAGAAAGAAAAAAATAAGACTATCACATGACAGAAAATATCACCCTAAAATTGACAAAGTATTAGGAGAGACATCACATTAGTTGTCATGGGACATAAATATTTTAAACACCCATTTCTTAGGTCTCGTTTGGTTTGCGGAAAGGAAAGGAATCAATTCCTTGTTCTTTTTCTTTTCTTGGAAAATTATAATTTACATCCATTTTTTTACTTTCCGTGTTTGGAGAGGACAAAAAATAAATAAAGAAAAGTGAATTCTCTATAGAGGAAAAGTGAATCTTTGGTTTGATGCAGGGAACCACTTTCCTCCTTATTTTCTTTCTATATGTGAGTCATTTTCATTTTCTCATACTTGTCTTTAACATCCAAACATAGAAATGGATTGACTTTCCTTTCCCAACCCCACTTTCCTCCTTATTCTCTCTTCCTCTTCCTCCTACATAAATTCCTCTTCGTCTTCCTCTTCCTCTTTCTTTTACAATATCTTGTTTTTCCACCATGAATCCAAGATGACAAGATAAATCTTTCTTCTTCTTTTCCTCTTCATTTCTAACTATGTTTATAGTTGTTTGAACACAAGAATTTTTAGGGCCTTTTTTTATTTGTATATTTTTATTAATGTGTTTTTCCATTTGTAACTTTCGAACAACATTATTAGTGATTTTGAACCCAATTCTAGGGGTTTTGAAAGTCCATAAATAAGTCACAGTTGGTTGGGACGACAAAGGACTGTCAAGATTCTGAAGAATCGATAGTCGTCATCCGATTCCGAAGAATTGATAGTCATCCCCCGGACATGATGTCGTACGAGCCTAGGTTGCACTCGCACAAGGCACATTCATAAGGTTATCCAAAACACAACAACAAAAGAGTACGCACAAAATATGACAACGCATATAAAGAATGAAACTTTTGCTTTATTGATAATGAACATCATATTACAGACTTGATTACAAAGGTGCCATGCGGGCTAATAACTTGACTCAAATACAAAATGAACGCTGATGAGATAGTCGTTCCACACATTTACATCCATTTATACATAAGCAATAAAATACTCGCTTTGACCTAAGATTGGAGAGAGTTGATAAGACATGATGCAGCCTTGACCAGAGTCTTCAAAATATGGAAGAATTGCCATCGCACGCTAGCACGGCTTCCAAAATGTCCAAGCGCCGCCTTCAGTTTTTTGGCACGCTTTCTTGATTCGGAGCACCTGTGGAGAGCGGTAATCAGTACATTGTCGTGTACTAGTGGATGGATAATTAAATTTCGTGCTCTCATTTGGTTCATGAAGATATGTGGAACATGCATGTATAATTGATGATCTTTCTAGCCATCCTAATCAATTCATAAAAGCATTTGAAAGACATAATTAACATAACTATGATAAATCTTACCATGGCAGAGCGTGCCTTTGCAGTATAAAGCTTACCATGTTCTTCCATGTCATATTGATAATGATGAATATAATAGTATGTATTTTTTGAAGGTCACTGGTATGACAAGTCATCTTGGACATATAATTTGGTAAGACAGAAGTCGTTCAGCACGGGTAGCGAGCCCCGTTGAAAGCCACTGCATACCGTGGAATGCATCTAGCATAGCTATTCATGTTTCTTCTTAGGCCGGATCGATCCCGTGGCCCCCGGGATACCATCTGAAGAAACAATCGCCCTTGTGTACAAGTTGTCCATGACCGTGCTAACCTATACTAATTATTCAAGGCACGTTTCATGGTATTGTTGCAACATTCATTAATTGGTTCGATCTTTGCTTAGCACATGTCACGTTCCAGTTCCAAAATACTTAGGAACCCAAGACATGAGTGTCACGATCCGCTACCCAAATTGTTGGGTCGGGCCGAGTCATGTCCAGCCTATGCTTGAGATAAAGCGTAGTAAGCTGTTCTAGAAACAAGCAAATATATGATCAAGTGTGCTAAAAGTTCTATATGTCATATTGAGTCAGAATAATATATCCCAAACACAAAATCATCTCGTATATAATATGTTCCAAATACATAGCCAAGTCATAAAACTGGATACAGGTCCAGTATCAAAATACATAGTCTAAACAAGACTACTCTCAAAAGTCCCGAGCAACTAAACAAACTAGACAAGTTTTTCCGCAGGTACATCCTCGTAAGGTAAAGTCTGATCCTCGTCGGTAACTCCATAATAGGAATCACATAGCAACTCCTCCTCGGTAAGTATACCTACAACGTTATCCTGTCAGGACGGGAGCAAGTACTAATTCTAACAAACTAAATATACGAAGCATGAAATGATCTGAAGTGTAATAAACAGGAATCATGGCATATCACAATCTATCATGGCAAGAACACATATGTCATAGAGACAGATGTATATGTAATGTTTAAAACTGTAGCAGGTACGTGATCGTCAATATGTGTAAAATGTACTGTGGCACAAGTATATAAAATGTACTTTCGTACAAGTAAACAAGCGATAGATGTACATACGTACAGATACAGCTGGTGCGCCTACGACAAGGTATACATACAAAATGTCAATCTTGCTCGGTACATACGTACGGAAGAAGGGGGCATGATCACGTACTCAACTATCAGTTTTCCCGTAACCCAGATTCTAACATGTGAGAGATATGTGAACAGTATAGAACATGGTGGATACTGAGAGCAGTATAAAGCATGTGAAACATGGAGAGATATGACTTACGGTATTTTAACATGGTTTATACACAATTCATTATATGCAGTAAATAAGTTTGTAGAGGTACTTGCCTTGTACAAAGCAAGGGTATGTATAGCTATAGATATCCTGGTGTCTCGTCACTGTAAAAATGATACATAAACTTAGTTTTTATACTAAGCTAAATACTAGGACACTTGTGGTGTGACACGACTTTCTGACTGGATACCTTGCCAAATGATGACCTTAGCATAGGAGACTAATGTGGGGTGACACAATACCTAAACCAACTTTCTAGGGACTTTACACTATGGTAGGGTAAGGTCCAACACTAAATATCCCAAAATCACGCAATACATCACAAGTCGTAATTATTTAATAAATAAATCAAACTATACATTGTGTTCCAACAAATTTTAAGATAGGAAAAAGGCTCAAATATACATAAAATAAAGTACCAAAATGATCCTTGTTAATTATAGAAATTTATACTAATTTTTCTGGAATTTAAAAACCCTCATAGATATTTATTAAAAATCCGTAAACATAAGTATCCTGAAAATGAGTTCTATTTTCCTATTTTTATAAAATGTCAAATTACTAATTAAATCCTGAAAAAATTATATTAAATTGTCTAAATTAACATAGTATTTAAATACAATTTTTTCCAGATTTTCACAGTAATTTAATTATATATTAGAATTCAAATACAGCAAGTTATAATTTCTGAAAAATAAATAAGTAATTATTTACTATTTTATCCACGTATACGAAATTGAACCGGAGTCTAGATACGGGACCCAAAGTCATGAATCAAGTCCAATATGACTCGTACATGCCTTGAATGTATTTAGGTCATTTAAGTCCACAGACCCCATGCTAGGTCTGGACTCAATGGCCGTAAATCAACGATACAAAAATACATATATTAAAACATATATAAATGAATTAAAGCATCTTAATAAAGATATATTAAAGTAATGAAATATAAAGTTAAAAATTATATAATAAATAACTTGTAAATTTATACATAATAACATATAGCACAAAAATTATATATACATACATAAAAAATATATACATATAATTAGTAAATGCATATATGTACATATACAATAATAACATATCTAAATATATATATATATATAAATTACATATATATATAAGAAAAAAATATATATAAATAGAATAAACAGTATATATATATATATATATATATATATATATTATATATATATAAACAGTATATATATATATATAAAACAGTATATATAAAAATACGAATGTATAATACATAAATATATACATATACATATATATACATACAATTACATATATACATATATTACAGATACTACATTACTATATATATATATATCTATATATATTATATATAATATATATATATTATATATATCTATATATATATATATATTATATATAATAGATTATATATATAAAATATATATAATATATATAATATATATATATATATTATATATATATATATTATTATATAATATATATAATATATTAGAATATCTATTATATATATAATATAATATATATATATATATATATAATATATAATATATATTATATATATAATATATATATATATATATATATAAATATATATATATATAATATCTATATATATATATTTATATATATATATATATATATAGATATATATATAATAATATTAATATATATATATATATATATATATATATATATATATATATATATATAATCCAGCCCAAAACCCATTGTGCCCAAAATCAAACCCATTTTAAACAGTAAACCCGATAGATTAAAACACGTTACTGTGCGGGTTTAAACCCAATAACACAAAACCAAACCCGTTAACCCATTAAATATACTCGTGTCCTGACAGTTAGGGACACGAGCGTTCAAATTAGACACGAGTCATGTGTCCGTGGCTAGCACGGCACGCGCGACATGAATTCGCCATGTCCACGCTCACCACTGGACTCCTCGTGTTCAGGCGAGTCTAGTGACACAAACACGAGATACGACACGACTTTCTAGGATGAGTGACACGTACGTGTCCGGCGCGAGGGAGCTGTCGGGGGTGCTACTCGCCGGAGGAAGCGTCGGGGCGGCCGGGGAAAAATATGGACGAGTTTGTCTCGTCGAGACGAACTGATTGGTGGTGGTCGGGGGCGTCGACGTGGGCTAGGGCGACGACCACTGTAGATCTAGGTCTCCGACGAGCTCATTGGAGAAGAAATAGGCTAGGGCGTGGCTGGGACGGTCGGGAAGTAGAATAGGGTTAGGGTTTCGGGTCGGGGGTCTATTTGTAGGGTCGGGCTAGGTTTAGATTAGGGTTTCGATTAGGGTTTAGGGTTAGGGTTACGGCTAACCGCCGGAGATAATGACGGAGGAAGGCGGTGATTGGGTGGCTAATTTGCAGAAAACCCCCCCCCCCCAATATCAGTATTTACTATAAGCCCAACCGCCATAACAGTTTGCAAATATAAATTTGCAAACTGACATTAAAACAAATTGAGTAATTACAAACTATTTTAAAACAATTTAATAAATTTATAAAATGATATTTTAAGCTTTAAATACCATTTAAAAATTCTAAAAAATTCCTAATAATTATAATAATTTATTTTAAGGGTAAAATGCTATTTAAAATTATAATTCCTTATTTAAAATATTTTAAAATATCTAAGGGATTACAAATCTTCCCTTCTTAAAAAATTTTGTCCTCGAAATTCACAAGGATAGAAGACTCTACAAACATTTAATATAGCAAACAATTCGAACAAAGACTAAGGCTATTATTTAAGACTAACCTCTACGATATCAAGCGGGAACGGGTGGTTCCCTCGCGGCTGGTGGGTCGAACAAGTAAGGATATCTCTCCCTCATGTCCGACTCTCTCTCCCAAGTAGATTCCCCCGGAGAGTGATGGCTCCAAGCTACTCGGACCAAGGGTATGACTTTGTTCCTCAGCCTCTTCTTCCTTCGGTCCAATATCTCCACTAGCTGCTCAGTAACCGCAAGGCTCGGTCCGATCTCTAACCCTGAATGATTTAATACATGGCTGGGGTCTGGAACGTATCTCCTCAGCTGAGACACAGGAAAGACATCGTGAACCCCTGCTAGGTTGGGTGGAAGTACAATCCTGTAAGCTACCTCTCCGATCCTGCCGAGTATCTCAAACGGTCCAATGTATTTGGGGCTCAACTTGCCGCCTCGTCCGAACCGGATCGTCTGTAACACCCAGTTTTCCAAATGAGGGTAATTTTGAAATTTTGTAATTATAATTATTATTTATTGATAATTATTTCATATTATGATTTTGGTGATTTTTAATTATTTTTAAACTATTTAAAATTATGACTTGTGATTTTGACATTTTACTATTGTTTGGTTTTAATTTCGAGGAATTTGTCACCCCCAGTTTTCAGAAATAGGAGTATTTTGTTATTTTATATTTTTGAATATTTTTAAAATTTATTTTATTATTTATGATATTATTTTGGGGTTATTTGAGTCGGGTTCGAATTTCAACTCAATCCGTCTTGAAACGGGGACCCGGGGGTAGTGTTGACTTTAGTGGACCCACACATTAGTTAGACATGGCCCACATGATAGAAATATTTTAGTTAGAGGTTAGACTAATTATTATTGATAAGGTTAGTGTGATTAGAGACTTTAGAATGACTAATTTAGCCCCAACCAATTAGCCATTTCCTAATACTAATAGAATAGGTTAGTGGGGGCATTTTAGACCTTACCATAATAGGACAAATAGCCCTATATGGCCAGCCACTTTGGGAGAGGATAGGCTCAAGTTTATTTCATTATTCTCATCCACACTCTCTCTCTTGTTCTTCCCCAAATTTCTAGAGAGCATTCCCTAGCAATTTCTCCACCAAATCCTTCCATTTCGCCACCAAATCTTCTTCTTCCTTCTCCATTCTAGCCAAGGAGGAAGCTACCCAAGTTTGGGAGGATTCGGAGCTCGTTCGTGTTCTTTTGGAATCTCTACGTGTCGGTGTCGCTCCGGGAAGGCTTTTCTTCGATTCGATCTACCGGGAAGTATAAATCCCTTCTCCTTTTTATTTCCTCATGCATATAGGTCTATTTTGAACCCATAGGAATGACCCCCATGGTTGTATCTCCATTTGTGTCCATTTCGTGTCCATTTGGAGGTCATAGGAGTGTCCTTTGTGTTGTGGTTGTGTCCATGTGGGAAAACCCCCAAATTTGGACACACTATGTGTTGTTGTTATGTATGAATGAATTATTACATGTTTAATCTCATATTTTTGTATTAGATATGTGTTCTATAGTGTCTCATATATATATATTAGTGTAGAGAGTGACTTCTTGATATATTATGTTATATACTTGTGTTTCTTTTGTCTCAAACTACCTAAATTCGTCATAATTTTTATCCATATTTTTAGTAGGTAGAGCAACTTAGAAATGCTATAACTTTTAGCTCATAAGTCCAATTAACCTTCCGTTTTTTTTAAAAGAAGCGTATCGAAGTTAGCTTTCCAAATATATATTTTAATAAGCCAAATTCGTTCTAAAACTTTCTGTAGAATTGTTTGAGTGTCAGCTGTACGAAAGACGAACGCGTTTCAGTATTTTCGCGATTCCGGGAGCTTTCGGACACGAAAATGCGATCCGTTTAAAGTTTTGGAAAGCTAACATGATGAGCTACAACATACTATAATCCTAGAATGTAATGAAGGCCCAATTGGTACAGTATTGATTTTAAGTAGAAGAGTGACTATACGATATATGCATTTTGTGTAACCTATGAGCCTATGTAGTATGGATATTAAATGAATATTGAGTATGTAATGCATGATATGTTAGATGAATGAAATATATATATATATATATATGATATATATTCTTTTTACATTAATGTATATATATGGTTGAATGCAAGCATGTAGGAATGCAATTAATATAATGCATATAATAAATGCATAAATGCATGAATGAAAGAATGATATACAATGTATTCATATGTATAAAACATGTAGGTAATGCATAGATGCATGAATGAAATAAATGTTTGCAATATGTTAATATAAATACAAGTATCTAATATGCATGAATGTATGTATAATATAATACAAGTATACATATATGTATCATGTAATATAATATACATGATATGTATGTATACATGTATACAATGTAAGTATGTATGTATGTATGCATTTCTATAAACTGAGTTAACCTATAACCTTTTACACACATTCATTCATACACCCTTTGACATCATGTATCCCATGTCACATACACCTACCTATCACTAAATTTTAGAACATTAACACATCCTTTCACACATGCCAAACACACACATACTCACTTACTCTTTTACCTCTCTTTCTCTCTCTCTCTATATATATATATATGTATGTGCCTATATATATAGCTTTCCTATATATATCTATGTATATGAATATGTGAATGTGAATAATATATATACATTATATGACTAAGTTTGTGTGCCTTATTAGCTTATGGTTTAGTCTTGTTCTTCGTTTAGTAAGTGACTTAGGCTATGAGTTAGTAGCTATCTTGGATACTTGATTTGTATATACTTAGTTTGTTTAGACCTAGAATTGACTAACTAGACTAGTTGACCATTGTTGACCCAACCCTAGCTAGGTTGACCACAGTTGACTAGAGTTGACCTAGTTTGACTTTAGAGTTGACCAAAGTTGACTTTGACCTAGATTGACTTAGAATCATGTAGATTGTATTATAATTTTAATTACCATATAAATTGAACTCTTTATAACCTATGTTGCTATAACTAGGACTTTGTGACTCCAGTTGGCCATCTTTTCATATCAGCTGTTCAGGGTATCAGGCGAGTACATTCTCTGATCATTTCATATCCTGTTTAGAATTATTTTTCTGCTTTTAAATTACTTTACTTGATACTGTCATGTTGGTCACACGGATTGGTACTATATGGATCTTTTCATGAGATGTTTATCCCCCTCGGGAGCATCGGATACTGCATGTTTTGTGCGTTTCACGAATCATCACGTATCTTTATGCTTCCTCTGATTCACGAATCGCTTGTGACATATGTACTCTCATGTTCACAGAGCCATCATGAATCACCTTTACGTATCACTCATTTTATGAGCCATGTGAAGTTTCACGAATCTTAACATAACTTGAACAGATCTTTGTGTATTGATTGGGGATGGGAGAGTAGAAATAGACATGTGAATATTATCCAAGTAGCTGTAGTCATGAATCACTCTCTTAGCTGTAGTCATGAATCTCCTATGCCATTCACATGTTTATATTTTACTCTGACTCACTAGTCACTATTATTCTCTATGTATAGTAGATATTTCTATTACATTTCTCTCTCTGTTTATATACTACATTTCCTTCAGTATCTATATCTTACTTTACTGTATGATTATATTTTCTAACCTGCTATGAACTGTTGAGATGTATTGTGCTCGCTCCCGTCCTGACTTGACCTGTTGATAAATTTTACAGATAGCCTGGAGGTTGCCTGCTAGCCTAGAGGAGACAGTAGAGGTTGCATAGATAGCTAGGATTTTCTTATGGTTTATTTTCTGTCGTCTTGAGTTGTATTTATGGATTATTGTAGTTGAGTTTTGAGATGTATTCTGAGTTTGTATCTTAGACATTTAGACTTATATCTGTTGTATCTCTTTGGATTTCATGTTTTATCTATCTACCATTATGCTCTACCTTAGATGTGATTGAGTTTACATTCTGCCATGTCACCCCCATTCGGGGAGTATAAACTGGTTAGCCTTATACTGTTAAATGCATGAGACCTAGGACAGCGTTCTACCGCCGACACTGCGGCGTAGGCTGGGCGTTGTTACGTTCTCGTGCCCTTACTCTAGGGTGCGGGTCGTGACACGTTTTTAGTGGTGGCCCATGCAGGTCGAGTTTATGTAGTGGTATTCGAACTAGAGTATCACTACAGCCTGCAGTAGGATTAGGATATTTTTGGAGGTACTCAATCACATTAGAAAAAACACTTAATCCGATTCCTTTTGTCTAAAATTGTTACTTATTGACTTCCCTTGAATATAAACTGTTCTCCTTTGAATTTTCGCTTCATTCTCAGAAATTGCTTCTTGTTTTGATCTGTCTTCATGATGGTTATGAAGACACGATCTCATCGCTTCGATTCGAGGGATACTATCGAGAGGCTGGCCACCTCTCGTCCTGTTCATCAGGGCCTCGAGACCGCAGCTTCTGTTGTGCTGACTCAGGTTGGCGTTTCTGCTACATTGGAGGTGCACCTCCGTCTGTACAAAGACTTTTTTCTTCATTTTCGATTTCTCTTAGCAGCAGCGATTCATGCAGCATCAGCAGCAGAGATTTGTGCAGTATCAGCATCAGGCTGGAGGAAACTAGCAGGGTGAGCTATCGTCAGGACAGTCGAGGATGCACAGACCGTTGGAGATCTTGCTGCAAGTTTCGTTCTTCTCAATTCTATTTCCGCAATTATCTTTTATAATTACCTTGAAATCCGATTCCATCTGTTCCTTGTTGATTGATTAATTTTGTCATGTTACTCTTTTGTTATGTTTGTTTTTCTTCTGAGAAAATCATATGGGCTAGGTCGCCTAAATCATGGGATCTAGAATCCTCGATAGTCATGTTAGTTGGCATAGTGAGGACATGTAGTCAAATTTTGGATGTATTCTCGGGTATGGGAATTTAAGGTTTTTGCCGTCGCATGCGGGTAGTGCAAAAATTTTAAATACCATAAACCTAGAGGTACGTACCTTAGTCAAGGACTCTGTGATTATCGTAGCCTTGCTCACTAGCATGATGAAGACTCTGGAGAACATAATTTTTGGACAGACGCATATGATTAACATATTGTATCTTGAGAAGGTTTAAAAATTATACCCTTTTGATTGTTATAAATGACTTAGGAATAGGGATATTTAGTTTTGTAGAGCTTATTCATAGGTAGTTCCTTCATAGTATAATGGTATGATGACTTGTAGAGTGTCTGTACCCTAGAGGTGATAGTTAGCATTGGTGTTAGAATAGTAACCCATTACAGATAATTCTCCTGTTATCTATAATACCAACCAGTTACACATAGGATGTTAGTATGCCTTACAGCCTTGATGATTATTACTACTTTCCCTTACCCTTTCCAGTGAGGCATCCATGACCAGAGCCTGCCTTTGAGTATAGTTGTAGTTTCACCTAAGACCGAGAGGTCTATTTACATAGATAGATTGCAGATGATATTGGCATATGAGATATAGGTTAGTTGGTATCTATAGGCTATTGTTGTATAGGATTATAAACATGTTGTTTAGCCTATACTTGGTTCAGTTTTTCATTTTAGTTAAGTTCTCTTCGTGTTGAGTTCCTTTGTGTTGATCACCTTTATAGGCAGTGTGCAGACCCTTCACTAGATACCATGTCCATTGATTCAGACAATTCATCCTTAGCCTAATTCTAAGCATTGTTTCAGACCCTTATAAGTTTAGTCTGCCTTAACCCTTGGTTGATCAGTCATGTATATATATAGATGATATACTTAGGATATATGTGATGGATTGTTGTTCTTGAGCATATATATATATATATGTGGTATTTGGTATTCATGTGCTTAGCTTGTAGGTATTTAGTTATAGGTGACTTGATAGGATTGGGAAGTTAAGAGTAGTATATTATAGAGTTTCTCTTTTGCTAAATTCTAGTTGCCAACACCTAGATAGCTAGCATAGGTAAAACCCTAAGAAGTTGACCAGTTGATGACCAAGTACTTGGATGTTGAAAAATTGACTAGTGATTGACCCTTGACTATGTTTGACCTAGAAGGGGGTGCGATCATCTTAATATCGTGGACGAAATTTTTATAAGGTGGGTAGGATTATAACACCCAGTTTTCCAAATAAGGGTAATTTTGAAATTTTGTAATTATAATTTATTTATTGATAATTTTTCATATTATGATTTTTGGTGATTTTTAATCATTTTTAAACTATTTAAAATTATGACTTGTGATTTGACATTTTACTATTGTTTGGTTTTAATTTCGAGGAATTTGTCACCCCAGTTTTCAGAAATAGGAGTTTTGTCATTTACATTTTTGAATATTTTTAAAATTTATTTATTATTTATGATATTATTTGGGGTTATTTGAGTCGGGTTCGAATTTCAACTCAATCCGACTTGAAACGGGGACCCGGGGGTAGTGTTGACTTTAGTGGACCCACACATTAGTTAGCCATGGCCCATATGATAGAAATATTTTAGTTAGAGGTTAGACTAATTATTATGGATAAGGTTAGTGTGATTAGAGACTTTAGAATGACTAATTTAGCCCCAACCAATTAGCCCTTTCCTAATACTAATAGAATAGGTTAGTGGGGGCATTTTGGACCTTACCATAATAGGACAATAGCCCCATATGGCCAGCCACTTTGGGAGAGGATAGGCTCAAGTTTATTTATTATTCTCATCCACACTCTCTCTCTGTTCTTCCCAAATTTCTAGAGAGCAATCCCTAGCAATTTCTCCACCAAATCCTTCCATTTCGCCACCAAATCTTCTTCTTTCCTTCTCCATTCTAGCCAAGGAGGAAGCTACCCAAGTTTGGGAGGATTCGGAGCTCGTTCGTGTCCTTTTGGAATCTCACGTGTCGGTGTCGCTCGGGAAGGCTTTTCTTCGATTCGATCTATCGGAAGGTATAAATCCCTTCTCCTTTTCATTTCCTCATACATATAGGTCTATTTTGAACCCATAGGAATGACCCCATGGTTGTATCTCCATTTGTGTCCATTTCGTATCCATTTGGGGTCATAGGAGTGTCCTTTGTGTTGTGGTTGTGTCCATGTGGGAAAACCCCAAATTTGGACACACTATGTGTTGTTGTTATGTATGAATGAATTATTACATGTTTAATATCATATTTTTGTATTGGAGATGTGTTCTATAGTTTCTCATATATATATATATATTATATATATTATAATATATATAATATATATATAGATATATATATAGATTAGTAGAGAGTGACTTCTTGATATATTATGTTATATACTTGTGCTTTTGTCTCAAACTACCTAAATTCGTCATAATTTTATCCACGTTTTTAGTAGGTAGAGCAACTTAGAAATGCCATAACTTTTAGCTCATAACTCCAATTAATCTTCCGTTTTTTTAAAAGAAGCGTATCGAAGTTAGCTTTCCAAATATATTTTAATAAGCTAAATTCGTTCTAAAATTTCTGTAGAATTGTTTGAGTGTCAGCTGTACGAAAGACGAACGCGTTTCAGTATTTTCGCAATTTCGGGAGCTATCGGACACGAAAATGCGATCCGTTTAAAGTTTCGGAAAGCTAACATGATGAGCTACAACATACTATAATCCTAGAATTTAGTGAAGGCCCAATTGGTACAGTATTGATTTTAAGTAGAAGAGTGACTATACGATATATGCATTTTGTGTAACCTATGAGCCTATGTAGTATAGATATTAAATGAATATAGAGTATGTAATGCATGATATGTTAGATGAATAAAATATATATATATGATATATATTTTTTTACATTAATGTATATATATGGTTGAATGCAAGCATGTAGGAATGCAATTAATATAATGCATATAATAAATGCATAAATGCATGAATGAAAGAAAGATGTACAATGTATTCATATGTATAAAACATGTAGGTAATGCATAGATGCATGAATGAAATAAATGTTTGCAATATGTTAATATAAATACAAGTATCTAATATGCATGAATGTATGTATAATATAATACAAGTATACATGTATGTATCAAGTACTGTAATATACATGATATGTATGTATGCATGTATACAATGTAAGTATGTATGTATGTATGCATTTCTATAAACTGAGTTAACCTATAACCTTTTACACACATTCATTCATACACCCTTTGACATCATGTATCCCATGTCACATACACCTACCTATCACTAAATTTTAGAACATTAACACATCCTTTCACACATGCCAAACACACACATACTCACTTACTCTTTTACCTCTCTTTCTCTCTCTCTCTCTCTCTATATATATATATATATATATATATATATATATATATATATATA
Source organism: Iris pallida (assembly GCA_029216955.1). Classification (NCBI taxonomy): domain Eukaryota; kingdom Viridiplantae; phylum Streptophyta; class Magnoliopsida; order Asparagales; family Iridaceae; genus Iris; species Iris pallida. The sequence goes on along the minus strand of JANAVB010041418.1, from coordinate 1,806,391 downwards.
TATCTATGTGCCTATATATATAGCTTTCCTATATATATCTATGTATATGAATATGTGAATGTGAATAATATATATACATTATATGACTAAGTTTGTGTGCCTTGTTAGCTTATGGTTTAGTTTTGTGCTTGGTTTAGTAAGTGACTTAGGCTATGAGTTAGTAGCTATCTTGGATAATTGATTTGTATATACTTAGTTTGTTTAGACCTAGAATTGACTAACCAGACTAGTTGACCATTGTTGACCCAACCCTAGCTAGGTTGACCACAGTTGACTAGAGTTGACCTAGTTTGACTTTAGAGTTGACCAAAGTTGACTTTGACCTAGATTGACTTAGAATCATGTAGATTGTATTATAATTTCAATTACCATATAAATTAAACTCTTTATAACCTATGTTGCTATAACTAGGACTCTGTGACTCCAGTTGGCCATCTTTTCATATCAGCTGCTCAGGGTATCAGGCGAGTACATTCTCTGATCATTTTATATCCTGTTTAGAATTATTTTCCTGCTTTAAATTACTTTACTTGATACTGTCACGTTGGTCACACGGATTGGTACTATATGGATCTTTTCATGAGATGTTATCCCCCTCGGGAGCATCGGATACTGCATGTTTTGTGCGTTTCATGAATCATCACGTATCTTTATGCTTTCTCTGATTCACGAATCGCTTGTGACACATGTACTCTCATGTTCACAGAGCCATCATGAATCACCTTCACGTATCACTCATTTTATGAGCCATATGAAGTTTCACGAATCTTAACATAACTTGAACAGATCTTTGTGTATTGATTGGGGATGGGAGAGTAGAAATAGACATGTGAATATTATCCAAGTAGCTGTAGTCATGAATCACTCTCTTAGATGTAGTCATGAATCTCCTATGCCATTCACATGTTTATATTTTACTCTGACTCACTAGTCACTATTAGTTCTCTATGTATAGTAGATATTTCTATTACAGTTCTCTCTCTGTTTACATACTGCATTTTCTTCAGTATCTATATCTTACTTTACTGCATAATTATATTTTCTAACCTGCTATGAACTGTTGAGATGTACTGTGCTGGCTTCCGTCCTGACTGGATCTGTTGATAAATTTTACAGATAGCCTGGAGGTTGCCTGCTAGCCTAGAGGAGACAGTAGAGGTTGCATAGATAGCTAGGATTTTCTTATGGTTTATTTTCTGTCGTCTTGAGTTGTATTTATGGATTATTGTAGTTGAGTTTTGAGATATATTTTGAGTTTGTATCTTAGACACTTAGACTTCTATCTGCTGTATCTCTTTGGATTTCATGTTTTATTTATCTACCATTATGCTCTACCTTAGATGTGATTGAGTTTACATTCTGCCATGTCACCCCCATTCGGGGAGTATAAACTGCTTAGCCTTATACTGTTAGATGCATGAGACCTAGGACAGCGTTCTACCGCCGACACTGCGGCGTAGGCTGGGCGTTGTTACGTTCTCGTGCCCTTACTCTAGGGTGCGGGTCGTGACATCGTCCCTCTAGTAGGTGATATCTTAACCAATACCATATCTCCGTCAGCGAACTCCATCGGTCTGCGACTAGCACCGGCCCAGTATTTCTGCCTGTCCTGAGCTACCCTGAGTCTGTCTCTGATCATCCTGACCTTCTCTGCTGCATCAGTGATCATCTCTGGCCCAAGCATAACTCTATCCCCAATATCATCCCAAAATAGCGGTGTACGACATCGTCGTCCATATAGTGCCTCGAAAGGAGACATACCGATGCTGGCTTGGTAGCTGTTGTTGTATAAAACTCTACCAAGTACAGATGGCTCTCCCATGATCTGCCAAAGTCTAGCACACAAGTCCTCAGCATGTCCTCTAGTGTCTGTATCGTCCTCTTGGACTGTCCATCGGTCTATGGGTGGTACGCTGTACTGAACTTGAGCCGACTGCCCAACTCCTCCTGCAAGCTCCTCTAGTAATGAAACGTGAATCTGCTGTCCCGGTCTGATACGATGCTCACTGGTACTCCGTGTAAGCGAACTATTTGCTGCATGTATAGCTCCGCCAACTTCTCGGTGGAGAGCCCCACCTTGAAGGGTATGAAGTGAGCACACTTCGTCATCCTGTCAACGATGACCCATATGGCATCCTTTCCTCCTTGGGAACGAGGAAGCCCTGAAACAAAGTCCATCGTAATATGCTTCCACTTCCACTCGGGAATGGGTAATGGCTGCAATAGACCAGCTGGCCTCTGATGCTCTGCCTTGACCTGCTGACAAACTAGGCATCTCGAAATAAAGCGTGATACATCTCTCTTCATCCCGTGCCACCAAAGATGTTCCCGTAAGTCATGGTACATCTTGTTGGCACCAGGGTGAATAGAATATTGCGATCAGTGCGCCTCCTGCAAGACCGCCTCTATCAGCTCTTCCTTCGACATGCATAACTGGCCGTCGTGCCTCAAGGATCTATTCTCTGCTACGGTAAAGTCATCAAGCAATCCAGCTAAAGCCTGGACTCTGAGTTTGTGGAGGCTCTCATCTGTAGACTAAGTCTCCTTGATCTGCTTCATCAAACCTGACTGAATGTCTAGCACCATCATCTGTATCACTGATCCTGGCCGAATCATCTCAATACCGAGCTTCTCTAGATCTTTCCGTAAATATCGATCTATCATCAGATACCATGCCATCGGATGCCTGCTCAGCGCGTCCGCCACCATATTTGCCTTTCGGAGTGATACTGTAAATCGATGTCGAAGTCCTTCATCAACTCCAACCATCGTCTCTGTCTCATGTTCAGCTCCTTCGGCGTGAACACATACTTCAAGCTCTTGTGGTCAGTAAAAATTTCCACTCGCTCTACGTATAAGTAGTGTTTCCACAACTTGAGTACAAAGATCACCGCAGCTAACTCTATATCGTGGGTAGGATAGTTCCGTTCATGGGTTCGTAATTGCCTAGATACATAAGCAATCACTTTCCTATGCTGCTGCAGGACACATCCTAACCCCTTTCCCGAAGCATCGCTGTAAATGGTGAAACCTTCAGATCCTGAAGGTAATGTCAGAACTAGAACGGTCGTCAGCCTCCTCTTCAACTCCTCAAATGCTGCCTAGCATTCCTTTGACCAGATGTACTCTACGTCCTTCCGTGTCAGCTTTGTCATGGGTTCAGCTATCCTAGCAAAGTCATCGACGAATTTTTTATAATAACATGCTAAACCTAAGAAACTTCTGATCTCTAAAACTGATGTCGGAGCCTTCTATGTCTCAACGGCAGCAATATTCCGGGATCTACTGAGATCCCCTCTCCAGTGACCACATGACCGAAAAACTCCACTCGGTTTAAAAAGAACTCGCACTTCGACAATTTGGCATACAACCTCTCCTTCCTCAGAATCTCCAAAACTGTCCGTAAGTGCTCTGCGTGCTCCTCCGGCGTCTTCGAGTATATCAGGATGTCGTCGATAAATACCACGACAAACTTATCTAGATACTGGTGAAATATCTTATTCATCAAGTTCATAAAGACAGCTGGCGCATTTGTGAGACCAAATGGTATCACCAAAAACTTGTACTGACCATACTTCGTGTTGAACGCTGTCTTCTGGATGTCTTCAGGCCTGACTTTCACCTGGTGGTAACCGGATCTCAAATCTATCCTGGAAAATACTTCGCCTTACTCAACTGGTCGAACAAATCATCTATCCTGGGAAGAGGATATTTGTTCTTGATGGTGATGGTATTCAACGCCCGGTAGTCAATGCACAACCGGACTGTACCATCCTTCTTCGGCACAAAGAGTACTGGCGCTTCCCATGGAGAAGCACTAGATCGAATGAAACCCTTATTCAACATGTCATCAATCTGCTCCTTCATCTCTACGGCCTCCTTGGGGTTCACTCTATAGCAAGCCCGGGATACTGGTGATGAATCCGGTACTAAATCTATAGTGAACTCCACATCTCTGTCAGGCGAAAGTCCTGGAAGATCCTCTGGGAATACATCCATAAACTCCCTAATGATAGGGTGTGGTGGTGCTAACTCCCCAACTGTCACACAACTGTTCGTTTCTAGGCTGATCTCCGGCCCTGTCCTCCTGACACTGAATAGTGTCGTTCCTGGGGGACTGAACAAAATACTACCCTCATGAAAGTTTATAGCTGCGTGAGCATAGCTAAGCTAATTCATTCCCAATATGATATCATACCCGGGAAGTAGCATCATAAAGAATCGTCCCCCAAACTCTCTCCCAGCTATAGTAATAGAGTATCTATAGATAGCCCTAATGGGTACTGGTCCGCCTTCCGTCATTACTCTACTCATCTCCTTGGTAGGTGTAGCTACTAAGTGGTGTTTATGCAAAAACTCTAATGATAGGAAGCTATGCGATGCACCAGAATCAAACAAGCATAGAGCTAGAAAAGTATGCAAATAAACATGACCTATGATGACGTCGGCCAAATAATCTGGCTCCGAAACCTGCTCCGGCTCCGCCTCAAGAGCCAGACTATATAAGCCTTCCCCTGGGGTCCCTTCTGCTGCTGCAGATATTGTCCAAACCTCTGCTGCTACGTCGGAAGCGGTGGTCCTATAGATGGTGGTCCAGCACCTGGTACCCTCGCTACTAGGCAGTCCCGAAGCTGATGGGTGGTAGACCCACAAGCTAAACACTGCCCCAACCTCTTCCTACAGACGGAGTAATCATGCCCTGGCCTCCTACAAAATGAACACACAGCTCCCTTCTGCTGCCGTGGTCCCAGGGCTCTAACTGGTAGGGTTGGGTGATGTGGTGTGGGAGGACAGTATGTCTGCTGGTGCGACGTCGGCGCTCTCGGCTGGAAAGCCTGGCTCTTGGAAGGTCCCTCGTGGTGTACGGAAGCCAGCCTCTTGCAAGACAAAAGACGCTCCTCTATGCTCCGGGCCAACTCTAGGCTCTGGTAGTAGTGAGTCGTCCTGTTCGCCACTAGAAGAATGCCAATGTCTGGGACTAGACTATGGCAAAACCTATGTCACGACTCGCACCCATTTTTCCGGATACGAGACGTGTCCAAGCTAGCCTACGCCGCAGAGTCGGCGGTAGAACGCTGTCAAGCCCGCAAGAAATAAATGCTTAAAATCACAAAATGATACATTTATTGCTCATTCACATTTTTAAGATTCATTACAACATTTACAATATTTACAACATTTATATTTGAATAAATACAAACTTTCACAATTTTATTTACGATAAAATTTAAACTAACTAGCTAGCTTCTAGGGTTTGGCCTGCAAAAACACCCGTATCTCCCAAGCTAAGTGAAGCCACAGCTAAACCTAAAAAATGTTGATTTCCAGTCAGGAATGGAACAAGTACACAAATCGACGGCAATACGAAACACAATAGAATTAACAAGACATGAAAATAACATATGAGATATGAAAACTGGAAAGTACTGATGACATGTCACGGTGGAGAAGAAAAGGAAAAATAAATAAAAGACAACTACCTATGTGGTGTGAAATATCCTTTTCGACAAGTGAACGGCTAGGGGGTAATACGGTACCCTGCACGTATCGTGTGCAGTTGCTATCAGTCAAGATTAGACATATTGGGATAGTTCTGGGTAGTACACATGTCTACTAAGATATTTCCCCTCCTGACTACTCCGTGTGACGAGCGTGTCAACAAGCAGCAAGATATATGTATAAACATAAAATGAAAAGACTACTATGAATCGAAAGCAATCAGAAAGTGCACTTGCCTGAGGTCCTTAGCTGGAGAAACCGATAGTACAATCACATCAGATGAGTCACTAAAGTCACACATGCAAAAGTCTCCAGATGCTGAAATAAACATTACCAACGTTCTCAGAATAGTCAAATTAGCAAGGAGCACCTGTCCTTAAGTCCAATTCTGGACACAGGGACAAAACGGTAATTTCGGGTCAAAACGGTATCCGTCGTTGGACCCGCTTTGTACCGAAAAGCATGTCAGAGTCAACGATCTCTAAAGTCGTCAAACTATATGTCAACAGGTCCAGTTTTCCGATACGAACCCAACCGTATGTACAAAGTTGGATTCCGGTGGGCCGTGCACAAAGTTGCCCGTTGAGTCGGACCGTAGGGCCCGCAAAATGGTGGTCCGATTTAACTGTCTCAGAATTGGACCAAACATGGCATACATGACCAGAAAAATGATACGGTTCTGTTGGCACAAATTTTGTCTCGATCTGACGAGCGTGCACGAAGTAGTAATTGGAAAACTTGCACAGAGGCCGATACGGTGAATTTCGACGGATACACATCAAATTCGTCGCTTACACGCGACCAATTTGAATTTCGTCAAAGTCCACACGTCCACGAAGCCGTTACGCACCTTTCGATGCTTTCGATTCGCGACCAAGTCACCAGATTTGGGGACGTACGTGGTATCGGAGTGTTTTATTGAATTTTTAGTTTTCAAAAACGGGTTTTTCTAGGATTTGGAATCAAACAACTCTCCATATATTAGATGAAAAATAAATCTACAAGAAGGATCCTTATCTCCTATATGTTGTCTTCAAACATGTTTAATTATTTTGAAAAATTGATTTGGATTGGTAGGTATTTGGCTTCCAATATGGAGTACAAACTGTGAATACAGAACGTGTGTTCTGTGGTTTTTCTTGACTTTGCGTCGATTCAATGGCAGGGTGCTAATCTACAGTGGAATCTATTCACTGGGATTCATAGAGGGTTATTTCGTCTATCCGTAGGATCTTACAAGAACAGAAACGATCGAGTATCGGGGAAGAACCTTACCGCGAAGTGGCGTGTGTAACCCTGTTCACTGTTCGCACGCGTTGCGCGCGCTGCCTCCGCGGCGGCGCCCAGGTGTCGCGATTGCGCCAAGGCTGGTGGAGGTGGCGACGAGGTCATGGCACCATTGGTTTTAGGGTTTCGATGAAGTCTTCTCCCTCTCGATCCCTCTGTTATATATATATACGCGAATACTGTACGGGGGTTTAATACTCGGGCTGTTGCTGGTTTCTCAGCTGTGCTTGGTAAGCCCGGGCCTGTGGGCCGGGTCTTCTTGGTTAATCCTAGTTCGTGGGAACCCAAGGGCTCAGCTTTTGGGAACTTCGGTTAGTTAACAGAAGACAGTCAGAACCTTTGTCATCCACACTTTAGACAATATTAGTGGTGACAATAGAACAAGTTACTTTGTTTGTCTGTATAACGATTACTATAATGAAATAAATACCAAAACATTACAGAATGTCATGTTCACAGGATCAACTTCTGCACAGATATAGAAGTTTGTACACTTGAAATTTATGATGTCAAATATTGTGAGTTACAGGTGAGAACAATCTACATGAAGAAAAACAAGTAAAAGAAAATGAATTGGCACAATACAAGAGAACTTAATTAAATCCCAATAACATTTGTTTGACTAAAATATATAACCAATAATAATACTAATATTATATAATAATCACCTCCATAACTTAATAATAAATAATAATAATCAAATGCATAAATCTATAATGGTATATACCCTTTATGTACAGTCTAAAAATAACCATTTAAATAAAATAAATTAATAATAAAATATTTTACAATTTCGGAAAGGGGAGCTACAAATCTACCCACCATAGAAATTTTGTCCTCGAAATTCTAATTCGTAACTATTTCTTAAAATTCAATTAGAAGGTCTACCTGAACCTTAATCTTCTTAAATTTTAATTCCTCAAAATAGTTTATATCCTCCTCCTAGCCATTTTGTAACTGCATAACCTCTAGGACTTCTACCAACTTTTTGGTCATACTACTCAAACTAAAATCTTATAATCTTCTAACTAGTTGCCAACAATCCTACCAACAGATATCTAAACATATGGCATCTAGAACCCTCTCCGATCCATGAAGAAACCAAAATTTGACAAACAATAATTTATACAAGTAGCTAATAATTATTAATAAATTCTAATAAGCATGACCATTCACTGCTCTGAAATAGAAAGGACAAGAAGATAAGGAAGAGTAATCGAGAGCGATTATGAAATTTCAGCGAGGGTAGAGCGTATCCAATGATACAGATAGAAAGAATGTTTATGAACCATTGACTTATTTGCTAGGTTGGGCTACTCTAGTCTAGTCATTGGCTAAATCTAAGAATCATTCGTTCTTTAGGAGAGCTTGCAATCTGTACAATACAAAAGTTCTATTCGGAATTCTAAACAAGGTTCCAAAATGGAATAGAATTTGAGAAATCTAGATTGTGATCTTTTCCGTAGTTATTTAAACACATGAGCAAGGATATAAGTGCAATACAAGATCGTATCACGACTTCCAGGTAGAGAATAAGGGTTACGAATGAATGCACATTCTAAGAGATGGAGACTACGTAATAGGTATAGGGACCTACTTCAACTAGTTTGTTTTACAGTCCAAATATGGTGGTATGCCTGGATGGATTTTACTGGGTCTTAATGGGTTCTCTATTTGGACATCACTGCTTGCTGGATGAACCTGAGATTTCAATCTACATGGCTGGATAAGATTCCAATGATAAAACTATTCCTACTAGGTTAGGGTAGTCTGGAATAGGTTTCTACCCGAGGGGTTGAGCTAGTTGCCCGTCAGGTTGGTTAGCTAGGTCATAAGCCCAAAATGTACCTTCAGTGACTTTTGTGTTTAAGTAGCACATGAGGCCTCAGTTGGGTGGCACACTAGTGGCATGTGCGTAGTGGGCTTCGAGTAGATCACAACCATATATTGGATGGAAGGAATTGAGTCGAAGTTAAGGCTTTAATGGAAGTCGGAAAGTATACCGGGTAGGTACTATGGTAAGAGTTATAGCTAGTCCTTTTTGTCCTGAAGGTCGTACCACAAAAATAGGGTACAAGAGGACGTTTTGAGTGGGACATGACATACCTAGATGGAGGTGGACTCATCTAGATCTTGTATATGAAATTTGTTGGAGGTAACAGCTGGTCCTACACTCCGAATATTAATGACACATCCGGGGACACAAACTGATCTAAATGGTAAGTGGGAGTCCATGGGGCACTAAACATCATCCTAATGGGAATTATTCTAATCACTCAGAAATCCTTGTATATCAAAATTTTAGAAGGCTTGCGGTCTACCCACCTTAGAAGCTAGGATATAGTTTTAAGAATAATGAGGTTAGAAGAATTTTAAAGTCCGATATTGTACCTCGACTATTAAAGAATAAGGCACGGTGTAACAAAATGGTATATGTAAGTCAAGTCAAGGATCGTTCCTCAATAAATGGAGAACGAGTGTGTATAATGACACATGGTCGATAAATAGAATGATACTCGTCACAGTATACAAGAGTTATCGACGGGGTAACCAACTAACAACTGAGTGTGAATTTCTATTGTGTCAAACCTGCCAGACTATTGTTACAAGGGTTCTAGTTAAAGCAAGCTTCAAACAAATAATTTGAGGCTCACAACAATCGGTCTCTTGAGAATAGATAGTCTCATAGGTTGGCATTTGATCAAGGAAAGATCTAATCATTCTCGGACTCCAATGACTAGAAGATCAAGGTTAGCAGGTTTAGTGTCGAAGGGAGGACGAGTAACTCAAGGCAAGGTTCCAGTCAATAAGCTGGCCGATGGTAGCTATACTTGCATATACAACTATCACAGCCATGGGAATACTCTGTATCTATCTATCAATTACGAGCTTTCGTCTTTCTAATCGGTAAAAGACAAAAAATAAAGAGTTCAGAGAGATGTCACTGAATACAATTACGTGATTCAAAGACGAATGTAATAATTCAAGAGGAATTGTCAAGCATCGTGGAGAGATCCTAGAGACATCTACATCTCAATCCACGTAGGATAATTAATAAAAAGCGAACCAAATGCATCATGGTTGATCAGAACGTAATACAATGATTCTGATTATACAATACGTTAGCGGGCGTCTCCAATAAACATAGTCTTGAATCAAGCTCGATAAAAGAGTAAGCTTGCAAAAACTAGGTTGTAATAGCACATTGGTCAAGAGAGTCAAAATATAAATATGCGAGATTTTTGAAATGAAGCACAATTGGTTCGAGTTTTGAAGAATCAAGCCCTACCTGGTGTTCTTATTATATAGGCATCCTACTACTTCTTGTCTTTAAGGCCTGGTCGACTAATGGGTTATGGTCTTCTGAATTCTACATTCTAGGTAACTTATTAGTGTCAGTCAATTACCTCGTCAATAGATCACAATGACCACATAATGCGAGGTTGCAAGACATGCCACAGAACTTCCACTAGTACTGGCTTTGTGTCTTATGGGACATATAGGGCTGTTTCTATCCTCTATAGTATCCTAAACTTGCGATCACGTCTGAAGTCCTTTCACTGAGAATTGCTCGCTCGTATAATCTGGCTGTGGTAGACCCTCGGTTCCGTGATTCAATTTTGATATGCTATTAGATACTCTACCTATATTGACACAAGGTCAAAAGAGGTCAACAAGGATATAGTTTTAGCAATATCCATAACCTACAATTCTAAGAAAGGATTTCAATTCTATGGGTTGTGCCTCGCCAGTGTGCTGCTGGCTGCAGTGAACCCACATTCTCCACTCTCAAATAATTGACAACAGTGCGCTCTTGTCTAACCATTATTAGTTAACTAACATCCTTTTAACTATATCCGTAAAATTTATGAGCTTCTAGAGATTCAAACAGGTTGACTAAAATAAAGTGTAGGTATTTGTCCTATCAGTCACAACACTTAAAATAAAAGAGTTAACATGGAGGAAATAACTAAAGACGAAAGGAATACAAACATCTAGTATCAATTTCATATGCATTTCTATGGTTGAGGAAAAATCTCAAATCAATCTACCTCGAGATTCGTATGCGAATAACAGAATCAGAAAATTTAAACTAATTCCTTACGGCAAAAATAGGATTTTAAATAGACAATTTTAACTTATGATATAAGATCTATATCTAAATAGAGCAAAAAAAAATTGAACAATTTATCAGATTAAGCCTTAATTGGAAAAGCCTAACTAATCAAGTGTATAGTGTATCCACATTGGATCGTATCGTCATATCAATATAATAGTATCTATAAAGATCTGGCAAGTAATCTAATTTAACAACTCTGTATCCAATTTGCATGGCCTATCAGACATTCTTAACTACCCAATTAATAAGGGACACTTATCCTAGTTATCCTCCTAAATTATTTCAATCATAATTGTGAATGAGCATTTCTAGTCGCAGGCTCGCAATGGTACGACTAACTTAGTACCATCACGAGTTCGCATGTTTTGCGAAATCTGACCTGCATGGGCCACCACAAAACTTGTCACGACCCGCATCCGCTTTTCCGGATACGAGACGTGTCCAAGCCATCCTACGCCGCGAGTCGGCGGTAGAATGCTGTCAAGCCCGCAAGAAATAAATGCTCAAAATCATAAAATGATACATTTATTGCTCATTCATATTTCTAAGATTCATTACAACATTTACAACATTTACATTTGAATAACAAACTTTCACAATTTCATTTACGATTTAAACTAACTAGCTAGCTTCTAGGGTTTAGCCTGCAAAACACCCATATCTCCCAAGCTAAGTAAAGCCATAGCTAAACCTAAAAATGTTGGTTTCCAGTCAGGAATGGAACAAGTACAACAAACCGATGGCAATACGAAAACCAATAGAATTAACAAGACATAAAATAACATATGAGATATGAAAACTGGAAAGTACTAATGACATGGCACGGTGGAGAAGAAAAGGAAAAAAAATAAAAGACAACTACCTATGTGGTGTAAAATATCTTTTTCGATATGTGAATGGCTAGGGGTAAATACGGCACCCTGCACGTGTCGTGTGCACTGCTATCAGTCAAGATTAGACATATTGGGATAGTTCTGGGTAGTACACATGTCTACTAAGAATTTTTCCCTTCCACTACTCCGTGTGATGAGCGTGTCAACAAGCAGCAAGATATAGTAAATATGAAATGAAAAGACTACTATGAATCGAAAGCAATCAGAAAGTGCACTTGCCTGAGGTCCTTAGCTGGAGAAACCGATAGTACAATCACATCAGATGAGTCACTAAAGTCAAACATGCAAAAAGTCTCCAGATGCTGAAATAAACATTACCAACGTTCTTAGAATAGTCAAATTAGCTAGGATTGCCTGTCCTTAAGTCCAATTCTGGACACATGGGCAAAACGGTAATTTCGGGGCAAAACGATAATTTTGGGTCAAAACGGTGTCCGTCGTTGGACCCACTTTGCACCGAAAAGCGTGCCAAGTCACGGTCTCAAAAGTCATCAACTAATATCAACAGGTCCAGTTTTTTGATACGAACCCAACCATATGTCCAAAGTGGATTCCGGCAGGCCATGCACAAAGTCGCCCGTTGAGTCGGACCGTGGGGCCCGCAAAACGGCGGTCCGATTCAACTATCTCAGAATTGGACCAAACTTGGCATACAAGACCAGAAAAATGATACGGTCCTGTTGGCGCAAGTTTCATCTCGATCTGCTACGTGCACGAAGTAATTGGGAAACTTGCACAGAGGCCGATACGGTGAATTTCGACGGATACGCATCAAATTCGTCGCGCACACGCGATCAATTGAATTCCGTCAAAGTCCACACGTCCACGAAGTCATTACACCTTTTGATGCTTTCGGTTCGCGACCAAGTCGCCCGGTTTGGCAGGACGCACGTGGTATCGGAGTGTTTTATTTGAATTTTTAGTTTTTGAAAACGGTTTTTCCAGGATTTTGGAATCAAATAACTCTCCATATATTAGATGAAAATAAATCTACAAGAAGGATCCTCATCTCATATATGTTTTTTTCAAATGTTTAATTATATTTCAAAAATCGATTTGGATTGGTAGGTATTTGGCTTCCAATATGCAGTACAAACTGTGAATACAGAACGTGTGTTCTGTGTTTTCTTTGACTTTGAGTCGATTCTATGGACAGGTGCTAATCTACAGTGGAATCTATTCATTGGATTCATAGAGGATTATTTCGTCTATCCGTAGGATCTTACGAGAACAGAAACGATCGAGTATCGGGAAGAAACCTTACCGCGAAGTGGCATGTGTAACCCGCTGTTCACTGTTGGCACGCGTGTACGCGCGCTGCCTCCGCGCGCGGCGCCCAGGGTGTCGCACGGTTGCGCCAAGGCTGGGAGGTGGCGACGAGGTCATGGCGCCGTTGGTTTAGGATTCGATGAAGTCTTCTCCCTCTCGATCCCTCTGTTATATATATATATATAATATATATTATATATATATATTATATATATATATATATATATGCGAATACTGTACGGGGGTTTAATACTCGGGATGTTGCTGGTTTCTCAGCTGTGGCTTGGTAAGCCCGGGCCTGTGGGCCGGGTCTACTTGGTTAATCCGAGTTCGTGGGAACCCAAGGGCTCAGCTTTTGGGAACTTCGGTTAGTTAACAGAAGACAGTCAGAACCTTTGTCATCCACACTTTAGACAATATTAGTGGTGACAATAGAACAAGTTACTTTGTTTGTCTGTATAACAATTACTATAAGAAATAAATACCAAAACATTAGAATGTCATGTTCACAGGATCAACTTCTGCACAGATATAGAAGTTTGTACACTTGAAATTTATGATGTCAAACATTGTGAGTTACAGGTGAGAACAATCTACATGAAGAAAAACAAGTAAAAGAAAATGAATTAGCACAATACAAGAGAACTTAATTAAATTCCAATAACATTTGTTTGACTAAATAATATAACCAATAATAATACTAATATTATATAATAATCACCTCCATAACTTAATAATAAATAATAATAATCAAATGCAATAAATCTATAATGGTATATATACCCTTTATGTACAGTCTAAAATAACCATTTAAATAAAATAAATTAATAATAAAATATTTTACAATTTTCGGGAAGGGGAGCTACAACCTACGCGTCATCTCCTCTGGGTCTGTAACCAGACTAGGAGCGAAACGACTCAAACGACTAAACTCCGCTGCGTACTCGTCAACAGAACGGTTCCCCTGCTGGATGTTCTGGAATTGTAGCCCTATGGCTACCCTAGCGGTGGTCAAGAAGAATTTCTCTTGAACTGATCCCATGGCCCTCCCTCTCGTGAATAGTGGCTCATTCCTGAACCAAACTCCTGCCAAGTCTGTCAGTAGAAATCCCGCTGCCTCGACCTGAAGGTCACCGGCAACCTAGCTCCAAGGAGCTTCCTCTCTACCGAGTCTAGCCAGTCATCTTCTACTGATGCCTTCAGTCCCTATGAACTCCCTGGGGTTCAAGCCCATAAAGTTCTTGATATTTCTCGCTCTCTGTCGTAGCTCTACCGGTGGTGGGACCATGGTACGCTCCTCAGAACGCTCCATGCTCTGCCGGAGTAAGGTAGCTGCTCCGATGGGTCGTTAGGAACCCCTGGATCAGAGTGAGCAGTTGGTTCCCGTCGAGAGTGACGGAAGCCTGGGCAGGTATACTAATAGGTGGTGGTGGGAGTATCGGGTCCTGCTGGGACTGTGAAGTGGAAGGTGGTGGAGGCATCTGGGTTAGTGGATTTGTGGAGTTGGGTATAGTATGGAGGTGGAGGTGCATCGGTCAACTGGTCAACCGACTGGATAGAAAGTGTGCCATTTTCAGGGGTGGCATACTGGGATGAGCGTGTGAGCACCATCTAACAATATAGAACTTATAAGAACTCTTTTAAGTAAACAATCATAAACAAACAAAAAGTCTAATTCGTAATAACGAGCATATGCCGTGATGAGTTTCCTATGTTGCAATCCTAGTAATCCTCTAGGTGTTCTAAATATTATTCCTAGTGTTATTTAGTTACCTTAAGTTCCTAATTGCAGGCATGCTTAGTACAATGACGTAACCAAGCATTTAGTCAGGACCTGCATGGGCCACCACTAAAAATATGTCACGATCCGCTACCCAAATTGTTGGGCCGGGCCGAGTCATGTCCAGCCTACGCTTGAGATAAAGCGTAGTAAGCTGTTCTAGAGACAAGCAAATCTATGATCAAGTGTGCTAACAGTTCTATATGTCATATTGAGTCAGAATAATATATCCCAAACACAAAATTATCTCGTATATAAATATGTTCCAAATACATAGCCAAGTCATAAACTGGATACATGTCCAGTATCAAAATACATAGTCTAAACATGACTACTCTCAAAAGTCCCGAGCAACTAAACAAACTAGACGAGTTTTCCCGCAGGTACATCCTCGTAAGGTAAAGTCTGATCCTCGACGGCAACTCCATAATAGGAATCACATAGCAACTCCTCCTCGGTAAGTACACCTACAACGTTATCCTGTCAGGACGGGAGCAAGTACTAATTCTAACAAACTGAATATACGAAGCATGAAATGATCTGAAGTGTAATAAACAAGAATCATGGCATATCACAATCTATCATGACAAGAACACATATGTCATAGAGACAGATGTATATGTAATATTTAAAACTGTAGCAGGTATGTGATCGTCAATAGGTGTAAAATGTACTGTGGCACAAGTATATAAAATGTACTTCCGTACAATTAAACAAGCGATAGATGTACATACGTACAGATACAGCTGGTGCGCCTACGACAAGGTATACATATAAAATATCAATCTTGCTCGGTACATACGTACGTGAGAAGGGGCGTGATCACGTACTCAACTATCAGTTTTTCCCGTAACCCAGATTCTAACATGTGAGAGATATGTGAACAGTATAGAACATGGTGGATACTGAGAGCAATATAAAGTATGTGAAACATGGAGAGATATGACTTGCGGTATTTTACATGGTTTATACACAATTTATTATATGCAGTAAATAAAGTTTGCAGAGGTACTTGCCTTGTGTAAAGCAAGAGTATGTATATGAAGCTATAGATATTCTGGTGTCTCGTCACTGTAAAAATGATACATAAACTTAGTTTTTATACTAAGCTAAATACTAGGACACTTGTGGTGTGATACGACTTTCTGACTGGACACCTTGCCAAGTGATGACCTTAGCATAGGAGACCAATATGGGGTGACACAATATCTAAACCAACTTTTTAGGGCCTTTACACTATGGTAGGGTAAGGTCCAACACTAAATATCCCAAAATCACGCAATACATCACAAGTCGTAATTATTTAATAAATAAATCAAACTGTACACTGTGTTCCAACAATTTTTAAGATAGAAAAAAGCTCAAATATACATAAAATAAAGTATCAAAATGATCCATGTTAATTATAGAAATTTATACTAATTTTTCTGGAATTTAAAAACCCTCATAGATATTTATTAAAAATCAGTAAACATAAGTATCCTGAAAATGAGTTCTGTTTTCCTATTTTTATAAAATGTCAAAATTACTAAGTAAATCCTTGAAAAATTATATTAAATTGTCTAAATTAATATAGTATATAAATATAATTTTCTCCCGATTTTTACAGTAATTATATTATATATAAAAATTCAAATACAGCAAGTTATAATTTCTGAAAAATAAATAATTAATTATTTACTATTTTATCCATGTATACAAAATTGAACCGGAGTCCAGATATGGGACCCAAAGCCATGAATCAAGTCCAATATGACTCGTACAGGCCTTGAATGTATTTAAGCTCATTTAGAAACCATGCTAGGTCTGGACTCAAATGGCCGTAATCAATCGAAATACAAAAATACATATATTAAAAAAAATATAAATGCATATTAAAGCATTTTATAATATATATTAAAGTAGTGAAATATACAAGTTATAAAATTATATAATAAATAACTTGTAAATTTATACATAATAACATATAGCACAAAAATTATATCTACATACATAAAATATATACATATACATATACATATATATATATATATATATATATATAGAATATATAGAATATATATATATATATATAGAATATATATATATATAGAATATATAGAAAAAATATATATATATAGAATATATATATATATATATATATATATATATATATATATATATATATATATATATATATATATATATATATATATAAATATATATATATATATATATATATATATATTTTTTTTTTTTAAAAAATTATATATATATATATAATCCAGCCCAAAATCTATTGGGCCCAAAACCAAATCCATTTAAACAGTAAAACCGATAAATTAAAACCCGTTACTGTGCGGGTTTAAACCCAATAACACAAAACCAAACCCGTTAACCCATTAAATATACTCGTGTCCTGACAGTTAGGGACACGAGCGTTCGAATTAGACACGAGTCTTGTGTCCGTAGCTAGCACGGCACGCATGACACGAATTCGTCGTGTCCACGCTCACCACTGGACTCCTCGTGTTCAGGCGAGTCTAGTGAGACAAACACGAGACACGACACGACTTTCTAGGATGAGTGACACGTACGTGTCCAGCGCGAGGGAGCTGTCGGGGGTGCTACTCGCCAGAGGAAGCGTCGGGGTGGCCGGGGAAAAAATATGGACGAGTTCGTCTCGTCGAGACGAACTGATTGGTGGTGGTCGGGGGCGTCGACGTGGGCTAGGGCGGCGGCCACAGTAGATTTAGGTCTCCGACGAACTCGTCGAAGAAAAAATAGGCTAGGGCATGGCTTGGGGCGGTCGTGAAGTAGAATCGGGTTAGGGTTTCGGGTCGGGGGTCTATTTATAGGGTCGGGCTAGGTTTAGATTAGGGTTTCTATTAGGGTTTAGGGTTAGGGTTACGGCTAACCACCAGAGATGATGACGGAGGAAGGCGGTGATCGGGTGGCTAATTTACAGAACCCCCCCCCCCCCCCCAATATCAATATTTACTATAAGCCCACCGCCATAACAGTTTACAAATATAAATTTGCAAACTGACATTAAAACAAATTGAGTAATTGCAAACTGTTTTAAAACAATTTAATAAATTTACAAAATGATATTTTAAGCTTTAAAAAACTATTTAAAAATTATTTAAAAATTCTAGAAAATTCCTAATAATTATAATAATTTATTTTAAGGGTAAAAATGCTATTTAAAATTATAATCCTTATTTAAAATATTTTAAAATATCTAGGGGCTTACAATGAGTATGACAGTTGTACGGCTAGAATAAGTATTCTTAATTTAATAGACTTATCCTAATCGTAGTACGCTGAATCCTACAACTATAATACAATAGTCACAGGTAATCTAGTATCTCTACAACAATAATATAATACTATAATCTCATCTACAGGATATGTAAACCCTTAGACCAAAATTTTTCCTTTAGTATAAATTTTTAAATGCTTATATATATTCATTTATAAACTTTAGTTTAGATAACATAGAAAAGAGGGTTTTTATAAAAACTAGTTGTCCAAGGGCTTAAGTGCAAATAGAAGAATACAAATTCCTCTCCTTAGCCGAACACTTAAAAGTCCTCCTATGTTTGAATGCTATTCAAATTTAAATAGGGGACTCTCCTAATCCTGTGATAACTCCAATAGGAATTCAAATCAGATTTCACCTATCTCTTTCCCTATGATCAACTATATATATATATATATATATATATTATATATATATATATATATATATATAGGCAAACGACCCTTCCCCTTTACAACCCTAATTTTTTTGTTCCCTCCCATCGCAAGAGAGATCAAGGAGGAGTCGAGGAGTCAGTCGAGCACGGTAAACAACTCAATAGGTTACTTGGACCCAAATTTGGTGCCAAACCCGTGCCAGCAGCTGAGGACGACATGCAAGTACATTCTTTGACAGTTTCCATACTTGATACTTTCTATGATTCTTGTTTATAGTACTGTTTTACATTAATTCCATATTTTGATTCTCGACACGATGATAACACGAATAGTATTATGGATTCATTATTTTCTTACTAGACTGGCCTACAAGCATCATTTCCTTACTGGTGTTACTAGTCTTACATCTTGTTTTACATGTCAGGATTTGGATCTGTTAGTACTAGTCGGATGGGGAAATACTTTAGTAGACATGTGAATATTCCCAAAAACAAGAACCATTCCCACAAGTCCAAACAAGAATGATAGCACTCGCACACTTCACATGCAAGATGTCGTATTTATCCATTGTCGTTCACATGTCGAAAGTGGTATTTCAACACACTAGCTAGATGCAGTCTTTCTATACCTTACTGTTATTGTTTCAGTAGTTTATTATTGTTCATATTACTACTGCCTTGTCTTTATTACCATGCTCTCTTGCTTTTACTCGAATGCTTCATACCATGATTTTTTGTTTATCCATCCATCATGTAATTCACTATTATTTACTATTTTATCGACTTTGTCAATTATTAGAACTGTTGTTAGAGATGTATTCATTCCATCCTGACTGGATAATATTTTTCAGATAATAAGCTTGAGAACATGTGCCCTGACCATTACGGAGTGTAGGAGAACCATGGAGTGGACCTAGCAAAAAATATAGCTTGCTAAATTTTAGAAGTAGTCTAGTTTAACTAAATTAGCTTTTGACTAGATTTGTCTTCGAGTTTACTTGACTATTTGATATTTGGCCCATGTAGTACTTTCTAAAATACATTTGTTTCTTTGAATTAAAAGACTATTATTTCTTCATTATTTTCCGTCGTGTAATTATTTACTTAGAGCTGTGATTGAGTATTTGTTGGCTATACTTTATTGTCCTCCCAAGTGGAGTTGAATATATATTGTGTGGATTGTTCATCATATTATGATTATATAATATTCTACCGCCGACACTGCATCATAGGCTGGGCGTACGCACGACTCATACCCAAATTTTGGGTGCGGGTCATGACAAGATAACAACATCAACACAAAATATATATAATAATGTGTGACTGAAATAGAAATAGAAATAAATCTGAATATCCAAATACAAGATCTGTCTGAGATAAATCAAGTATGGTGGAAATATATCCACGAAAATAAAATGCAATGCTGGAAATAATAAAGTACTGAAATAAGAAAATAGTCAGAAAATATTTAGCTAGATAAAATATCCATGACTAATTAACTATAAACCCCTGGATCAGGGAAACTCGTCGGGCACAACCTCTATGTCCTCTACAACAAATTTGGGCTCAATATCTGGTCCGTAAGCTATAGGATAAAGGTGCTCGTCCGGATCTAGAAAAGAACCAGGTTCTCAGAGGGACGTAACAAGATACAAATAACAAGCTACCATATGATCTGAAATACAGACGAGAATAAAACTAGGTAACGTATCCATCTATGTGAATGCATGTCGAAGACGACTTTGAGCCATATGGGTGGGTAATGGAGTAACATTAGTATCAACTAATTCTGAAATATATACTAGCATACGTTCCTGCCCGTACCGGATATTAGTCCATGGTCGCAGCTGGATATATCTACTAGTATAGCCTATAACATAGCACACTGAGGCTTATGTATATTGTCCGTCCCATACGCCTACTAATAGTCTTCCTCTTCTATGTCTTGCTTAAATCACATCCATGACTCAGGCAATCCACATCTCTATACAAGTTACTAACTAGACTCAATCTAATAAATATATGAACCGCCACACGAATTGCTCGCATCAATAGCTAGCCGAATGTGTAAGCTCGTGCCAACACAATGTAATCTCACTCATAGTGCCGTGTCATGAGATGTGTCCAGTCATAGAAGTTATAGAAATAACTTCATTGCTAGTGGAAGAGTCTTCTAACCACTAAGTCACACACACTATCATATCAATGACACATCGATAGCACCCAAGTCATACTTGGACACACTCTACTAACACATATGTACCTATGCACAACAATAATTCAAGTATTTTAAATAGTACAAGAAAAGTAGCAAGGTATCTTGCCTGGATTATCAGTAAAAGTATAGAATATCGGTCCAGGTCCAACCTCCGTAGTTGAATGATCACAAACTCCTAGAAATAATAAATAAAATAAATAAATATCACCACAAGACTTACAATATCTATACTTTCCTTATTTAGACCAAACTAGTCATAAAATAGTCACTAGTATATACTAGTATATATTACCACTATCTATAACAATAAGTTATAATAGTAAAATAATATTTATATACCATAAATATGTACTTTAAATTCTGAAAAATATTCATATTAAATTATGAATATACATTATATAAATATCTTTTTAGAAAATTATACCAAACTATATTTAAGTATCGACACAACATGCCACATGGAATTTCAATTCGGAAGCAAAACATTATAGAAAAATATGGAAATTATTTATTCTAGAATAAATTAGAATAATTAGGATCAAATATAATTTTTTATCTAAATTTATCAGATTTATATCATATTTAAATCCAACAAAAGTTTGGAATCAAATTGATGGATTTTGATTTGTGTGTCGGTGTCCAAAAATTGATATGATCAAAGTAATGACATATCAACATGAAATTCTTACAAATATTCACAAACAATGATTCTTGAGGGTAGACATAGATGTTAGAGACCTTACTAAGGTTTTGTCGGAGATCATTCGGGATTCAAAGTCGTCCGAAAGGTCTCCGTACCAAAATTGGTCAATTCTGGACACATTTTAGTGCAACGGACGCTACGAGCAAATGAAGTGGAACATGTGAGTTAGCGATTGGACATCATAGAAGACATCTAGGGCTATCCATTGGATTTAGTTTTAGGAAAAATATATGAGAAAACGTATTTAAAACCTATTTTTCAAGTCGCCAACTTGCTGCAAAATTCAGACTGAAAATAATGGGTTTTCGGCGTCTTGGAAGGCTTGCACACCTCTCCGATGACCACGAGATGATCCCGAGAGATGCTAGGATGGAATAGGATATCGTAAGGGTCGTGGAAGAGGTAGTGGATGGCTCAAAAGTTAAATAGAAAAGGGTTGTGGGGTCGTCGGCCTTGGAGTTGTGGCCGTTGGCCAAAAGAGAACAGGGGTCGGGTTTTTTTTATAGAAGAGAGGAGGTGGGCGACCAAGGACTGATTATATATGTAGGGCTTTGTTCCCATATGGGTTATGGAAGTTTTTGTTTTGGTTTGGATTGAATTGGAGTTGATTTGATCAACCAATCAATCAAATTATCTAGGAGTATAAGTGGTTTCCTTCTATGAGTGGGATGTTTGACTTTGGTCAAAGTTATTAAGATTTGAGCACATGGCTGCTTCTAAATTGAATTTAATAAATTTAATGGAATTCTACCATAGTTTGTCACCCTAGGGTGGTCTCTACTAAGTTAGATTGACTAGGGTTAAGTTCCGAAAATATTTCCAATAGAATTAAACACCAAAATGACTATAAACGGGTCTCATGTGCCATTTGCAAATAAGTAGCACATGGGAACTCAATTGAGTGGGACACCATAGGCATGTATGTAGTAGGCTCAAAATAAGTCGAAACCATATATTGGATCGTTTATGTTGGATCGATATCGAGTTCCGAAATTAAGTTGAAAAGTACGACAAGTTTTACGATAGATAACCTTTTGGCCTAAGTTGACTCAAAAGCTGTGCGACGAAAATAGAATACAAGAGAACATGTTCCAGTGGGACATGATATATCATAAAGATAAACTTTCCTAGACCAAAACTCATGAAGAAAGTTTCTAGAGATTGGTATTTCTTGTGCTCCAAAAATCAAAGCTACGAAAAAGTATATTATGATCATAAATAATAGTGGAAAATATGTAATAACCAATATATAATTTTAAAATATAATTATATATATATATATATATATATATATATATATATATATATATGTATATATATGTATATATATATAAAAGTATATTATGATCATAATATATATATATATATATATATATATATATATATATATATATATATATCAAATTTAGATGTCTTACAACCTCTCCACCTTAGAAAATTTCGTACTCGGAATTTAAACACACACTAATATAAAGGCAATCAATAATGACTAATTGTCACGACCTGCACCCGGTATAGGGGCACGAGTGCGTAACAACGTCCAGTCTACGCTGCAGAATCGGCGGTAGAACGCTGTTCTAGGTAGCTAACTAACAACTCACGCAATAATATAATGTACCTATCATAGATCTCATCTCCGAATGGAGGACAAGTATAAGATATGATAATACGCAATCACAGTCTAAAACACGATAAGATATCAATGAAATCTAAATAACTAAAAGACTCAACAACACAACTGAAATAATAACTGAAACAAATATCAAATACAATGTCAAAATCTTCACTTATTATAATTCAAGTTCTAAATAGAAATCTAAACAAGTCCTCTAAACTAGTCTCCTAATCACTCCTGAGATTCGGGTTCCAAAGTAGATATCCCTTCCTCAGATCCATAATAGAAAGGACACGTGTCCTCCGGACAATTATCTGAAAAATATATCCAGTCAGGATGGAACGAGCACACCTCATCTAGCAATTCCAAGTAAATGGCAAAGACTATAAAGCAGTTATAGACAGTTATATTAATAAATCATAGAAAGTTGAGACAGGTAATGAAGTAGCTGAACAATAGTTTAGAGCAAGATATGTAAATGCAGTGAATCGGAAGAACATGGCAATAAAGACTATAAAAAGAGACAACTAACTAGAACAATATGATACGAGTCCAATCTGTAAAATATGAGACAATGTGATTCTAGTACACAATACTAGTCCAGTGTGTTTTGAGATTCTGTTCTTGTCATAAAAATGAGTAGCGAGTAAATACGGCACACCGTACACTTGGCAAGTGTACGATGGCTATCTTTCTTGTTTAGACGACTAAATACGACACACCGTACGCTCGCCCAAGCGACGATGGCTATCTTTCTTGTAATACGGTACATCGCACGTTCGGCCAAGCGGCGATGGGTATCTTTCTTGTTTAGACAAGTAAATATGGCACACCGCACGCTCGATAAGCGGTGATGGCTATCTTTCTTGTAATACGGCACATCGCACGCTCAGCCAAGCGGCGATGGCTATCTTTCTTGTAGAGTGGTTTGTTGAATACGACATATCGCATGCCGGGCCCAGCAGCGACGACTATCTTTCTTGTAGTGATGGTTCTTGTCTGATTTGAACAATTTATACTTGTAGGTGTTTCGAGTAGATGGTTCTTGTGAGTGGTTCGAGTAATAGAGGCTTGACAAGTCAAATATATGTATTGCGAGTAAATGAAACCAGAATACCAATACGTGTGATAGAGAATCAAATAGAACTATACTACAACTGAATCACAGTAATCATCAAATAAATGAAAGAACTATCAGAGAATGTACTCGCCTGATACACTGAGCAACTGATGTATATCGATGTCCAAATTGGAGTCACAATGTCCTATTTAATGAAATACAAGCTACAGTGTGTTCAATGTCGAATATTATATTAAAATAATACAATCTACAGGATACTAGGCCTTTCTAGGTCAAAGTCAACTCTTGGTCAACTCTGGTCAAACTTTAGCTAAATAGTCAAACTTGGGCAACTAGTCAACCTTGGGTTAAACTTGGTCCATCTAGTCTAAATCTAGGGCTTTGGCTTAATAAACCATTTGTGCTAATGTTAGGAGTGATATCTAGTCCTCAACTTAAGTTCAGATTTTCACATCACTACATGCTATAACCCTATATTCTAGCTATAGGATACAATACCTAAACTCTTATCAACTACAGATTATACATATAGATACAATGTATACTATATGCTACTATAGGCTATAGGCTATATCCTATATATACTATAGCTTACAAGTTTTATCTTTTCTCCCTTTTACAATATAACTATATATATATATATATATATATATATATATATATATATATATATATATATATATATATATATATAATAACCTATATAGGGCTGACCCTAACAAGAAAGGATACCTACAAGTATAACTAAAAGTAAAAAGAACCATGATTTGATACATAACAAGGATCTGAACATAAGGAACATGCAAGGTATGATATCTAGTGAATGTTAGGCCAAAGACTTATCTGAACCTTAACCTGGGATAGGATAATACAAGGAAAACTGAAAATGTGAACCTTAACCTGGGATAGGATAATACAAGGAAAACTGAACATGATACAGGATATGGAGATTGATGCTTCCTACTGTTGAAATTGATACTCACATCTGAAACCAATAGCCCATACTCGAGCCTCACTCTTAAATCGCATACTAATCCACAAGTCCCAAGAGGTCTGAAACATCATACCTTAGCCTAACTAAAAGTCTAAAAGTAGGGCAGAACATCCTATATACATATGACTGGACATCATATGTTCAAAAGACTGACCAAGGTGATGCAGGACAATACATCTAAAGGTCAATACAAGGACTGAAATGGATTGCTGCATCTGAAACAAATCCCTTCCTAATCTTGTGACTAAAGACATCACTTATTCATGAGCATATACCTGACACACCCTCACATGTGCACTTTTGCATATGTCCAACTCTCTAATATTACCTACTGCAATGCATGCTAAAGTGCTACTAAGGTATATAAATGTGGTTGATACCCTCAAGTATCAGTTAATTGATACATAAGATTTGGACTTGGCATAAGGAGGTTCAAGACTGAATCATTTAGAATGTGAAGTCCGAACCAAGCAGGACAGCACATCATGTGACTGATCCCTAGGATGCAATGGACAAAATAAAAGACTCAACTCACCTACATTGCAAGGACTCGACTCAAAAGATGCAGGGAACTGCTATGCTAGGGTGTTAGGGCCTAACATTTAAGAGACATGTGAGAACAATCATGAAGTGGTCAGTGGCAAGGAGTATGCAGGACAGAACATATCAGAGATGGATACATAATGTATCAAGATGGGGATTATAAAGACAAATAAACTATTAGGACCCTAAAACTGTCCTGCTCTTGCACACAATTGGCCACTGCCATCTCTCTCACACATATACCAGTGTATACATTCCCTAACTAGACACTCAAGACACTCACACAACACTCAAACTCTAACATCCTATAAACATTCACTCACTCACATGTATGTGAGCCTCATTCCCTTCACTCTTGATACACTGTCATGCTATCCAACTCAACACAAGGCAGCATAAGGGCTCAATATATATGTCAAATCTCTCCTAGGTACAGCTCTTCTCTAGATACTGGTACACCTAAACCTTTGTCCTCATCTGCTGCTATTGTCCTATATACTAGTGCAGACATCCCTTCCCTGCCTGCTAATCTGATACCAATAGACATTAGGCTTCCCTCTTTCTAACAACAACTGGTACAAAATTCTCCTAAAACTGAACATCAATAACTAACCCCTATCTATTTAGATTGAGACAGAAAGAGAAAGAGAGTGGACTGAACATATTAATAGGACAACATCTATATGATATGATCTAATTAGTAAGAACTAAAATTATACAACAAAGCCCTCACTCTCCATGCCCTATTAAGGAACCTTCCAAACCTTGATACATTTATAGGAAAAGTAATTAAACAAAAGATGTAATGTGACTAAAAATAAAGAGAGGGCTAACATAATATAAAATCTGGACCAGGGCCATATTCCATATGTCCTGCTACTAGGGGCTGATCAATCAACATCTGAACCCAGCTAATCTGGGGGACCGAAGACCTACAGGACTAAACTAATTGGGGCTTACATCAGTAAGCACTGGATTTGATATATAGGAGGTGGACAGAGCCTATAGTGCAGTGAAAGGTGGCAGAACATCTCTACCTAGATTTCAAGCGTAACCTGGTTGCATAGGCCAATGGCCAATGCGCAGGCCTAACGGCTCGAATAGGGAACCCCTTACTAATTTCTGTAGGGACCCTGCCTCCCCTCAACATTTCTAACATCTAACATTTCAGATATCTAACATTCCAAATATCTAACATTCCAAATACCTACCATTTCAAATACCTAACATTCAGATATCTAACATTTCATATATCTAACATCTTAGATACTCAACTAACACTAATACACTTCCTTTCTATTTGCTGTACAGGACCCTAACATGTTACCCCACACTACTGCAACACATATACCTCGCTTTCCTAGTACCTGTGTATCTAAAGCACATGACATGACTCCAATCAAAATAGGAGGAATCTAGTCCATTGATTTCAAATAGAATCTAGTTTCAAATAGGAGGAATAGAATAGGTGCATTGATTTTAATACACTTCCTTTTAGCCACTTAGAATCTAGTTTCAAATATGAGGAATAGAATAGGTGCATTGATTTCATGACTTGTGATTTGATTTCATGACTTATGTAATCAAGTCCATGGCCCATGACTTGAGCCCTAACACTAACCAATCCACACATGGCCGGCCACACCTAGGGTTTCCCTCTATTTAAACTTTTCTTTCCTTGTTCTTTCCTCTTTTGTGCTCAACCAAGTTTTTAGAAGGAAAGATAAATCTCCAACTTCCCAAATTCCTATTAAATCCATTTTTAATCTTTTTTAACCCAAATATTTGCATATGATTCTAATCAACCTCTACTTGCTGTTCATGAGAAGTAATTTTAGTTTTAGAGTAATTTGGAGGATTTGGCTAGCAATGAAAACCGTTTGATTTGGGGCTTTTTCTTGATCCTTGCAATCTATAGGTAAACCCTTCTAATTCCATTTTAATTCTATTTTTATTGCATGGTAGCCTAGATCTAGGTGTCTCCTAGCTATAGTGGAGGTGTCAATTGCATTAGGTTTCGTGTCCGTATCGGATACGTATCTATTTCCTAGACTAGGAGTTTGTTGAAATGCCACAACCAACTCTTTATGCTATTTTTGAAAATATTTTTTGATGGATTTCTAGATTTAGGGTTTGCCTTTACATTCGTGTCCTTGCTCTATGATTTTGGAGTCATGTCGTATCCACACGAGGACACGAACACGCTGTGCTGACCCGCACGCGCTGTCCTGCTATACGGGGCCTAGTGCTCGCTGTACAGGACACGTGGTGGTCTGATTTTTGGTGTCGAGGAGGGGTCACTGATTGACATGTCAGCCCCCAAGCCTCGAGTCGAGTCACGTTGTGTCGGACTCAGGATTTGACCCGCACTGGTCGTACGCACTGTGCTACACACACATTTTTGGCCACTGATACGTGGCTGGACACGACACGACACTTGGTTTGGACACTGTACAGGGTGTCGATCGTTTATCCTGACATGTGGGCTACACGTGGGCATGACCACGAGGCCACACGTTCCTTGTGTCGTGTCCACGAACACGATGAACGCGTGCACGATGCAGTCTGTGCACAGCATGTCTGTATGTGTTCGTGAGCTAGGACACGTCGTGTCCTGCTTTCCCAGGACATGAGATGACTCGAGAGACACGTGCACATGTGTGTCTTGGTTTACCAACCATTAAATTAGGTTATTAACATGTTTTTAGTGGTCGATTTTGTTTTCCCAAATTCAACTGATACTCATGTTCACTATTTTGAGTTTCTGAATTTAAATTATAATTTTAACTGTTTTGTAATGATTTAACTGCCATGATTAGTTCACTGCACATGTATTAGATTACTTAAATGTTTGGTGTGATTGGTGTTAGGAATTGGGATTTCGAAATGGGTTTGGACTGTATGAGTGAACTGTAAAAACTGGAACACTTAACTATCTTGATAACCTGAGAACACTTGAGTTAAGCACTGATTTCCTGAGTTTTGATAACCTATCTACTGTATTTCTAAGAACTAATTCCTTAGAATTCATCCTGTATACAACACTCTCCTAGCTGTTAACACACTGTTATCTATTTACCACACACACACCCTACAGGTTTCCATTTCACTACACCGTCATACACACTTGTACTGTTATTTCTAAAACACATTGACACATCACTGTTTACACATTTCACAATTTTCCTATGCCACACACATCACTGATTTCAGTTCCAGCCCACACACACACTCTCTACACTATGTAATTCCTGAGAACACATTGATTGCTCACACATTCCATGATACACACTAACCTATTTCACATTGACACATCCACACACAATATTGTATCACATATTGCCACTCACACTCTAGTCTAGGTTGTACATACACAATTATAAATCTGATAACCCTATCTCCTAACTATCATTCACACAATACTGTTTCCTGTTTTCCTATTTTGACACACACACACACACACATCTAGCCTATGGCATATATCACACACACACATATGGTACACCAACACTCACACATACACATGTACCTCTCTCTCTATATCACTATATGTAAATATATATATATATATATATATATATATTTTTTTTTCACACACCCTACAGGTTTCCATTTCACTACACCGTCATACACACTTGTACTGTTATTTCTAAAACACATTGACACATCACTGTTTACACATTTCACAATTTTCCTATGCCACACACATCACTGATTTCAGTTCCAGCCCACACACACACTCTCTACACTATGTAATTCCTGAGAACACATTGATTGCTCACACATTCCATGATACACACTAACCTATTTCACATTGACACATCCACACACAATATTGTATCACATATTGCCACTCACACTCTAGTCTAGGTTGTACATACACAATTATAAATCTGATAACCCTATCTCCTAACTATCATTCACACAACACTGTTTCCTGTTTTCCTATTTTGACACACACACACACACATCTAGCCTATGGCATATATCACACACACACATATGGTACACCAACACTCACACATACACATGTACCTCTCTCTCTATAACACTATATGTAAATATATATATATATATATATATATATGCTTGATAATAATGTGGTGTATATGTGTATGCGTAGTGTATGCATAATATGTGAAATATGTGTGAAATGTGTATGACTCCATTTTAGCCTATGGCCTATAGGCTATATATATGGTACATAGCCTATGTGAATGGCATGTATGCACATGTGGATTGGTGTAGATAGACTGGTATGACTTTGTATTGATGTATGCTTGCTAGAATAGGCTGGCTAGGCTTAGTGAGACTTGTTCGGGTTAGGCTTGGCCTAGTTGACCTAGTTTGACTAGTGTAGTTGACTAAAGTTGACCAAAGGTTGACTTTAGCCTAGATTGACCCCAAACATCATGTAGATGCATTGTAGCAGCCTATTTTACTATTTTAGACATATAGTGACTTGTACTGTTCTATAGGAGCCAGACACCACTACTCGGACAGTATATTCTCTTTAGATATTCAGGATACCAGGCGAGTACATTCTCTGATCATTTCATATCTTGTTTAGGATTATATTTTCTGTTTAGATTACTTTACTTGATGCTGACACGTTGGTAACACAGATTAGTACTATATGGATCTTGTCGTGCGATGTTATTCCCTTAGCGGATACGTCGGGTATTTTGTGTTCGTGTACTTTATCATGGGCATCGTGTACTCCTTGTGTTCGTGTTATTCGTGTGCAAATCGTATAAAATCGTGTATACTCATGTGCTTACATGATCATCGTGTACAACTATACTTCGTGTGCAATAACATAACTTGACTGGATCCTTGTGTATTGATTGGGGGCGGGGGAGTAGAAGTGGTTATGTACTTAATCTTGTAGCTTACTCGTGTATAACCTCTGTAGATTACTCGTATACAACATCGTGCCGTTTACATAACCATTTTATGCTCTGAATCCCTAATCACTTGCAGTTCTTACTTATCATGTATATATTTTATGTTTATAAATATCTCTTTTGTTTTCATGTACATCTTCTTACAGTTCATGTATCTTACTCTCTAGCATGTTTATATTTCCTAACCTATTATGATTTGCATGAGATGTATTGTGCTCGCTCCTGTCTTGACTGGACCTGTTAAAAATATTACAGAGAACGAGGATGAGGCTCTGGTGTCTACCTATTATGTGCAGCTATAGACAACACTTGTGACTTGGACCCACTTGCAGTAGAGGATCTGCCACCAGTAGTTTAGACTGCTAGCTTAGATTCTCACCTTGTCTTTCTCATTGATACATTATTGTATATATTGGGAGTTTGTTTTATCTGGATGTTTGTGGAGACATTATCATAGACACTTAGACTTCTATCTATTGTATCTCTTGTGTGGATTCGTTTATATCTATCTATCTATCTTATCGTATTCTACCCTATATGTGATTGAGACTGTATTCTGCTATGTCACCTCCATTCGGAGTGTATATACTGTACATGTACCTTATATTGTTAGATGATTGACCTAGGACAACGTTCTACTGCCAATACTGCGACGTAGGCTGGACGTACCCACTTCTCGTGCCCTTACTTTAGGGTGCGGGTCGTGACACTCGAACCAAAACCAATACTCCGATTAAGTGTTTTATAGATCGTTTCACGATCTCGTCCCACCAATGTTGTTCAGTTTTCTACTATCTTGCAAGCTTTCATTAACATTTTAAGTCCTTCCTGCAGCTCGATTTGAATTTGTATACAACTCGATTTGGATTTGTACCTATATTCAAGGCGTCCCAAAGATATATGTATTTCGACCAAGTCCAGTTGTGGCAAATTGGAACAAAGCTGACAGGTAAATTTCAATCCTATGCTTGCCATCTCGTACTCCCTATCGGACTTATCTTTAGCAACTGTTCTCAAAATTTTATTGTATACGTATATTCGATACATACGTGATTCATTCAATAAAGTCACTGCACGCGACGCGATTCAAAAATCATATTGCTCGTTTCGTATGTTTCGTCTGGACTATTAACTTTATGCGTCGCGTCGAGCCATCGCGCATCTGATCACAACGATCCTCCGTAATGCCTTGCGTTCGAAGTCGCCACCCAACCATTTCCGAAGTCTGGCTATACAACTTATCTCGATATGATTTTCTTTGTTGACTTGCAAATGTATCAACATTCAGGACTATGCCCGCTAGGTTACTTACCTAGACACCGTGCTTAAACTCTCCTGACGAAACTTTAAATTGATATTGCACAAAGGCCACAATCTATCCGTCACAAAAGTTTACATCAAGGCGATGGTGCTCAGGACAACGATCGCCTTGACACGAAGGTCCTTACGATGCGTCTTACGTTCGATTTCCTAACAAGTAGGAATTTACTAGCCAAATTCCCAACTTATCTGTTTCGCAACATCGAATATAAGTTCGATTCACGCAAGCTTAATTGCAAGTGAATCCGAATCTAACGGCATGACTCGTAAGTCATCCACTTATCGTTCTCTCTCGTGCATAGCACGATTCTAGCATTCGCCTATCCTAATCACCAAGTTCGTTGGTAAATTTCTTGTTCGATCGCCGACCAACATAACTATTCAAGCATTCATCCGACGAATACTTAAAATCTAACTATCATTCTCAATCGAAAGCTGTTTCAACAATTTTTGATCGCCTAGACTTATCGTCAACATGCACCACACTGTTACCGATGTAATTTCATATGCGATATCGCATAGGTCATCTTACGGTCTGTAACACTCAATTTGATTTGGCGGTCAAGTCTTCTAGGGTCAGCTGCCCCGAAGCTACGCTCGATAATTGTGGATCATCATCGAAGGACAGTACTATGAACCATGCTATATATTATTTTGGAGCCAAATCATGTTCCGACGATTTCTATGCGACTATCTAATTTCGGACAAAAACTATATATATCGGCGCAACTGATGCGCAACTATCCTCTGAGTAAAGTCATGCACTATCATCGATGATTTTGTAATTTACGAAACATCGACTCGTATCGAGTTCGAATCTATCTTATTTGCGGTCGACACACGAGATGCTATACGTATCGAGCAACCATCGATGACTTATAGTCTCATCTTGATCAATCATAAAGTTCATGATCAACCAGTTCGTTCCTTCTCGTATTGTTGCTTATAAAATTTTGATAGCGCAAGGCGCACTCCATTTTGTATTCTCACATCGTGCGTACGTTTCCTTACATATCGATCTCGATACGCCGTATCAATTTCGATAGCGTAAGGGTCAACTTTGATTCTGTTTCAACGTCGACAACTTGCATTGCATACTTCCAAGTTCTCCACAAACATTTCCGTATGTCTCGAATCGTTTCTTGATTGTTGCATTTCGTTATGCTTTGATCGCGTAACCGAGTTACCGATTATCCAACATCGAACCCTCGAGTTATACGATCACGCTCTCTAAGGTTTTGCGTGTTTCAGTCGTACTCAAATGAGTTTCGACGTAACGTAACCAACTATCTCTTAGGCACTATTTAACCGCATCAACCAACTCTTCACCGAAGTTGCACCTCTTGCGATCCGATTTTTAATTTGCCTCGCCCTACATTTCTATCGAGATCACAAGTCGTGCGATTCGATTTCGATTCGTCTCGTCGAACGTTTCTATCGAGATCACAAGTCGTGCGATTTGATTTGCCTCGTCCAACATTTCTATCGAGATCGCAAGTCGTGCGACTCATTTGTAAGTTCAAGTTTTTCTTTCCCGTCGATCCGATTATTGCTTCAAGGCATAATCGTTCCGCTAGTCTCGGTCGTCCGACCAACTTATAATTTTTGTCTGACGTATCATTCATTGATACGAGTCTCGCCTTATCGTCCCAACCGATTTTTTTCGAAGAACACTTGCATCAACATACAGTCATACAAATTTCCAATCGAGTCTCGGTACTCTTCCGTCCGTTGCGGACAAACCTTTCACAATTCTCACAACGCGTCGATGCAATTCATCGCACAAGTGGTATACCATATACCATTCAGAATTGAGTCATTCATCGCATATGTGGTATGGCATATACCACTCGAAAATTAAGTCATTTCCCTCGCAACATACTCGGTATAAACCAATAATCTCTTCCGACTCATGATTTTTGCAGTGATCGTGCTTGATCACAACCGTAACTTTGATTAAATCAAACCTGACACAACTCGGCCAATATTTTCGTTTGCCAACACAAGTTCGGTGTGCAACTGAATGATTCATTCTATCGATTTATGATTTTAGGTCCTTTACGTTGCATCTCGTGCAACGATTTATTTCCAATCTCCTTTGCACTCCGTGCAACGATTAATTTGATATGCGTTGCACCACGTGCAAAATTTTTACTTTCGACACGCGTTGCACATCATGCAACGACTTATTTCCGATATTTATTGCACCTCGTGCAACGATTTATTCCCGACTTTCAAAGTCAATGCCCAAATTCGTTCAACACATTCGATATTGACTTATCACTTTCATTTTAACGCATATTCACAATTAACTCATTGCACTTCGTGCATCATTTTATTTCTCATTCAACATGTTATATTGCAAGAACAATATTTCAAATCACATTTCACAATTTGTTGCACTTGCAGCAACTAACATTTCACGACTCGTGCATTCAATGTAACGAACGTTTCACTACTTTCTTCGCAACATCAAGTAAATTCGAAGTACTTGCGGCAACGTTACCCGGCTTTGTATTAGACTTATTGTATGGAACATCCAGTACGACATCGAGTAGAGTCAAGAGTGATTTCGAGTGGTGGTGGGCAACTCTTTGGAATTGAAACAAAGCAAACGTCCTGAGAAAATTAAGCCTAGAGCTCTGATACCAATTTGTCACGTCCCAACCCGGAATCACCCGAATCATCGTCCTCGCGGGGGGCGTGATACCGCACGAGACTGGAGTTACGCTCGTACAAGGCAAGATGACAAGTTCTCAAATGGTTATCTTTGAGTTGAACATTAACAACGAAAGGAAAATAGAGTATACGAAACAATTCTCTTTATTGATCTTCGAAATGAGATTACAAAGGCTTTCTATAGCCCAACAATATATGCCAGATTGGCTACAACACTCAAGTTCTCTCTTGCCCATAAAAGATTTTACCGTTCCATACATCATGCCTTCTATATCTCGGCCGCATCAATCCTGTTGCAAGTCCGAGCGTCAAAGCGATCGCACGCTTCAATACGCTTCGGCATTCCAAGCCTCAACGCGTTCAAGCGAAGCTTCGCCGCGAGCCATCCATTCCCTGCACCCTGCATCAAGCTAGTGGGGGATCAGTACGTTCGTCCTCGTATGTACTGATGCAAAGATCTTCTTTCTAAACCGACATTTAGTATTTATGTTGAATCATGCAACTTAGCTTATGATCTTGCTATATTCTCCTTAGGGTCCATTTTATGGCATATTCGAAAGTGTAAAAGCATGTTATTATAGCAAGCATATTATTCGAATTGAATAGGCAAACAGACAAGCAATCTCGTGTTTGTTTCATGGCGCGACTTCTTACCATCATAGACGTACTCGCCCTTGCACCGACGCAAGGTGAATACGTCCCATTCCTTCCCTGTCATGTTATAAGTGCTCTATATATAGGATCTATTTGTGCGGGACACAAACGTGCCAGCACTTTTAACCCATCGTTCCTTAACTATATAAAGGTCGTTGGCGTATCTGTGCCGGAATGGACTAAAGGAGTTTCTCTTTTAGTTTCCTTACTTTTTTTTCTCTTTTCTCTCTCGAATTTGGGTAGCCCGGCGTTTCACGGGCTGGGTCGCTATCCCAAACAACCGAAACTTACCGCCGCATACCATCATTTGCAACTTTGCACATCTACAACCGAGTACTAACCGGACTTCACAGATGTGTGCCTATCAAAGATTACATCCCTCCTAGGCCGAACGGTCCCGGTGTCCCGGTGCACCCGTTCGGAGGGAACGTTCCGTACCCGGAAGATATCACAATTATCTCAAGTCCATTCGACCATACAACGCCCTATTATTCAGACAACCAAACATAGTCTTGAGTCCGAGACTCAGACTTTATAATCTCGCATTTCTTCCATTAACTTTCTATGTTCTTACATTTCGTACTTCGTTTCAATGTTCGATGGCATCATGCCTCAACTCAATGTTCGTCAACCGAACGACCCGAAGGTCCCGAACACCTTTCGAGGCATCATGCCACATCTGACAGTTCCGTCACATTCATGCCACAACTGTATTATTTCGTAACGAAGCCGTCTTTATGATCTTGTGCACGTAGGCACGTTTCGACACATTTATCATCTTTTCCTTCGTATCGTGCACTTGCGGCACACATTGAAGCTGTATTTCCATGTTCTATACCTTAGTGTTCAATGTTCTTAGCTTACGCGCTAGGGCGCTCGCCTATTGTCTTTCAATGTTCTAGCCCTTTCTAACTCGTACGTGAAGGCACGGAATTGTTCGTGCACTAAGGCACTCGCCGAATACAGTTATCCCATGTTCTTGTGGCTTGCGTACCGAGGCACTCGCCATTGCGATATCCAATATTCCATAGCGACTCGTGCATATGATGCACGATTTCATTTCAATTGTTCTAATTAGTGTTCGACACACACTACGATTTATCTTCCGATCGGACCACGCCCGTGGCGTCGATAGGTTAACTTAGCATACAATGATATATTATGACTTAGGCATGAAGAAGTAAAAAGAAGAGTCAATCCTTCCACCTTGAGTCGATACATATTGTCGTTTTGCCGAGCCGCTACAGCTCGATTCCACAACTTCGTTGCACGGCCAACTCTCATGACTTAGCCATTCGAGCACTTCGTGCTTCATTGAGTTATACGTCCAATTTGGCTTACCGTGCCCAAGTCCCAGCCCGTTGCGAGGCGGTGATTTGGTTTCGCGGATCCCTTACTGAATAAGGCAAAAGATCGACCTCTAATATTTTAGCGTAAACGTATAGCCTGCACACGAAAACAACTAAAATCAATACTCGTATCGATTCGGACTTGCGCCTTGGTCGATTCGATTTCTTAGAATCTTCGAGCCGTTTCAACACACTTATCCTTCGGGGCAATGCGGCGCTTCACATCGATTCAACTCGATGCATTCTTTGGGACAAGGAAACTCTTCGTATCGACTTAGTTCGATGCATTGCTCGGGAAAACGTAACTCTCGTATCGATTCGTATTGATACATTTCATTCGGTCAACGCGACTCGCTGAGTCAACGTCTCAACGTAATGCACCGTGCGGAGCGTGGCATTACAGTACGTCCAGCCTACGCCATAGTATCGGTAGTAGAACACTGTTCTTGGTCGCTATCTAATCAACAACTTACGCAATTATATAATGTACATGTCACAACCTCAACCCCGAATGGAGGACAAGTATAAGATACGATAATACTCAATCACAATCAAAGCACGATAAGATAACACAAGAGTCTAACAACTATATAAAACTCAAAACAAAAACAACTTAAATAAAATCCCAAAATAACATCTCAACAATCTCAAGACACCACTTATTACAAAATAAGTTCTAAAAGAGAAACTAAACCATAAACTAGTAATCTACTCCAAGCTCTACTGGTCCTCTAGGCTAGCTGTGAATCTCCAGGTTACCTGTAATATTTTCAACAGGTCCAGTCAGGACGGGAGCGAGCACAATACATCTCACGCAGTTCATAATATGACAGGATATGTAAATATGCTATAGAGTAAGATACATAAAACGCTAGAAAATATATGAAGTAAGAGAGATGACTGTAAGAAATATCTGCTATAAGTAAAGAACTAACAGTGAACTAGTGATTTAGAGTACAAGATAGACATGTGAATGGCTTGATAATAAACATGAAAGTTTGTACATGACTATACTACTTTGGAATTGTTCACATGACCATTTATACTCCTCCGTACCCTAATCAATACACAAGGATCCAGACAGGTTATGTTATTGCACATGATATCACATGAAGGCCCATAAATGGGTGCACATGAATGTATATATGGGGGCTCTGTGAACATGAGAGTACATAAATCACAAGAGTGCACATGAATGGTGAAAGCACCGGAGTACATGATGAAAGTAAAACGTACATGACATACTGTAACCCGATGCTCCGAGGGGGATAACATCTCATGAAGGGATCCATATAGTACCAATCCGTGTTAACAACGTGACAACATCAAGTAAAGTAATCTAGAGCATAAATGTAAATCCTATCAAGTATGAAACGGTCAGAGAATGTACTCGCCTGATACCCTGAACAACTGATATAAAAAGATGGCCAACTGGAGTCACAGAGTCCTAGTTAGAGCAACACAGGTTATAAAGAGTTTAATTTATATGGTAATTGAAATTATAATGCAATCTACATGAGTCTAAGTCAATCTAGGTCAAAGTCAACTCTTGGTCAACTCTGATCAACTATAAAGTCAAACTAGGTCAACTCTAGTCAACTGTGGTCAAACTAGCTAGGGTTGGGTCAACAATTAGTCTAGGTTAGTCAATTCTAGGTCTAAACAAACTAAGTCTATGCAAATCAAGTATCCAAGATAGCTACTAACTCATAGCCTAAGTCACTTGCTAAACCAAGCACAAAACTAAACCATAAGATAACAAGGCACACAAACTTAGTCATATAATGTATATATGTTATTCACATTCACATATTCATATACATAGATATATATAGTAAAGCTATATATATAGGCACATACATACATATATATATATATATATATATATATATATATATATATATATATATATATAGAAGGAGAGGCAAAAGAGTAAATGAGTGTGTGTGTAGATTTGGCATGTGTGTGAAAGGATATGTGTTTAATGTTTTCAGATTTAGTTATAGGTAGGTATATGTGACATGTGATACATGGTGTCAAAGGGTGTATGAATGCATGTGTGTAAAAGGTTATAGGTTAACTCAGTTTATAGAAATGCATACATACATACTTACATTGCATACATGCATACATACATATCATGTATGGATACATACATTGCATACATGCCTACATACATATCATAAATGCATACTTGCATTCATTCATGCACCTATACACACATACATAGATGCATACATACATATTTGAATACATTATATACATGCATACATTATATTCATATATGCATACTCTACATTATATTACATTCATTCCTGCATACAAGCATGCATATAATATATGCATACAAACTCATATATTTAACTCAAAATATATGTGAATACATACATTACATTAACTTAACATATATATATATATATATATATATATATATATATATATATATATATATATATATATATATATATATATATATATATATATCATTCATTTATATCCCATGTACATGCATACTTCAGTTCATGCATTATATCCATTCACATATCATTAAGTTGCATACATATACTTATTTATATCACATACATGTCATTCATGTATATTACATACTTACATGCATCTATACATTATATACATTGTATACAACATATAAAAATAGAAGAAGAAAAAAAGGGGAAAAACTGAAATGGAAAGGGAAGGGAAGGGAAGGGAAGAAAAAATGTATGGAAAAGGAAAAACAGTGGACATAGACATGCTTACATCATATATTCTATATTACCATACATGCTATCATTATATATTGCATTACATTATGTATACATTATGCATTCATATCTATCATTACATGTATACCTTATATTCATATCTAGCATTCATTATATTCTTTCATGCATACATTGTATATCATTCTTTCATTCATGCATTTATGCATTGCTTACATACATTACATTGATTGTATTCCTACATGCTTGCATTCAACCAAATATATACATTAATGTAAAGAGGATACATATCATATATATATTATTTCAATCATCTGACATATCATGCATTACATACTCTACATTCATTTAATATCCATACTATATAGGCTCATAGGTTACACAAAATGCCTATATCGTATAGTCACTCTTCTACTTAAAATTAATACTATACCAATTGGATATTCACTAAATTCTAGGATTAAATATATCCCTACGTGTCAGCTTTCTGAAACTTCAAACGGATCGCATTTTCGTGTCCGGAAGCTCTCGGAATCGCGAAAATGCCGAAACACATTTGTCTTTCGGACAGCTGACACTCAAATAGTTTTACAGAAAGTTCCTGAAAGATTTTGGCTTATTAAAATATATATTTGAAAAGCTAAATTCGATACGATTCTTTAAAAAAAACGAAAGATTAATCGGAGTTCTAAGCTAAAAGTTATGATATTTCTAAGTTGCTTTGGTTAATAAAAACGTGGATGAATATTATGACGAATTTGAGTTATTTTGGACAAAAAAAAAACACATGTAGGCCAAGATGCATGGATACCAACATAGGTATCCAAATGAAACTCATTCTAACCATCCTAACTAAGATCAATCCACTCTCTAACCATTCTAAAACTGAATTTAAATATCTATTTAAACTATTATCATACATACATACACATGGGGTGTCCTAATTTAGGATCTATCAAGTAGGACACAAGACACATATCTAAAATCCTCAAGAGAGCTCCAAATGACCTCAAATTTGAATCTAAATGGGGTACACACATGGGGGTGGATCCTATGGGTTTAAAACTAACTAATATGCATAGAAAATCAATTTAGAGGGTTGGTTTTACCTATTGGGAGTGGAATCCCAATGATACTCCCAAGGACACGGCTCCGACACGAAGATCTTCCAAAAAGGACACTCCTTGCACTTTGCTCCAAATCTTTGCTAGCACCCTCCTTTGGCAGTATGAGAAGGTTGGATGAAAGTTTTGGTGGAGGGATGTAAGGATTTGCAGATCAAATCAAAGAGGGAAGCTCTCTAATTTGGGGAAGAACACTTTGTGAAGGAAAAGAGGCAAGATGGAATGAAATAAAAGGAAGGGAGGCTAACCTACCTATAGTGGCTGCCATTAAACCCTATTTGGGCCTTGGGGGAAAGCCCAATAAGGCCTCAAATAGTTCTCTTGGTTAATTTTTAGTTAGGTTCAAGTTTGGGATATAAATGGTTAAATTTATGCCTCTAACTTAACCAATCTAACAAGTAGGATTAGTATAAACTTACTAACTTAATTAGTGGGGTTTGTGGGCTATGACTAACTAATCTTGGGGTTTCCTTCTAGAGTCTAAGCTACCCGGGTCACTAACACAAGTCGGAACGAAACGAAACTCAAACCCGACTAAACAAATCCTGTAAAATCAATTTTAAAATATAAAAATTCCCAAAATATTAAAATATGAAAAATGACCAAAATAATAATACATCAATTTAAATACTATTAAAATAATCTAAAATTCATCAATTAATCAAAATCCTAAATAATTCAAAAGTCACAAAATGACCAAAATACCCTTAGTCTAAAAAGTTGTAAATAGTCATTCTAATCATATGGTTAGTCTCTAGGCTCAATAGTTCTAGGGTTAACTAGCTAACACATTAAAATTATAATTCACCAATTTTAAATAATATTAAATTAATTAAAAATTCCCATAAATCATAAATCTTATTATTAAATAATAAACTTTTACAAAAGTTCAAAATTACCCTTATTTTAGAAAAGTGGGTGTTACAGCTTGTGATGTAGAGTACAAGATAGATATGTGAACGGCTTGAATTTGCACATGAGTAATCTAAGAGTTTGCACATGAGAATACTACTTTGAAATTGTTCACATGACCATTTATACTCTCCCGTACCCCAATCAATACACAAGGATCCAGACAGGTTATGTTATTGCACATGATATCACATGAAGGCCCATAAATGGGTGCACATGATTGTATATATAGGGGCTCTGTGAACATGAGAGTACATGAATCACAAGAGTGTACATGAATGGTAAAAGCACCGGAGTACATGATGAAAGTGAAACGCACATGACATACTATAACCCGATGCTCTCGAGGGGGATAACATCTCATGAAGGGATCAATATAGTACCAATCCGTGTTAATAACGTGACAACATCAAATAAAGTAATCTAGAACATAAATGTAAATCCTATCAAGTATGAAAAGGTCAGAGAATGTACTCGCCAGATAACCTAAACAACTGATATGAAAAGATGGCCAACTGGGGTCACAGAGTCCTATTTAGAGCAACACAGGTTATAAAGAGTTCAATTTATATAGTAATTGAAATTATAATACAATCTACATGAGTCTAAGTCAATCTAGGTCAAAGTCAATACTTGGTCAACTCTGGTCAACTATAAAGTAAACTAGGTCAACTCTCGTCAACTGTGGTCAAACTAGCTAGGGTTGGGTTAATAATGGTCAACTAGTCTAGGTTAGTCAATTCTAGGTCTAAACAAACTAAGTCTGTACAAATCAAGTATCCAAGATTGCTACTAACTCATAGCCTAAGTCACTTGCTAAATCAAATACAAAACTAAACCATAAGCAAACAAGGCACACAAACTTAGTCATATAATGTATATATATTATTCACATTCACATATTCATATACATAGATATATATAGAAAAGCTATATATATAGGCACACACACACACACACACACACACACACACACACACACACACACACACACACACACACACACACACACACACACACACACTGTGTGTGTGTGTTTGGCATGCGTGTGAAAGGATATGTGTTAATGTTCTCAGATTTAGTGATAGGTAGGTGTATGTGACATGGGATACATGGTGTCAAAGGGTGTATAAATGCATGTGTGTAAAAGATTATAGGTTAACTTAGTTTATAGAAATGCATACATACATACTTACATTGCATACATGCATACATACATATTATATATGCATACTTGTATTCATTCATGCACCTATACATACATACATAGATGCATACATACATATTTGAATACATTATATACTTGCATACATTATATTCATATATGCATACTCTATATTATATTACATTCATTCATGCATACATGTATACGTATAATATATGCATACAAACTCATATATTTAACTCAAAATATATGTGAATACATATATTACATTACCTTAACACACACACACACACACACACACACACATATATATATATATATATATATATATATATATATATATATATCATTCATTCATATTCCATATATATGCATACTTCAGTTCAGGCATTATATCCATTCACATATCATTAAGTTGCATACATATACTTATTTTCATTACATACATGTCATTCATGCATATTACATACTTACATGCATCTATACATTATATACATTGTATACAACATGTAAAAATAGAAGAGGGAAAAAAGGGGGAAAAATTGAAATGGAAAGGGAAGGGAAGGAAATATGTAAGGAAAAGAAAAAACAGTGGACATATACATGCTTGCATCATATATTCTACATTACCGTACATGCTATCATTATATATTGCATTACATTATGTATACATTATGCATTCATATATATCATTACATATATACCTTGCATTCATATCTAGCATTCATTATGTACTTTCATGCATACATTGTATATCATTCTTTTATTTATGCATTTATGCATTACTTACATACATTACATTGATTGCATTCCTACATGCTTGCATTCAACCATATATATACATGAATGTAAAGAGGATACATATCATATATATATCATTTCATTCATCTAACATATCATGCATTACATACTCTACATTCATTTAATATCCATACTACATAGGCTCATAGGTTACACAAAATGCCTATGTTGTATAGTCACTCTTCTACTTAAAACTAATACTGTACCAATTGGGCATTCACTA
This sequence comes from Iris pallida, assembly GCA_029216955.1. Lineage (NCBI taxonomy): Eukaryota > Viridiplantae > Streptophyta > Magnoliopsida > Asparagales > Iridaceae > Iris > Iris pallida. Next base: position 1,762,855 of record JANAVB010041418.1, on the reverse strand, counting down.
AATTCTAGGATTAAAGTATGTCGTAGCCCTTCGTGTTATCTTTCCGAAACTTCAAACGGATCGCATTTTCGTGTCCGAAAGCTCTCGAAATCGCAAAAACACCGAAATGCGTTTATCTTTCGGACAGCTGACACTCAAATAGTTTTACAGAAAGTTGTAAAACTATTTTGGATTACTAAAATATATATTTGGAAAGCTAACTTCGATACAGTTCTTTTAAAAAAAACGGAAGATTAATCGGAGTTCTAAGCTAAAAGTTATGATATTTCTAAGTTGCTTTGGTTAATAAAAACGTGGATGAATATTATGACGAATTTGAGTTGTTTTGGACAAAAGAAATACATGTAGGCCAAGATACTTGGATACCAACATATGTATCCAAATGAAACTCATTCTAACCATCCTAACTAAGATCAATCCACTCTCTAACCATTCTAAAACTGAATTTAAATATCTATTTAAACTATTATCATACATACATACACATGGGGTGTCCTAATTTGGGATCTATCAAGTAGGACACAAGACACATATCTAAAATCCTCAAGAGAGCTCCAAATGGCCTCAAATTTGAATCTAAATAGGGTACATGCATGGGGGTGGATCTTATGGATTCAAAACTAACTAATATGTATAGAAAATAAATTTAGAGGGTTGGTTTTACCTATTGGGAGTGGAATCCCAATGATACTCCCAAGAACACGGCTCCGACACGAAGATCTTCCAAAAAGGACACGCCTCCTTGCACTTTGCTCCAAATCTTTGCTAGCACCCTCCCTTGGTAGTATGAGAAGGTTGGATGAAAGTTTTGGTGGAGGGATGTAAGGATTTGGAGATCAAATAAAAGAGGGAAGCTCTCTAATTTGGGGAAGAACACTTTGTGAAGGAAAATAGGCAAGATGGAATGAAATAAAAGGAAGGGAGGCTATCCTAGCTATAGTGGCTGCCATTAAACCCTATTTGGGCCTTGGGGGAAAGCCCAATAAGGCCTCAACTAGTCCTCTTGGTTAATTTTAAGTTAGGTTCAAGTTTGGGATCAAAAGTGTTAAATTTAAGCCTCTAACTTAACTAATATAACAAGTGGGATTAGTCTAAACTCACTAACTTAATTAGTTGGGTTGGTGGGCCATAACTAACTAATCTTGGGATCCTATCTACAGTCTAAGCTACCCGGGTCACTAACACAAGTCGGAACGAAACGAAACTCAAACCCGACTAAACAAATCCCGTAAAATCAATATTAAAAATATAAAAATGACAAAAATCACAATACATCAATTTAAATATTATTAAAATAATCTAAAATTCACCAATTAATCAAAATCATAAATAATTCAAATGTTATAAAATGACCAAAATACTCTTAGCCTAAAAAGTTGTAAATAGTCATTCTAATCAAATGGTTAGGTCCCCATGGTCATGGTTAGTCTCTAGGCTCAACAGTTCTAGGGTTCACTAGCTAACGCATCAAAATTATAATTCACCAATTTTAAATAGTATTAAATTAATTAAAAATTCCCATAAATCATAAATTCTATTATTAAATAATAAACTTTTACAAAAGTTTAAAATTATCCTCATTTTAGAAAAGTAAATGTTACAAGTCTACCCTCCTTAGAAAATTTTGTCCTCGAAATTAAGATGGTCGTACTTCTTCTAGAGTCTCGTCCCCAACAATCAAAGTCTCAGAACTTACCTAAATCATACAATTTAAAAGAATGGCATACAGGGTCATGACATACGGTGGCAGTTGAAAGTCTCATCTTGGTATACTAGTCATGCTAAACCAAAACGGTCATAGGTTATCAAAACATACAAGCAATCTGGGGTGCTAAACTGGAAAAGTTACAGAAACAACAAATCATCAAGGCTGTAAGGCTGTCTACCATCCTATATAAAAATTGGTAATTATCAAAAATAAAATAAAGATAACTAGTAATTATCTATAAAGGGGTACAATTCAAAGAAAAATTAAAATCAAAAGTTTAAAGAACGAACGTCAATAGCATTGAAATCCAATCACAATATATTTAAGAAAATTAGTCTCGATACGATCTAAGTTGATCAATTCTGGGTAATCAAGATTTGGGCAATATGGAGGACAATGTCACGAAGTCTGAGCATGAGCATACAAGGATGGAGATTCAGGTCACAATTGGTCGTGATTAAGGGAGCTAGGATTCAATGATATTGAAAACTTTTAAAGGATGATTCAAAGATATGGAATAAGTCAAGTTTCTTCTTTTAAAGGAAAAATAAGAGAAAAGATTTCATAGGAAAGTCAAGTTTATCATTTGCAAGTTTATCATTTGCCAATTATATTTTTATCTCACAAGTCCCAATATAAAAATTAACCTTTATATGACTACCATCAAAATTATATCCTTTCGTCATAAAGATTTGACCTTGCCATGATCACCATAGGCTAAATTTCTAAGTTTCGAAATATTATTCATGAAGCATACCCTTCTTAGTAGGAATCAAAACTGACCACTTAATCATCATAAATCTAAATTCTTCCACCTTGTCCTAAATTGGATCCGAAGCCTCTAAACCTAGTTTTATGTAATCCTTGAACTTATTCAATTTACTCTCCTTATATTATTTAAATCTAAACCCACTAGGCCTTACACAACTTATTCTTCATTATAAATTCAACCTTCATATTTCCTTCAATGTACACCTTCAATATTATTCTCCTAAAATTTTAAATTTTTATAAAATCTCTATATTTTATAACTCAAAATCCTTGCGTTCTTTCTGTTTCTAGCCATTTCTTACAATATTTATTCAATTTCGTATCATCATTGCATATAGTTAAAATCTCTTCTCTATTACTAAATTCTTAAATTTAACATCATAGCCTTAAAGTGTAACGTCTCAAGAATCAATAACCAAAATTTATCCAAGTTCTCGAAACTAAGTTGACCTCGAATATTCTCATCAGTTATGAAATACATCTATGAATTATTCATACCCAAAAGATTTCTCTAAGTATGATTGTTCCTAAATTCATAATATAACTCTCTTGATTTCATCCTCAAATTCAGTCGCATCTCTATCCCAAACCTATATCAAGGTCCATCATATTATACCCCTAGCAAGATTATCAAAAGATAACAAATCAAGTCTTTTTCGAGTTAGATGATTTACGTTACTTCCTCGACCTTTCGAAGGTGAAAAGATATGGAGATTCAAGGATTTTAAAGTATAGCTGACAGAATTAGATACCAGACAGGTGATTGATGTAATCAGGACAGTTTTTTTATTTTAAAAAATGGTAATACAAGAAATAATGGCAAGAAAGAAATAATGATAAAATCTGTTCTTCATCAACTGTTAAAAGAAATGAACCCATTTAAGGTAAAATCTGATACCATACACGTCTTCCTGAAATCATATAGTCAGAATTTTGCCATGCCAGTAAGCATAGCTACAATAAACAATAGAGTCCATAACGAAGGTATACACCCTATAGTCATGTTATCTAGAATTCTTACCCCGCCACCCGGTATGGCTGCAAGAAAATCTAGATTTTATAACTAGGATAAGTATATCTAAATCAAGCTCTATGTCCTTGTCATGCTAGCAAATATGACTGCGATAAATTCTAAACTCTATAAATAAAGTAGACTTTTACCTTTCTCACTGTCCTTATCAAGTATGTTATCAGGTTATACCTTAATTCTAAAAAGATGTATATATATATATATATATATATACAAACTCAAATTCAACAACTAACATCAAGATTCAAAATTCAACAATAATCCATCAAAAATCAAATTCAATAACAGGAAGTAAGGGTGAATCAAATCGAAGGAAAAAGAGATTTCAAATCGAAGTTAAAATAGGATTCTCAAGGGTCATCCCAAGAATCTCTCAAGAAATTCTAACAGTGATTGAGTATCCTCTCATTCTAACACCTATTCCTTATCTCTAATCGCAGGTGCGCAGCAGTACAACTGTAGCCTTCCTTTCCGAAAGTTTTGATATATTTTTTATTTTATTATTTATTTGATTTAAATGGTGAATTTTAGGAAACCCGGTTGTACTAAACTAGGCAAACTGGACCCGAACTGAGCCCATGTAGTTTTGTAGTGTGTCCTAGATGACTGTGTCGTTATATTATGTATTTACGTCTTGAAATGATTAATCATTGTTCAAAGTAAAAGCCCAACAATTTGGTTTGGTTTAGGCCAAATTATTGTTAGCAGCCTTGGTTGCAGCTTCTGATAGATTGTTTGAGAGAGGGCTTGAGTTGTGTATTTTGGTGGTTTCTGAGTGGACATTTTTCAACACTGGAACATGATCTAAATATTTCTTGTAAAGTATTTGTGCCTCATTATATAGAAGTACCCGATGAATTTGGTCTGGTTCTGCAAAGCATCTGCGTCGCACAACCTGGTTTATACATAATAGCGTTCCATATTTTGAAGGTCAGATTGTTGAAGAGTTGTTTGGTTTCATCCTGTTGATTTCGTAGTGTGATTTCATAGTTCAATGCCAATGGTGTGATTCCAAAGAAAAGGTTCAGTTATTTTCAGACGGAGTTAAGTATCGAGAAGACTGCCCGAGCCCAGTTGATCCTAGCATAACCGGCCCACTTCTCTTTATTGCATACATATATAAGACCAGTTAAACACCTTAGGAAGCCCTAGCCGAAAACAACTGCCCCCTCTCTCCCCTCCATCTCATGGCGAGGAGGCATCTGCTGCTCCTGCGGAAATACTTAACCAGCACCCCATCCTCTCCTTTTCCAAACCCCTCGTCCACCACCGTCACCTCTGCCACCTCCGCCGCCAACTATGATCCGTCGGCGAAGTATCAGACCACCTGCGCGACCGGATCTCGTCGGTCGCCGTCAAGCTGCTATCCGTCGACGACATCGACGACCTGGCTGGGGTCCTGGAGGCGGAGTCCGTCGTCGAGCTGATCCGTCGGTACGGATCCGGGTTGGCGTTCGTCGAGCAACTATCGAGGATGAAGTACAAGCCCCAGTTCGTGCTGGAGGCTTTCAATTGGAGAAGGATGCTGGTAGATGAGAGCATGCCGATGCTAGCAGAAGAATACTCCAAGGCAATTAGCCTTGCTGTTCGGGCTAAGAATGTCGACCCTGCCATGGCCTACATGCAATATCTTAATAGCCTAAAGCTTAATTGATGGCGTGGTAGCACAATGCTGCAGCTACCTGATTATGGCTTGGGATCGGTGGAAGCAAATCGGATTATAAGTGTCCCCCGCTACATGTGTTGGGTACGGGTTCCCTTTCTGTGTTGTGTTTTCACAAGTTCTGGTAGGAAGTTATGGGGAGGGTTTGAGTTGGTTTTCCTAGGATTACTTCAAACAACATGCATCAGTGGACGAACTCATCCTCATTCTAATCAAGTGGCAAGTATGAAATTATTCTTAACCCAGCTCATTATGAGATATTCCATTTGTTGGAAGATCAGGGAATTGGAAACATACATGAAATATCTGAGCTAGGACGAGTATTATGTTACCAGAATCATGAAATGTCTAAGCTAAGACAACTACTGAAGAACTTCATTGATTCCCTTTTTGCTTTCATATTAGTTATATATTAAATAAAATAATTATATTAAATAAGCAGGTATTAAATAGTATAGTATGTTTTCATGAATAATTTAGGTTGGATTCTTATTCGGGCTCTGGACCTCAGCACGAAATTTAGGGCGATTTTGTGCATGGCCTACCGGAATCCAAAATTGGACATACCGTTGGGTTCGTGTCATCAAAACGAACCTGTAGACATGTAGTTTGACGACTTTAGAGACCATTAACTCTGACACAATTTTCGGTGCAAAGCGGGTCCAACGGCGGACATCGTTTTTGCCCGAAATTACCGTTTTGCTTCTGTATCAAGAATTGGACTTAAGGACGGGCAATCCTAGCTAATTTGACTATTCTGAGAATGTTGACAATGTCTGTTTCAGCTTTCGGAGACAGTTATAATGATTTAGACTCATCGGCTTACCAGTTGACTATATGTTGTTGGATCTGCGTGCAACCACCAGGCAAGATACCTTGTCTTCCTCTACAATTTATTTACATGCATATTTCTAGTACTATATAGTTTTACTAGTTGATTATTGACACGTGATTTGGACACCGTGCTTGCTAGTATATATATATAGGCCTTGTTTATAGTTATCTTCGTAGCTCATATTGGATATTTGTATATATATATAGTTCTTGTTTATAGTTATCTTGTAGTTCATATTAGATATTTGTATATATATAGTTCTTATTCATAGTAAATTCTGTAGTTCATATTGGAGTGGTCTTTTCGTGTATCGTGATTGGGTCGTGTCGTGTCATCACTTGTACTTGGACTGAGTCGTATCGTGTCATATGATGAATAAGTCATAACGGAACTGCTGTACCTTAAAATTCCTGAAGCTAACCTACGAGCCCACACCAGGGGAAAGGGTTAGTAGTTGAAGCTAACTTGCGAGCCCACACCAGGGGCGAGGGATTAGTAGTTAAGCTAACCTGCGAGTCCACACTAGGGACGAGGGTTAGTAGTATATGGTTCACACCTGCGAGTCCACACTAGGGACGAGGGTGATGCTAACCTGCGAGTCCACACTAGAGATGAGGGTTAGTAGTATATAGTTCACACCTGTGAGTCCACATTAGGGACGAGGGTGATGCTAGCCTGCGAGTCCACACTAGGGACGAGGGCTAGTAGTTGTTCAAACCTGCAAGTCCACACTAGGGACGAGGGTTTGAGTATTCGATTTGGTTATCCGTTGACATCGTGATATCGTGTTCCCTTGTTCTTCTCCAGCAGTTCATTTATGCGTAGTGGTTCCTCCAGTCGTGTATAGTCGTGTTTTCGTGTTGATTGGTCTTTTCCCGTTTATTTCCTGTATTTTCTTTATTGCATGATAAACTGCTAGATAGACATATTTTTATGTATCTTGCTATGTCCTCTGAGGACCTGATGATCTCCTCAGGTTTAGCGGTTGCGTAGAGTTAGCTAGTAGTTCTAGGTGGCGGAGGATTTGCGATGCTTGTGGGTTTCGGATGCGATGATCTGCTTGTGGGATTCAGGTATCATTATTACGTTGTTATCCTTTCGTGCTTTCTTATTTTATCATGTTTCCTGATTCAGTTTAGACTCTTGTTACTTTCTTTAGAGTCTTATCGAACATATATGCTAGTGGGCTGCAGACCACGACCCATAGTGTTCATTCATGTTTCATATTCTTATTGTGGATTGAGATATAGAATTGTTTGCCATGATTTGGCAGTATACCATAGCCTTGACAGCGTTTACGTATTCGAGTCGGGCTGGAGTCCGTTCGATATGTAGCTGGCTTGCTCACGAGCTCGCGTTCAAAAATCGGGTGCGGGTCGTAACAAGTTTTTTTGGTGGCCCATGCAGGTCAGAGCATATCGTATCGGTTATGTAACTGTACTGATACGAGCCTGTGAATATGACTAAACCCTTAGAAATCTCAATCCACTATGCCTTGAAAATTCTTTTAGTTCTCTACCGTCTTTGAAATTTTATATTTATTCTCGATTATTCTTTCTTGCCTTCCAAACCATTGATTTTCGTCTCCTTCTATTTCGGGGTGACGAACGATCGTGTTGTCTAGAATCTACCAGAAATTCTTAAATTATAATATAATATTGCTTGACTATTGAATATTTGGTTGTTTGATAGATATGGGGGATTAAAGATACCATATGTCTTAGATATTTTGGTAGAATTATTAGCCACTAGTTAGAAGGATATACGATTTTAGTGGCCATATTTTGAGGAGTAGTATGACCAAAGGTGGGTAGAAGTCTTCGAGATTTCGTAGTTACAAAATAGCTTGGAGAAAGATATAAACTATTTTGAGGAATTAAATTTAAGGAGATTTCGGTAAAGTAGACGTTCTTTTGAATTTTAAGGAAATAGTTATGAATTAAAATTTCGAGGACAAAATTATTTTTAAGGTGGGTAGATTTGTAGCCTCCCTTTCCGAAAGTTTTGAAATATTTTTTATTTTATTATTTATTTGATTTAAATGGTGAATTTTAGAAAACTCGATTATACTAAACTAGGCAAACTGGACCCGAACTGAGCCCATGTAGTTTTGTAGTGTCCTAGATGACTGTGTCGTTATATTATGTATTTACGTCTTGAAATGATTAATCATTGTTCAAAGTAAAAGCCCAACAATTTGGTTTGGTTTAGGCCAAATTGTTGTTAGCAGCCTTGGTTGCAGCTTCTGATAGATTGTTTGAGAGAGAGCTTGAGTTGTGTATTTTGGTGGTTTCTGAGTAGACATTTTTTAACACTGGAATATGATCTAAATATTTCTTGTAAAGTATTTGCGCCTCATTATGTAGAGGTACCCGATGAATTTGGTCTGGTTCTACAAAGCATCTGCGTCGCACAACCTGGTTTATACATAATAGCGTTCCATATTTTGAAGGTCAGATTGTTGAAGAGTTGTTTGGTTTCATCCTGGTGATTTCGTAGTGTGATTTCATAGTTCAATGCCAATGGTGTGATTCCAAAGAAAAGGTTCAGTTATTTTTAGACGGAGTTAAGTATCGAGAAGACTGCCCGAGCCCAGCTGATCCTAGCATAGCCGGCCCACTTATCTTTATTGCATACATATATAAGACCAGTTAAACACCTTAGGAAGCCCTAGCCAAAAACAACTGCCCCCTCTCTCCCCTCCATCTCATGGCGAGGAGGAATCTGCTGCTCCTGCAGAAATACTTAACCAGCCCCCCATCCTCTCCTTTCCCAAACCCCTCGTCCACCACCATCACCTCTGCCACCTCCGCCGCCAACTATGCTCCGCCGGCGAAGTATCAGACCACCTACGCGACCGGATCTCGTCGGTCGCCGTCGAGCTGCTATCCGTCGACGACGTCGGCGACCTGGCTGGGGTCCTGGAGGCGGAGTCCGTCGTCGAGCTGATCTGCCGGTATGGATCCGGGTTGGCATTCGTCGAGCAACTATCGAGGATGAAGTCCAAGCCCTAGTTCGCGCTGGAGGATTTCAATTGGAGAAGGACGCTGGTAGATGAGAGCATGCCGATGCTAGCAGAAGAATACTCTAAGGCAATTAGCCTTGCTGTTCGGGCCAAGAACGTCGACCCTGCCATGGCCTACATGCAATATCTTAATAGCCTAAAGCTTAATTGATGGCGTGGTAGCACAATGCTGCAGCTACCTGATTATGGCTTGGGATCGGTGGAAGCAAATCGGATTGTAAGTGTCCCCCGCTACATGTGTTGGGTACGGGTTCCCTTCCTGTGTTGTGTTTTCACAAGTTCTGGTAGGAAGTTATAGGGGGTTTGAGTTGGTTTCCCTAGGATTACTTCAAACAACATGCATCAGTGGACGAACTCATCCTCATTCTAATCAAGTGGCAAGTATGAAATTATTCTTAACCCAGCTCATTATGAGATATTCCATTTGTTGGAAGATCAGGGAATTGAAAACATACATGAAATATCTGAGCTAGGACGAGTATTATGTTACCAGAATCATAAAATGTCTAAGCTAAGACAACTACTGAAGAACTTCATTGATTTCCTTTTTGCTTTCATATTAGTTATATATTAAATAAAATAATTATATTAAATAAGCAGGTATTAAATAGTATAGTGTGTTTTCATGAATAATTTAGGTTGGATTCTTATTCGGGCTTTTGACCTCAGCACGAAATTTAGGGCAAGTTTGTGCACGTCCCACCGAAATCCAAAATTGGACATACCGTTGGGTTCGTATCATCAAAACGAACCCGTAGACATGTAGTTTGACGATTTTAGAGACCATTGACTCTGACATAATTTTTGGTGCCAAGCGGGTCCAACGGCAGACATCGTTTTTGTCCAAAATTACTGTTTTGCCCCTGTATCCAGAATTGGACTTAAGGACAGGCAATCCTAGCTAATTTGACTATTCTAAGAATGTTGGCAATGTCTATTTCAGCTTTAAGAGACAGTTATGATGATTTGGACTCATCGGCTTACCAGTTGACTATATGTTGTTGGGTCTGCGTGCAACCTCCAGGCAAGATACCTTGCCTCCCTCTACAGTTTATTTATATGCATATTTCTAGTACTATATAGTTTTACTAGTTGATTATTGACACGTGATTTGGACACCGTGCTTGCTAGTATATATATAGGCCTTGTTTATAATTATCTTCGTAGCTCATATTGGATATTTGTATATATATAGTTCTTGTTTATAGTTATCTTGTAGTTCATATTAGATATTTGTATATATATAGTTCTTGTTCATAGTAAATTCTATAGTTCATATTGGAGTAGTTTTCTCGTGTATCGTGATTGGGTCGTGTCGTGTCATCACTTGTACTTGGACTGAGTCGCATCGTAGCATAGGATGAATAAGTCATAACGGAACTGCTGTACTTTAAAATTCCTGAAGCTAACCTACGAGCCCACACCAGGGGCAAGGGTTAGTAGTTGAAGCTAACCTGCGAGCCCACACCAGGGGCGAGGGATTAGTAGTTAAACTAACCTGTGAGTCCACACTAGGGATGAGGGTTAGTAGTATATGGTTCACACCTGCGAGTCCACACTAGGGACGAGGGTGATGCTAACCTGCGAGTCTATACTAGGGACGAGGGTTAGTAGTATATAGTTCACACCTGCGAGTCCACATTAGGGACGAGGGTGATGCTAGCCTGCGAGTCCACACTAGGGACGAGGGCTAGTAGTTGTTCAAACCTGTAAGTCCACACTAGGGGCGAGGGTTTGAGTATTCGATTTGGTTATCCGTTGACATCGTGATATCGTATTCCCTTGTTCTTCTCCAGCAGTTCGTTTATGCATAGTGGTTCCTCCAGTCGTGTATAGTCGTACTTTCGTGTTGATTGGTCTTTTCTCATTTATTTCCTGTATTTTCTTTATTGCATGATAAACTGCTAGATAGGCATATTTTTATGTATCTTTCTATGTCCTCTGAGGACCTGATGATCTCCTCAGGTTTAGCGGTTGCGTGGAGTTAGCTAGTAGTTCTGGGTGGCGGAGGATTTGCAATGCTTGTGGGTTTCGGATACGATGATCTGCTTGTGGGATTCAGGTATCATTATTACGTTGTTAACCTTTCGTGCTTTCTTACTTTATCATGTTTTCTGATTCAGTTTAGACTCTTGTTACTTTCTTTAGAGTCTTATCGGACATATATGCTAGTGGGCTGCAGACCACGACCTATAGTGTTCATTCATGTTTCATATTCTTATTGTGGATTGAGATATAGAATTGTTTGCCATGATTTGGCAGTATACCATAGCCTTGATAGCGTTTACGTATTCGAGTCGGGCTGGAGTCCGTTCGATACGTAGCTGGCTTGCTCACGAGCTTGCGTCCGAAAATCGGGTGCGGGTCGTGACAACAACTAATCGTCGTACTACCACGACTTTGCACAAATGCGAATCTCGACCTGCACGGGCCACCACTAAAAACGTGTCACGACCCGCACCCAATGTAGGGTACGAGAAGTGGGTACATCCAGCCTACGCTGCAGTGTCGGCAGTAGAACGTTGTTCTAGGTCACAATTAAAACTAAATACAATATGATATACTCTCCGTACGGAGGACATTCACAGCAGGATACAACTCAATCACCAAAACTAGAAGTAGCACGATAAGATAACTATGAATCCACAAGAGAAGTACAACAGAGAGAAATAAATCTCGGTGTTATCAACACCAACTCAAACAAGCATAAAATAAATATCACATGAAGGCCCATAAATGGGTACACATGATTGTATATATGGGGGCTCTGTGAACATGAGAGTACATGAATCACAAGAGTGCACATGAATGGTGAAAGCACCAGAGTACATGATGAAAGTGAAATGCACATGACATACTGCAACCCGATGCTCCCGAAGGGGATAACATCTCATGAAGGGATCCATATAGTACCAATCCGTGTTAACAACGTGACAACATCAAGTAAAGTAATCTAGAGCATAAATGTAAATCCTATCAAGTATGAAACGGTCAGAGAATGTACTTGCCTGATACCCTGAACAGCTGATATAAAAAGATGGCCAACTGGAGTTACAGAGTCCTGGTTAGAGCAACACAGGTTATAAAAAGTTTCAATTTATATGGTAATTGAAATTATAATACAATCTACATGAGTCTAAGTCAATCTAGGTTAAAGTCAACTATTGGTCAACCCTGGTCAACTATAAAGTAAACTAGGTCAACACTAGTCAACTGTGGTCAAACTAGCTAGGGTTGGGTCAACAATGGTTAACTAGTCTAGGTTAGTCAATTCTAGGTCTAAACAAACTAAGTCTATGCAAATCAAGTATCCAAGATAGCTACTAACTCATAGCCTAAGTCACTTGCTAAACCAAGCACAAAACTAAACCATAAGCTAACAAGGCACACAAACTTAGTCATATAATGTATATATATATATAGTAAACCCCCATCCTGAAATTTATTGAAGGAAAATTTTTATTATTTGATTCAAGATAGTGAATTTAGATTTTGTAGGTCCATGAGCTTTTTATTTGCTTATATATAGATACATATATCGCCCCTAATATAATTCTTGAATAGTTGATTAGTGAAGACAATAGGTACCTTGCAAAAATAAATGAAACAAGGACTTAAATTCAAAATCCCCAAACATCAATTGAATCTGGCCGACCCCCCTTTGAATTAAACTCTGATTGTGTAAACCAAGCTTGATAGGAGGATTCCCTCCAAATCCTACAGTTGATCAAAAATTCAACTCAAATCGATTTCAAATCGATTTTTATTCTATCCAATCTTTCCTTGACCAAGACCAAACCTAAAACTTTCATATGTTATATATATGAAGAGAAGCAGCCATCCCTCTTCACTTCGTACCCTAGTTCCTTTCCTTTCCTGTACGAGAAAAGTAGAGGATTCGCAGAAATCAATCAAGGAAAGCCAAACTAAAAAGGTACACAATCTACTCCTATTTTTACAGTTCATGACTTAGGTGTTTGAATTAATGCCCTGTCCCATGGATTCGATAACAGTAGGAACACACCGGCATTACCAACACATGAATTAGCATCATGGGTACCATGGATCTTTGAGAGACTCAGTGTTTGGTTGTTACCCAAAGCATTGGGACAGCATCACAGTCAAGATACATAAGCAAGTCATATAGGAAAGGAGGTTTGGAAGTACCCAAGGAGGCATTGGCAGAGGAGTATCAGAGTAGTACTCATAAGACACCTAGGTAGTAGGACAAATAGCATGAGGGGTCTGTAAAGATTATCATCCAAGATACTTATTAAGGATAATAAATTGTAACTAGGAAATTAGACTTGTGGAAATTGTATTTGTAGCAACAATGCAACCTGGGGCAACCCAATAGGCCAATAGGTTACCCATGTATAGGCTAAAACCATGGGACAATATCATTTTTATTAAGTTACCTGATCTATAGACCAAAACTCTAAGAATGAAGCAACTGTAGGAAGTCGGTAATTTAGATAGTACATATATCAGTATAGCCAGTTAGTACAGAGTAAAATACTAATGAAACACAGAGGTTGGCCATGGTAATGTTCCACGTCTGGGTAGCTGTCTCATATGGGACTCTGACACCTGAGAATGCCTAGGGGTAGGTTGAGTCTCAAAGTATTCGGCACTGGAGTATGCCATGTATAGGGATTTAGAGTAATATTAGTATCAGATTGAAATACCTATAGCAGAAAGGGGCTTGATGTGGTAGACCATGTGAGAATGGTACTTGGAGTATCATGTATAGACTAGGATGTTAGTTGGCGAGTCCACATTGACTTGCTGATTAATTTGCAGAACTTATGAGCCACGGTTAGGTTGGGTCTTAATTCGTATCCAATGGATACTGAAGTATAAGTTTTCGTTATATCCGATTGCTACCAACCTATGAACCTTTAGTGTATCACATTGATACTAACATGTGAACCATCTGTTACATTCAAACTGAAATGGTCAAACATCCCTTTGTACCTGTTAGATTTTGATAGATTGGCAAATACCTATAGGTTTAAGAAGGTTGTCCTTGTACCATAGAGTAATTAGTACAAATACATATAGGGTACAGGTGTAGACTTGTAAAGGGGGTATAACATAGGAGAGGATGAATCAATGGGACAACATGTTGATGGGGGTCACTTTGTACAGCTATTGCAATAAGAAGGAACAAATAGACTAAGAAAGAGTGGTGTCCAACCCATGGTAGGTACCTGAACACCCTACCAGTGTAGTGGGGCATAGGTAGATTGCCATCACCAGTGTACTGCAGAATTGGGCAACAGATTTTGTAAGACCAGTCCAACCCTGTGAATTGTGAATGCATATTCAATTCTGTATGCAGGACCAGATTACCTGGAGCATCATAAGGAGAATGGCTTGTTGCACGTTCCAAAAGGTCAAGCTTCAAACCCACAAGCACAAATATTCTCAGATCCTAACATGGCCATGGATATGATGAAGAAAAACCTTTCAATGATCATCCCATAGACGCTTACTTTTGCATGGGTGAACTTTTTCTTGTCTTGTTTTGTTGTAGCAAAAATTCCCTTTCCATTAACACAAAGATTTAGGTCAATGTTGAAAAACAGGATTGACCTAAGCACTGTTGATGTAAGCTATGTCAGCAGCCGTTCCTGGTATTTTCTTAATCTGATCGGACTGAGGGGCTTATTTAGCCATATTCTGGATGAAGAAAATGCTATGGATGACACACAGCGCATGATGCAAATGGGTGGAATGGGTTTTGATACATCAAAGGTTTGGATTTGATTCTTAAGTCATGTGTCATGCATATTGCTATTCATTTATTAGTTCTTGTATTTACAATTTAGCTTAATCTCTAGAGTATTTGGTTAGACATAACTAGATACCTATCCTCTACATCCAAGTGTCTAAAGGGAAAGCTACGTGTGGTCATAGTACAGAGGATTAAGTACTGAAGGTATCCCGATTAATTAGAGTCTAGTGTCATGATCCTTGCTACCTTAATTCAGATGAAGTATGGTATACCAGTTTGGATCAATGGCTATAGGGTGCCCCAGAAAATAGGACCTTGAATACATGTGCCTATTAGAGTTGACAAACAGTAGCATAGGAAGGTGTCCAAGTGGATACAGGAAGTAGCTATGGAGGGATATCTAGAAAACTGTATGTAGATATATAGGTACATGACTAATGTATAGAACATTAAGTACATGGGTCTAAGGGTTAATTTCTAAAAAGAGATCAGAAGTTGTAACGCCCCAGCCCCAAAATATGTAGGACTAGGAACGTAGACATGCCAGCTGTATTCATACAAAGTATATGGGCCTCGTATGGATACATAAGCTGTAAAATACAGTAGAACAATTACTAATCTCATCCACACAAAATAAATGAATAAAAGATATCATATAATGATAATGAATTGTCTTGATACAACATGTTGGGCGGAGACAAATCTACTACCAACAAAATAAAAGAAATACATGATATACAAAGAATAATTTTGGCAAGCGAAGCGAAGACGATCAAAGTGCAATCATCCTCGGAGAAATAGTGATGATCATGGCCACGGCTAGAACACCGGCGAAAGACAAGAGCACACACCAGATGAGATAACCAGGTCCTCAGAGGGACGTAACAAGACACATAAGATCATGCCATATAAACTGAATAAATATTGCTCAAATAAATAAGTCAATTGAATTATAACATGGTCCAATACACACCTATTGAACTAGCGTACCATCCCTCCAACTAAACAAGGACAGGAGATGGTAAACTAATTCACGGTGACATATCTTTCCACGCTATGAATCCAATATGGTATCCGGACCCCAACAAGGTTTAATACCTTCTCATCGAAGTAGTAAGTCACACCTACAACCAAACAAGGACAAGATGTGGAAAACTAATCTGCGACAAGTTATTGTTCCAAGCCACGGTCAGATACAAGTACCCAAACCAAAAGTACTCATACCTAACGGATAAGGGCGCCTAACCAAATCTAAGTGAATGCAGTTTTAAGAACAGTTCATGGTCGCATGACTACCGGGTCAAGTCAAGAAAATACCAATACATTACAGTACCTCATTAGCGAGTCACAACACCATATACTATTTCTCAGTATCAAGCGAGTCTATAGCATATAGTCTACCTATCGTTCCTCAGTAGCGAGCGAGTCTATGGTAGATAGGGTGGTAGTCAACTTCCAATCATGTTCTCCCCACCCAATGCCAACTCATAACTGCTAAGTCTTCTAGCATGCAATTCTATTAGCAGTTATTTCCTAACGCACGACTTATACGTACTGGTGGCCAGCCAATCACGCATGTTCGAGTCCTATATGTGACTCACAATAACGTGGTATAAATGTGTCAAGGCCTATGAATGCAACACACAAGGTGGTCCTTAAAATCTAGGTTTAATGTGTAAGAAAAATAATATATAGCAGGAAATTTAACTGAACAGTAAGTTCTAACAGGTTATGCCATGTATCACAGTTTATTTGCATAAAGAAAATAATGAATAATGCATAAAATATGAGCTAAAATAAATAAGCAACAAATGTCAAGGTGTCTTGCCTGGTAGTACGCCTGGTGTGCTGCGATAATCACGGTAGCACGAACTGCGACTTTGGGTAACAACTACACAAGGTAACCTCTGATGGTGGTGCGGATAGTTCCATTGGATCCAAAACGGTCGAATTAGTTAGGGTGGACATAGGTAGTATAGACTTGGTAAAGGAATAGGAAAAATGGACTGGGTCATGGATAGGAGGATAATCAAAAGAAATTGGATAAAGATTATATACGATTTAGAAAACTATTTAAAATAATTGAAACTATATTTTATTAATTAAAATAGTTTTTACAAAAAAATCAAAAAATTTATAGGCAAAAACTCTAAGTTTGTAACAATAGAATTTAGGTAGAAGCTATGTTTTTGTTAGTCCAAAATAATTACTCTGGAAAGACTTGGAACTTATTATGAAATATTTTTAGCAAAAAAATTTGAAATCTAGCAAAGTGATATAGGACTATTACAAAACTTGGTCAAAATAATCTAGATTCAAAGGCCATCCTTTAAACACATAAGCTAGAGTAATAATAAGAATATTTTTAGGCTTCTAAACATAATTTGGGAATAATTATAGGGCCAAGCCCTCTAATAACTTTTGTAAAAATAATTGTAAAATATTGACTATGTATGAAATACAAATAACTATCTATATATTTATATTTATATTTTTAAAACTAATGGTAACAAATAACAAAAAAAAACCACAAACATTTATATATACACAATAATTACTTTATTTGTTTTTCTGTTAATAATACTAATAATGAAAATAATAATAATAATATAATACAGATGCTAGCTTTACTAAGAAGAATAATAATAATGTTAATAATAATAATAATAACAATAATAATAATAAAGAATAAATAAGTAATAATAAAAATACTAACCATCCTTTCTAAGTCTGCTCTCCCCAGGAGAGCAGTGGCCGCACGAATTAACACAAAAGAGGGAAAGAATTTAGAGTGGGGGAAAGAGAGGGAAGAAGAGCTGGAGAGAGAGAGAAAGGGGAAAGTGAGAGAGGAACTGCGGGGAAGAGAGCGGCGGCGGAGGGGAGTGAGGGGCTGGCGGAGGAGAAGAGAAAAGGACGGCGGTGCTGGATCGGTGCCGGGCTTTGCGCTCGTCGAAGCGGGGACGCGTACCGACTCGCGACTAGTGGTGGGGTCGTGCGGCGGCGCTTGGCGCAAGGGGGCAGCGGCCACGGCGAGGGCTGGCATCCGGCAGAGCCACCGCTCCGATGGCTCGCGGGAATTGATGGCCCGGCGGAGCTCGAGGAACTCATCGGGCTCATGCGGTGGCCGGAGCGGAGGAACGAGCTTGCGGCGGTCGTGGGGTCTGGACACGGCAGAAAGTCGACGGAAGGGGAGATTCGGTGGAGGGGAAGCGCGGTGGTGCTTGAGAAGGTGGAGGGGTCGTCGGCTCAAGGGGACGCGGCAGATCTGCTCGGCTCCGCACGACGCACAGATGCGGCTGGAGAGGTGAGTTAGGCTTTCCCTTTGTCTTTGTGTTTGGAGATGGTGGCTGTGGTGGTAACGTGGTAGTCGTGGTGGCATTTTGGTGACGAGATTTTGGGTGGACGGGATGTCGGCCACGACGGGGGTGGCCGGCTGCGGTGGCGGTGGTTGTGGTTCGGGTAGTGGTGATGGTCGGCCGTAGAAAATTGGGCAGAGGGTGGTCTTGGATGACGACATAGGTGGCGGTGGTGTTCAGGAGGTCGGGGAGTTCGGAGAAGACGGCGACGATGGTGATGGTAATGGTGGTGGCCTGGGGTGGCTGGCTGGAGACGAAGGATTGGGGTCGGGTGTGCTGTGGTGGCGCGACATTATGTTATTGGGTGATGGAAGTGGTTAGGTTCGGCCGACGGGAAGGAGGGATGGGACATGAGGAACGACGGAGAATCGGGGGTAGCGGTATGGTGGTGTCCGGGATTGTCGGATACGGAATCTATTGTATATGTATTAGAAAATATTATAGTGGATGGGATGGGGACACGAACATGGACACGATGCACGACTGTGTTTGTGGTGGAGGAAATTGTGGAGTTGGATTCAATGGATGAGTACCTCTCCTTTTATAGGAGGTAGAAATTCCCAGTTAGATAATGATTAAGAATATTTAAATCCCCTTAGATAATTCATCTATTAAATTAAATAATTTTTAAAATAATTCAAATCAATTTCAATCCAAATTACATATAGATGAATCTAAATCCATTAATTTAAATTTGTAAATCATCATAATTAATTTAAACAAATATCAACTATTTTAAAATATATTTTTATGAACACTAAAATTATAATAATAATTAATTTTGAAAATTATATTATTATTTAAAATTAAACTAATAAAATATTTATGAAATATATATGTATGCACGAAAAATATTATCAATAATTGTTATAAATGAAAGGCTTTGTATAAATAAAATAATGAGCTTGGAATTTTGGTACGATAGCTAAAATAATTATTATATATATTATTTTAAAACTATAAAAATAGAAAAAATATTTTTCTAAAAATATGTACGCTCGCACATAATCGCACTCGTCGAGCAAATTTGAAAAAAAATGAATTTTCGCGCACGACGTACAATACAACTACGCAACGTACAATACTAAATAAAAATCATTACCAAATTTATTTTAAAAAAATATAGTAAAAAATTTAGGGGTTTTACAGAAGTAGAAACCACTCAAGCCTTTTAAAGCCACTAGAAACATAGAGTCATTAGCAATAATTAGATATAGAGTTGTCTTGGTTAATTTCACGTGTTGATTAGAATTAAATTCACAAAACAGGTTCCTTCGACTTTGACTCCGTGCTTGAACGGATCCGCAGCTCAGGACCACAAGCAAGTATTCCTTGCCGTTTCTTTACAGCTTTATTACATGCTTATTTCCTTTCATCATCCAGTTGATTTTGATTTGATTGATGACTTGCGCTTCTTCATGATTATATAGTCCTTGTTCACAGTTAGCCTTGTAGCCTTATCGGATATGTTTTTCACTTGTACTAGATTGAGTTGTACCGTAGGACGACCGCATTATAAACTGAACTGCTATTTCCTTATTTCGATTCTTACAACCTGCGAGTCCACATACGGGGCGAGGGTTGACCGTTTACACCTGCGAGTCCACACACGGGGCGATGGTGACTTGTCTTAAACTGACCTGCAAGTCCACATTCGGGGCGAGGGTTAGTGATTAGTTCAAACCTGCGAGTCCACACTCGGGGCGAGGGTTTGGTATTCCATTGATCTCTTGTTTACTTGTTCTTTCTGCAGTTTATTTATGCGTAGTTGTTCATATATTCATGTCTCGTGATCGTTTAGTCTTTACTTGTTTATATCCTGGATTTCCTTCATGCATGATAAACTGTTAGAAAGGCTTGTATATTATGTATCTTGCTAGTCCTCTGAGGACCTGATGATCTCTTCAGGTTTAGCCAAGTATTGAGCCAGGTGCACACCAGCAGGTTTGAGCCAGCATTGGACCACGGTACCACTGCAGACGAGGGTACCTTGATGATTAACAGTTTTGACTCAGTTATTTCCATTTCATGTTCTATTTTATTTTTGTCTATTTGTAGTAGATTTGTCTCCACCGGACGTAACTGGAAATTCTCGATGAACTTGATACTTTATTTTATATTATCACTCTTTATTCAGTCTCATTTGAGTTGATTGTATCATATTTCTGTGGATGAGATCTAGACTGCCTTGTTAGTTCTATAGACTCTGTGACTTGAATATATATTAGACAACGTTCTACCGCCGACACTGCGGCGTAGGCTGGGCTTGTACACGTCTCGTATCCGATAAACGGGTGTGGGTCGTGACATATATTATTCACATTCACATATACATAGACATATATATATAAGAAAGCTATATATATAGGCACATACATATATATATATATATATATATATATATATATATATATATATATATATATATATTATTTTATATATATATATATATATATATATATATATATATATATATATATATATATATATATATATATATATATATATATATATATATATATATAGAGAGAGAGAGAGAGAGAGAGGAGAGAGAGAGAGAGAGAGATGGAGAATGAGTGGTAAAAGAGTAAGTGAGTGTGTGTGTGTGTTTGGCATGTGTGTGAAAGGATATGTGTTAATGTTCTCAGATTTAGTGATAGGTAGGTGTATGTGACATGGGATACATGGTGTCAAAGGGTGTATGAATGCATGTGTGTAAAAGGTTATAGGTTAACTCAGTTTATAGAAATACATACATACATACTTACATTGCATACATGCATACATACATATCATATATGCATACTTGCATTCATTCATGCACTAATACATACATACATAGATGCATACATACATATTTGAATACATTATATACTTGCATACATTATATTCATACATACATACTCTACATTATATTACATTCATTCCTGCATATATGCATACATATAATATATACATACAAACTCATATTTAACTCAAATATATGTGAATACATACATTACATTACCTTAACACACACACACATACACACACACACACACACACACACACATATATATATATATATATATATATATATATATATATATATATATATATATATATATCATTCATTCAAATATATATATATATATATATATATATATATATATATATATATATATATATATATATATATATATATATATATTTGAATGAATGATATATATATATATATATATATATATATATATATATATATATATATATATATATATATATATATATATATATATATATATCATTCATTCATATCCTATATACATGTATACTTCAGTTCAGGCCTTATAACCATTCACATATCATTAAGTTGCATACATATACTTATTTTTATTACATACATGTCATTCATGCATATTACATACTTACATGCATCTATACATTATATACACTGTATACAACATGTAAAAATAGAAGAGGGAAAAAACTGAAATGGAAAGGGAAGGGAAGGAAAAATGTAAGGAAAAGAAAAAACAGTAGACATATACATGCTTGCATCATATATTCTACATTACCATACATGCTATCATTATATATTGTATTACATTATGTATACATTATGTATTCATATCTATCATTACTTGTATACCTTGTATTCATATCTAGCATTCATTATATACTTTCATGCATACATTGTATATCATTCTTTCATTCATGCATTTATGCATTGCTTACATACGTTACATTGATTGCATTTCTACATGCTTCTATTCAACCATATATATACATTAATGTAAGAGGATACATATCATATATATATATATATCATTTCATTCATCTAATATATCATGCATTATATACTCTACATTCATTTAATATCCATAATATATAGGCTCACAGGTTACACAAAATGCCTATGTCGTATAGTCACTCTTCTACTTAAAACCAATACTGTACCAATTGGGACTTCACTAAATTCTAGAATTAAAGTATTTTGTAGCCCTTCGTGTTAGCTTTTCGAAACTTCAAACGGATCGTATTTTTGTGTCCGGAAGCTTCCGGAATCGTAAAAATACCGAAATGCGTTTATCTTTCGGACATCTGACACTCAAATAGCTTTACAGAAAGTTGTAGAACGATTTTGGCTTATTAAAATATATATTTGGAAAGCTAACTTCGATACGGTTCTTTTAAAAAATGGAAGATTAATCGGAGTTGTTTGCAAAAACAAAAGTTCTTTTTATTTCACAAACTTTGTAAGAAGATTACAATTGAATTCTGGAAAAGTACAACTATAGGAATCCGATCTGAAGACGATCGCTTTATCCCTTGGACGATGTGAACTGTGAAGACGATAGTCTCCGAAGAATGCAGCAGCACTTAGACAAGAACTCCTGATCTCTGATGATGATAATGATCTCCTCTTTATAATGAAGGACTTGAAACTCTATTTATAGAGTTCTGGAAAATAACTAATTAGTAGTTATTTCTGGATTGCGCAGGTTGGATTGTGCAGGCATTGGACTGCACAAACAGTGAACTGCGTTGGCAGTTACTCGATCGTGGCTCAACTGTATTAGACGCGTGGCATTGTTTGATTGAAATGCGCATGGTCATATACAGACGGTTACTACGTGGTGAGCAATTGATGGCATATAGGCTACGTATAAAATGTCAGTTATCTTGATGGGTTGCGCCGTTTGAACTGTGCTAGCTTCAAACTGCGCTGGAATCGAACTGCGCTGAAGAGGATCTGGCAGACTGTGCTTCCGTTGGGCTGGCAGACTGCGCTGGGAGTTGACAGCTGGACCGCGCTAACAGCTGTCCTAGAATGCGGTGCGGCTCGAGAAACGAACAGACTCCTCACTTTTCGGGCTGTCAGTTATCAGAAAATCTAATTTTGTGTCAGGTAATGACGACGTTGCCACGTTAGCATTGCGCGCTTCGATATTGGCGCAGTTCAACCTCGCGCAGTTGATTTGTTGCGCAATCTGCTTCCTGCGCAGTTCATTGAAGGGTACGCAATTTGGTTTTCATTGCTTTTTTGATGGGTGCAACTTAATTTTTAGGACCTACAAGGCCCCCTTCAAAGTTTTCAAAATTTGAAAATATTCAAAGTTTCGAAATACTTTGAATTTCGAATTTAAAATCAAGTTGCGCAAGTAGCGCTTTGACTGCGCGTTTGGAGGAATCAGCTCCAACTTTTATGGCACAATCTGAGGTGACTGTTACACTCCTGAAAACTATAAATAGTTTCCATTATCATTCTGTCAACCTTTACTTGCTTTCGATTTTCTGAAGAGATAAAAGCTTCCCTCCTACTCCGACTACTTCTCCTTCCTCTCGCCATCAACGTTAATGGCTCCTAAGCGAACTGCCACCGAGAAGGATAAGGCTCTGGCCAAACCCTCGACTCATGTTGCGCCACGAGCATCTCGCCATGAGATTGGCCACCCAGCGCTGCAAGGTAGATGACAAACTCGATCGAAACCCTTTTTAGGGTTCTTGACATTTTCGAACCTTCATACCTCTTCTTTTTAGAGATTGATGGTATTGTGCCGTCCTGTTTAGGGTTTTGGTTGCACACATAATAGTTTTCATTTTTATGAAAACTATATTCTTGTGCAATCGATTGAAAAGCGCTGGCAGATGTTCGACACAATCCATCGATTTGCGCAAGTCGGTTGAGCCAGCGCAAACTGATGCCTTGCATAAGTAGGTTAGCGCAACCTGATATCTTGCGCAAGTGGATGTGTTGGCGCAATTGGATACTTTACGCATGTGGGCTGTATTGGCGCAATCTGATGCTTTGCACATAGCGCAATTTGATGAACTCTTTTTAAAGAAACTTTATGATTTTGCATGTACTGATCTTTATCTCTTTATTTGATACAGTTAACCTCAGGAAAGATCCAAATTATGAGGTCTTTACAGGATCTTTGGCTGAACCTGAGTTCAAGGAGGATCTTTCCCATGTGACATATCCTCAATATGCCTTGCCGTCATCTCGGCAAGCCATCCTGATGGCACAAGATAATGAAACTCTACTGTGTTTGATGAACGGGCAGCCACTCCAAACTGCAGATACAGTTACTTATAAGAAGCCGTTGTTCCTGTTCGGTGAGGCTTTCGACAAGAACTCTCAGCCTAGACCTCGCATGGAACAGAGACTTTTTCAAAGAGGCGAGAAGATGATACTTCTACCGAAGATTTCCAGATGCCTTCTCCTGTCTCGCTATGCTTTTGCGAGCTATCCCAGAAGGATGGAATGGGATATAACTCCACTTCAGCAAGCACGAACGGGGAATATCTGTGTGAAGAAGGGGCCAAACACCAAAGACATGTTCTACAGTTCCTCTGAGCGTCACAGCTCCCTACTCAGAGGACTGAAACCCGATTGCATCCCACCGAAAAACTCTTCCCTGCTGCTACCAGTCAGAACTCCGATATTCACAAATGAGTTTACGAAAGTTGAGGGAAGGTATCCAGACCAAGATATTCGATTGATATGTCTTGTGAATCCGGATAACAAGAGATGGATCTGTATAGCCAATTGGATATTGGCTCAATTTGAAGACCGGCTTAAGGAAATTGAGCTATACCTAGCGGTTTATGCCACCGTTTATGGTTTCCCGCCTAATCCGCATATATTTCTTGTATTGGCGGAGAGATACAACTACAGAACGGGGACTTTTATGACACCATGCGGAGAGATCGGATTGGCTTTACACGAGATGAAGTACATCTCCAGCCTGCCAATGGAGAATATCCCCTATGAAGAATTTGTCCTGACCAATGATGAGTTGGACAAATTACGCCAAGAGAATGCTGACATGGTGGCTGTCTTTGAAGAGTTGCTTTGCCACTACAAGATCTGTTCCTTGTACTACAAGAGTGGTATATCCGGCACCTGCTACTCAACCAAATGGTTGCCGTATCTCTTTCTCAACCATATCATTGAGAAGAAGACCAAGGAGCACGATAACTGCAAACCTACCTTCTTCAGACCACTTAGCAACAGCGAAGTGATAGGGTTGATGGAAGAGAACAAAGATATGGATATCAAGATCAAGGATGATCTCCATTGTCCTCCTTTCAAGGAAGGAGACATTATTGAAAGCTACATGAGGCTGGGCTACAAGCCCATGTCGAAGGAAGCCCAGGTGGCGGGTTTTCTCATATATTGGCTTCGACGATACGTCGTTCCTGGAGCCAGTACCGTCGATCGCTTTCATCGAGGCGTACTGTTTGCTGCTGTCCGCTTAGTCTTCGGCTACCGGATGGATCTATTGTCAGCGATGACTTATAGAGTGAATGCTGGCCTCCGCCTTTTTGTCGATCAAATGCTTCGAGGAAAGGACGAGAAAGGAAGCTTTCCTCGGCTGGAGCTACCATACACATATCTGTTCGGATGGCTGCTTCTGTACTATCTTGCACTGATGAACCCCGATATGGGGGCGGTGAGCGGCAGCTTTTTGAGAAGATTTTTCAAAAGCAAGTGGATATATACCACTTTAAGAGATTGCAGGCGCGCTCTGAATCTCGAAAAGGATGGAACTTCTATTGTGTTCCCCTCCAGCTGGCTACGAGCATATGTCCACCAACCTTGTCAATTTTGGGAGGGCACAACCTCTGTGCCACACAACTTTTGACTGGTTGAAGACGATCCGGCTATCTCACTTGGTGTACCGGTTTGAAGATGAATGCTATCTGAAGCCTTATCTCCCTAGCCGTTTTGCACGCCAATTTGGCTATGACCAATTCGATGTAGGCAATGCCATAATGTTCCTACAAAAAAAAGGTTATCTGATCGATGGAGCCCGGGCTTGGGCTTACTATAATGCTCAGGACACGAGGACGACGTTCTCGATGCCGCTAAGGAGCGATCATGGTCCTCACATGTTATATACTTATTCGCTCTTCTACACATCGACGAATACTTTTGCTGAGAATTTCAACTTAGCAGATAGCTTTGCGACAGCAACACGATTCAAGAAAGGAGCACCTGCTTTGGTGATTCCTGATAATGATGAAGGGGATGAGCTAGTTGATGCACCGTTGGAAGCTTCGAGGGAAGCCAACTTCCCTGAAGAAGTCAATGAGCCTCTGCACGTCTCTTTGAAGGTCGTCAGATCTCCAATCAAGGAGAGGAAGAAAAGGAAGGCGGAAGAACCTTCTTCTCCAGTTTCTAAGAGGAAGATTTGTAACACCCAGTTTTCCAAATGAGGGTAATTTTGAAATTTTATAATTTTTATCTTTTAATAATGATATTTTAAATCATGATATAATTTTGGTAATTTTAAATTATTTTAAAACTATTTTAATCATGACTTATGATTTTGGGTATTTTGATAGTGTAACACTAGAGACAGCTTAACCTAGAGCCTGACCATGTGATTAGGGTGTTTCATTTATCATTTCCAGTTCGAGGATATTTTTGTCATTTTGAATTTAATTGAATTTAATATATATTCGGAATTTAATATATTATTAAGAATGGTATGATTTTAATATTATTTAATTGATTGCCATGTATTGTGATTAGCCTAACTTGGTTTGGACCCAACCTAGATTAGTCATAGATAGTCATACCTAACCATTTTAGTGATTATTAGTATTAATTATATTTATTATAATTAATATAATTTTTAGTGATTTTTAGTAATTTTTAGTAGAATTGATTTTGACCCTATAGTTGACTTTGACTAGTGTCGACTAGAAGGCTAACCTAGTGACTAACCTAGGTTAAGACCACTTGGTTAGGTTAAGTAAACTTGGTTTGACCTAATTTAGTGAGGGTTAAGTCATTGGAACTTGTTTGGAGAGATTTGGAGTTGATTTGACTAATATGGCTTATGACTACATAAGTCATGACTAATGACTTAGGCTTAATAGCCCATAGGCCCACACCATGAACCAACCCTAACCCTAATTAGCCCATGGCAGCCACTATTGACCCTTTCCCATCCTATTTAATGCCCCTCAAAGTTAGGGCTAGCCTCCATTAGAAAGTTCTTGCCAAGTTTTAGAAAGAGGTATTTCCCATCTTCAATAAATCCTAGTAAATCCATTTTTATTCCTTTTTAATCCAAACAAATTGCATTGAGTCCTAAATTTCCTCTACTTTCTGTTGGTACCAAGTGTTCTCAGCTTTGGAGAGCATTGGAGGAGTTTGGCCATCAAGAGGAGCACCTCTTTGTGGAGCTTTTTGAAGCTTTTGATACTCATAGGTATATTCAATTCCTCACCATAGAATTCTGTAATTTTTGCATCATTAGGGAGCCCTAGACCTAACCTAACTGTAGGAATAGGAATCCCCAGATTTTCGTGTCCTTTCGTGTCCAAACTGTACACGTATCAGTGTATAGTTTTAGGTGTTTGATGAAATACCCCAATGGGCATTTCGTGTGAATTTTAGGGATTTGTTTGAATAGGAAAATAGTTTTTGGCCTCGCTTATAGGTTTCTTGTGTCTTTGTGTGTCCTTGGTGTCGTGTCGAGTCATGTCGGGCACGTGTACACGCGGTCGTGCATACGAGCGCGCGGGCACTGTGCGTGCCCTGCCACTCGGGCATGTTTTCGACACGGATATGCCACCCCGACACTTGGGATTTGACACACAGCTGGGGGCCGACTCTGACACGGGGCTCCCCAAGTTTCAGGGCCCCACGTGTCGTGTCGGACACGCACGAACACGTGCACGGGTTTTTGCACTGTTCAGTGGCTGTCGTTTTTAGCCACTGATACGCGTGTCTCGTGTCGCATACACGCAACATGGACACGAGACAGGGTGTCCTAACCCTAGCATGTGGGTGGTGTCGTGTCGTGTCGTGCACACGAACTCGAAGAACACGTACACGAGGAGCAGTCTTCTGTGCACTATTTTGGTGTTTGTTTCGAATGGACACGTTTGTGTCCACTTTTGTGGACACAAACATATTAAATAGCATGTGTACATTATTTTTATATATTACCAACCCTAAAATTTGTATTGTAATTCAATTTTCATTGTTATTTTCTCATTTTCCATTATTTCTGAAATTGTTGTATCAGTCCATATTCTATTTTTCTCCCAGTTTTCAAAAAATAAGTTTTTGCAATCATTTAAACCTATTAGACACTGTTAATTACTTATTATTAAGCCTCTAATATGTGTACTACATGATATCTAGTAGTGTGTTGAAATTGGACTGATTTGGGAGTGTTTTGGTTCAGAAAATCTGAGTTTACATTATAGGACTGTTAAATGTTTTTTTTGTGTTCATGAGTATTAAATCTGAGATTTAAATAAAGGGTTAAACTGTTAAAACTGTGTATTGATTTGGAGGACTGTTTGAACCCTTTGTTTTGGTTTGAGTTCAATAGGTTACTGATGGTTGATTTCCTTAAAACTGAGAATTCAATTGTAGGACTATTTTAATAGGTTTATGTGTATATAAGGGTATTATTTGAACTGTTAGACTTATATTTGTTAACTGATGTTGACTTCCTAATCTGAAACTGAAATGGAGGGTAGTTTGTTCTTGTGTAAATCTGAGAATAATGGGACTGTTTTGCCACTGTTTTTATTCTATCACTGTTGTCACTCACCATCACTCACACACACACTCTAACCTAGCACTTCACTAGTACACACACACATGCCATACTGTCATGTGATTCCTAACACTCATACACCCACACACTTGAGTATCATGTATCCCTCATCCACTCACTTCACTGTGTTCTCATATCTAACACACACAAGCCTACACTCACATGTAATCCCCCACACATTCATGTATCTCACACTCTCTCATGACCCACACACATACACTAGTATATATATATATATATATGCCACTCTCTTATGACACACACCCTCTATCTGATACACACACACACATACACTTGGACACACATTTATGTGCCCCTCTCTATGCCTATGCATATATGTATACATTAACCTATAGGTTGTATGCTAAATCACATTAGCCTATAGGGTGTTTCTAGTTATATTATTTAATGGATCTATTTGTGTACTAGATATTAGATATATATATATATATATGTGTTATGTGTATAGATGTTTTGTAGGTTGTATAGACTTGGTTTAGCCTATTGGCCCATGGCATAGTCTTTTAGCCTAAGGCATGGTATGTCAGTGTGGTGTCTAGAATAGACTGTTTAGCCTTGTTAGGACCTAGAATGGCTTGTTAGACCTAGAATAGACTAGTTTGACTAGTTTGACTTAGGTTTGACTTGGTTGACCTAGTTTGACTTCTAGGATTGACTAGAGTTGACCAAGAGTTGACTTTGGCCTAGATTGACCTAGAATCATGTAGAATGCATAGAAGAACTTTATTATATCATTTTAGACTTAATGTGACCTGTGCTGTTCTGATTAGGAGCCAGACACCTCTCTTCGGA
The DNA here is from genome assembly GCA_029216955.1 of Iris pallida. Classification (NCBI taxonomy): domain Eukaryota; kingdom Viridiplantae; phylum Streptophyta; class Magnoliopsida; order Asparagales; family Iridaceae; genus Iris; species Iris pallida. The sequence continues at coordinate 1,733,340 of JANAVB010041418.1, read as the reverse complement.
CAGTACATTTTATCCGGACACTCAGATACAGGCGAGTACATTCTCTGATCATTTCATATCCTGCTTAGAATTATTTCATGTATTAAATTACTTTACTTGATTCTGTCATGTTGGTCACACGGATTAGTACTATATAGATCCTTTCTTGAGTTATTATCCCTTCAGGGAGCATCGGGTACTCTATGTTCTGTGTGTTTCACTTACATGGCGTATCATATGCTTCTTTGGTTCTTTGATCACTTGTGACATATACTCATATGATCACAGAGACTTCTCTGAATCCTTATCCCATTTATTGGGTCTATCAGAATCCTTATTTATGGGACTACTATGTACCACCCTTCGGGGGCTTATCACCCTTTGGGAGCTTATCACCCTTTAGGGGCTTATCATCCTTTGGGGGCATATCACCCTTTGGGGGCTTACCACCCTTCGGAGGCTGTTACATAGAATCATAACATAACCTGCTTGGATCCTTGTGTATTAGTTGGGGATACGGAGGAGTATAAATAGCCTGTGAACAATTCCAAAGTAAAATAGCCATTTACGCCTCTTTAGTATAGCCATGTACAATCAAGCTGTTCATATGTCGACTTTGTACTCTAAATCACTAGTCACTGGTAGCTCTTTACTTATAGTAGATATTTCTATTACAGTTCTCTCTCTCTGTTTACATACTGTATTTCTTCAGTATCTATATCTTACTTTACTACATGATTATATTTTCTAACCTGCTATGAACTGTTGAGATGCACTGTACTCGCTCCTGTCCTGACTGGACCTGTTGAAAATATTACAGAGGACGAGGAGGAGGCCTGGGAGGATACCTTCTTCGGGACAGCTCTAGCTGACGGCTTTACCCTACTGCCTAGACTAGTTTAGTTAGGCCTTATCTTATTTTTATGTTGTCTTGAGACTGTTTAGCTAGACTTTACTTCTGTTCAGAGATGTTGAGTTGTATATATTCTTTCATATTCAGTAGCTGAGATATGTACTCTGGATATTTGCTGGGATATTATCTTAGACTTTTCTATCTTCAGTATTTCATTGAGTTCTATATCTTATCGTGCTTTCTTCTTCCTTAGTTGTGATTGAGTTCATTTACTGCTTAGTATTATATTGCTAGATGTATGTTGACCTAGGACAGCGTTCTACCGCCGACACTGTGGCGTAGGCTGGGCGTTGTTACGTTCTCGTACCCTCACAGTGGGTGCGGATCGTGATACGTTTTTAGTGGTGGCCCATACAGGTCGAGTTTATGTAGTGGTATTCGAACTAGAGTATCACTACAGCCTGCAGTAGGATTAGGATATATATTTTGAAGGTACTCAATCACAGTTAGGATTCCTTGAAAGATTCCTGGGACGACCCTTGAAAATCTTATTTAAAACTTCAATTTGAATCATTTCCCTTGTTTTGTTGCTCTCACTCCTTGATTATTGAATTTGATTTTGTTGGGTCGTTGTTGATTTGATTTTTCTATCGAGATAAATTTTTATGGCCTGAGTTACGATATTTTCCTGATAACATATGTCGACGGGAATACAGGGATGGTAAAACGTCTACTTGATTATGGAGCTTGTAGTTTATCGCAGCCATATTAGCTGGCATGACAGAAACATAGAGACCTGACTTCGGATGTACGTATCTCGGTATAGCAAGAATTCCAGACGACATGATTATAGGGGTGCATGCCCCAGTTATGGGACCTATCGTTTATCGCAGCATTGCTTACTGGCATGGCGAGGACTCTGAGTAACATGATTTTGGACAGATGCATATGATTATCAGATTATATCCTGAGAAGGTTTTTAAACATATCATCTCTATCGTACCCTTCTGTTATTATAAATTGTTTTCCATTATCAAATAATTTAGTAGTAGAGATATTTAGCTTTATAGAGCTTATGCATATGTAGTTCTTTCTTAGGGTGATGATTTGATGACTTGTGATTAGGCCCTTATCTTAGGAATGATAGCATAGCCTGGCCTTAAAATAGTGATTCTTGTAGCTAGTTCTCCTTTGTTGATATTTACTAGTTTTTTAGCCTTGATGATTGATTTTTTTTTCTTTTTCTTTCAGTATGGCACCCATGACCCGAGCCCGTCGCCTGAGAGCAGCTGCAGCTACAGAGAGTGTGCCTCCACCTCCTACTGATCAGGAGGTAGTGATCCCTCTATCTGATCAGGGGGTGGTGGCACCTCCTGCCTTTGAGGAGATGGTGGTAGCCTCGCCAGAGAGTCTTCCTTCATCTCATGTCGTTCAGGAAAGAGCTGCGGATTTGCCTGAGACCGAGAGCCTTCCCCTACTCCTTGGGATGGTACTCCCTACTGTACCACCCGGAGGTTTGTTACTTGACGCAGCCCAGATGTTTGGATATTTCCAAGAGAGGCTGTTGGAGTCACAAAGAGTTCATGAGGAGGCCATGAGGGAGCAAATCCAGAGGTTGCTACGTCTGCGGGACTCTGTGCTTCTAGGAGGAGAGCCTAGCTCCAAGAGGGCGAGGAGCAGTACCCAGTCCTACCCAGAGTTTGAGGAGTACCCATTTATCCAGCCTATATCATCATACCCAGCCCAGTCTCCTGTCCAGCAGAGGCCAGCTGAGTCAGAGCCTATCTGTGCCTACTGCAAGAAGTCTGGACATAAGTGGAACAACTGTAGAAAGAGACTAGGATTGTGCCTATTCTGTGAGTCGACTGCACACTGGGTGCAGCACTGCCCTGCTATACCTACCCCAACCAGGGCCCTGCTTTCAGGAGGGAGTTCTGGTTCTCAGACCTAGCTGGAGGTGAGTTTTGACCTAACCTTAGTATTCCTTCTTGAGAATTTTGATGCATCCCTTGCTTGTATGTTTTGATACCTTGTGATTGCCTAGTACTGTAGCATGGTTGGTAACTAGATGAGACCCCAGACTGATACTTCATGCCATGACCCCCATAGGTTACACTTTCCAACTGTATGATTTAAGATAGATTTCTGAGACTATGATTGCTGGGGCTTAACCTAGAAGGGGTACGATCATTTTAATTTCGAGGACGAAATTTTTCTAAGGTGGGTAGAATTGTAACACCCAGTTTTCCAAATAAGGGTAATTTTGAAATTTTGTAATTTTTATCTTTTAATAATAATATTTTAAATCATGATATAATTTTGGTAATTTTAAATCATTTTAAAACTATTTTAATCATGACTTATGATTTTGGGTGTTTTGATAGTGTAACACTAGAGACAGCTTAACCTAGAGCCTGACCATGTGATTAGGGTGTTTCATTTATCATTTCCAGTTCGAGGATATTTTTGTCATTTTGAATTTAATTGAATTTAATATATATATTTGGAATTTAATATATTATTAAGAATGGTATGATTTTAATATTATTTAATTGATTGCCATGTATTGTGATTAGCCTAACTTGGTTTGGACCCAACCTAGATTAGTCATAGATAGTCCCAGCTAACCATTTTTAGTGATTATTAGTATTAATTATATTTTGTTGTAAGGCAAAAGCTCAAACACACGGAGACGAAGCTTTCTCGTATATTATCAACCACACAAGTACATCTTACAAGCTATCCCAACCTCTCTTTATATAGGGAGAGAGGTTGGAGGTTATGAAGAAATGAAGGGCCAACAGTCATGTAGGTTACAAGGAGATGAAAGGTGAAAAGCCATATGAGTTACAACACTCCCCCTTGGCTCTCCAGAAATTCTGCTTGTAAACATCTCTGAGTTTCTTCGTCTGTCTGTAGCTTGCATCTTCAAGTTTGACCATCTACTTGTTCCTCGTCAAAACCTTGCCAAAGAAAATCCAGTAGGAAAAAAAACTTTGGTCGAACGACAAAAGAGTACACACAGGTCAGTGTGATGGGGGTAAACTTAACCATTGCAAAGGTGCCTCGTCAAAACCTTGTCAGGGAAAACCCAGTGGAAAAAACCGCTGATCAAAGGACAAAAGAGTACACGATGGTTTAGAAGTATACACTGGATACTCCCCCTGATCACAATAGTCCTTAGTGAATAAGAGATTTGAAATGCGTCTCGTTAAAAACCTTGTCAAGGAAAACCCAATGGGAAAAAACTTGGTCTAAGGGAAAAAGAGTACACAAGCATACATCAGGATGCTCCCCTTTTCACTCGCACTCGACAGGGCGCGGGATATACGCACAACAGGGCGTTTGGAGGCGCTCGTTGGGGCGCTCCCCCTCACATGCACACAACAGGGTACAGGAAACATGTTTCACTTAGGCTAGCTCTGAAAGCTTCCTAAGTCCAATCGCTCTGACATGTTTCTGGAACGAGTATTTTGGCAGTGACTTGGTGAATAAGTCTGTACGGTTATTCTCCGATCCAATGTGTTGCACTTCAATCTTCTGAAGCTCTTGTTGTTCATGTGTAAAGAACAACTTGGGCGATATGTGCTTGGTAGCATCCCCTTTGATGTAACCATGTTTCGCTTGATCAGTAACAGCGGTATTGTCCTCATAGACGACAACAGGTTCATCTGGGTCATATGGAAGATTACATGTACTTCGAATATGGCCAATAACAGCTCGAAGCCATACACACTCTCTAGTCGCCTCATAAAGCGCGAGTAGCTCAGATTGGTTCGTTGAAGTAGCCACTAAGGTCTGTTTGCGAGACCTCCAAGAAATTGTCGTATTTCCAATGGTAAAGACATAACCAGATTGGGAACGCCCCTTGTGCGGATCAGATAAGTATCCCGCATCGGCATAGCCAACAAGGGTCGCGTTGCTTCGAGTGCCAAGAGTATTGGACTCACTCAAAACCGCGTAGGGATAGAACAAGCCCAAGTCCGTAGTACCCTTAAGGTAGCAGAAAATGTCTTTTATGCCATTCCAATGGCGGCGTGTTGGCGCGGTGCTGTGTCGAGCTAGGCAATTCACAGCAAACGAGATGTCCGGTCTAGTACATTGGGCCAAGTACAATAAAGCGCCTATTACACCCAGATAAGAGCACTCAGGACTCAATATCTCTTCGTCGTCCTCCTTTGGACGAAATGGGTCCTTAGTAATGTCTAGAGAGCGGACGATCATGGGAGTAGCGGACAGCTTAACGTCAAAATGACAAAAGCGTCTCAACACCTTTTGGGTGTAGTTCGCTTGATGGACAAGAATTCCATCTTTACGGTGCTCGATCTGCAGGCCGAGGCAAAACCGTGTCTTCCCAAGATCCTTCATCTCGAATTCCCTCTTCAGAATATCAGCAGTTTCTGACAAGTCTTTTTCGGTTCCTATGAGATTCATGTCATCTACATAGACCGCGATGATTGCGTATCCTGAAGTGGATTTCTTTATGAACACGCATGGGCAAAGTTCGTTATTAACGTATCCTAAACCGATCAAGTATTCGCTTAGGCGGTTATACCATATTCGCCCCGATTGTTTCAATCCATATAGCGAACGCGTCAGTCTAATCGAGAACGCATTCCGTGGTCGGGAACTACTTGATTCAGGCATCTTTAGTCCTTCAGGGACTCTCATGTATATCTCTGTGTCCAGATCCCCGTAGAGATAGGCTGTGACCACATCCATGAGCTGCATATTCAGTTTTTCGGAAACTACTAAACTGATTAAGTAGCGGAACGTTATGATGTCCATTACGGGAGAATACGTCTCCTCGTAATCAATTCCAGGGCGTTGTGAGAAGCCTTGTGCCACAAGGCGAGCCTTGTATCGCACAATCTCATTTCTCTCATTACGCTTCCTTAGGAAAACCCATTTGTGACCAACTGGTTTAACATTGGGTGGTGTTGGAGCAACAGGTCCAAATACGCTTCTTTTCGCTAAGGAGTCTAGTTCAGCCTGGATTGCTTGTTTCCATTGTGACCAGTCCGTTCGTCGTTGACACTCGACAACACTACGAGGTTCCTTGTGATCATTGTTCATAATGTCAGTGGCCACTGAGTATATGAACACATCATCGATGACAGTTTTATTTCGCTTCAAAATATCGTCTAAGCTAGCATACTCGACGGATATTTTGAGGTTATCGGCATGATTAGGAATAGGCGTTTCATCTGGAATGCGCTCTTCTAATACATCGCCGTGATCCTTAATGATCTCATGTGGCAAAATGCTTTTAACAAGATTTCTCCGCTTCTGGGGCAGAACATATTTGGAACCAACCAGTCTTCCCTTCTTCTTGGGAATAGCGACGGACTGGACGGCCGATGGCAGCGTCCTTTGCTCGGCGGGTTCGACCGGAGCAACATGTTTCATAGGAACATGGCGTCTCTCAGGGACGTCTATCCTTGAAGGCACATTTGCAGCATGTATAATTCATCTCGTGACTTTTGCTAGGTCGCTAAATGCGTCTGACATTTGATTTGCAATATCTTGCAGACCTAGAATCCTCTGCACTTCCTTATCACTATATGCAGAGGGGGGATCATGATGAGCAACAACGGGCATATGCCACGCTAATTCACGTCGTTCCTCATCAACGTTAGCGTGCATTTCTCCCCCTAACGATGGAAAGATTGCCTCATCAAAGTCACAATCTGCGTGTCTCGCGGTAAAGAGATCGCCTGTCAAGGGCTCTAAATAGCGAATGATAGACGGGGAGTTATAACCGACATATATTCCCCGTCGCTTCTGAGGTCCAAATTTTGAACGCCTTATCGGCTCAATTGGAACATTGACTAGGCACCAAAACACGCGTAAATGTGAGATGTCAGGCTCACATCCAGTAACCAGCTGGTACGCGGAAAGTGGTTGGGTGGCCATGGGCCTCAGACGGACCAAATTTGTAGCGTGCAAAATTGCATAACCCCATGCAGATAGTGGGAGTTTGGTGCGCATAACCAAGGTCCGCGCTATCACTTGCAGTCGCTTTATAAAAGCATCTGCTAGGCCATTTTGGGTATGAACATACGCAACAGGATGTTCAAGATTTATTTCCAAAGTCATGCAATAATCATCGAAAGTCTTCGATGTAAACTCCGCGGCATTATCAAGTCTAATAGACTTTATCGGATAATCCGGATGATGAGCCTTTAACTTAATAATCTGGGCGAGGAGTTTAGGAAACGCTACATTTCGGGTGGACAACAACACTACGTGTGACCATCTAGTCGATGCATCAACCAAAACCATGAAGTATTTAAATGGTCCGCATGTTGGTTGGATTGGTCCACAAATATCTCCATGAATTCTCTCAAGGAATTGAGAAACTAATCTCGTAGGTTTCACATGGAGTGGCTTGAGATTCGTCTTTCCAATCGAGCAAGCTTGGCATAGGCTTTTCGGATTTATAACAAAATTTTTTCCTCCAAGAGGATGCCCATGTGATGCATTCATAGTACGAAGCATCGTATTTTGACCCGGATGACCCAGTCGGTCATGCCATAGCATAAAAGTCCTCTCATCAACTGGCGCTCGGCGAATGATGAGATTACTCTCGATGTGTTGTATCGTAGTGAGATACAAACCACTTGAAAGACTTTTCAACTTCTCCATGATACGCTTTTGGCCGTACTGAGTGGAGGTAATAAAAAGATACTCGAAGCCATGTTCTCGAGCAGTTTCAACATAAAATCCGTTTTCTCGAATATCCTTAAAACTCAGTAAGGTACGACTGGACCTTGGAGAATATAAGTCCTCTGATACTTCAACGGGAGTACCATTGGACAACAAAAAACGGACTTTGCCAAAACCTTGAACGAGGGTTGAGGGTCCTAAAATGGTTGTCACTGAGGTTACTTTAGGCGTATAGGAGATAAAGTATGATTTATCTCTCAAGATAGTGTGAGTCGTTCCACTATCAACCAGACAATCCACTGCCCCGTGGTCCATGCCTATAAGTAAAAAAATTAAAGTTTATCACACGTTTGAGGAAAGTTCTCGAAATAGAACTTTAATTTATCGAGAAAACAGAAAATACAAACCACCAAAAGTTTCATGACTTAAATCAAATATGGAGATTCATTCTTCCATTTCTACTACAAAATCGGTGGTTCAAGATTTAGATTTTCGCACTCGTTGACCAGATTTGCTTCGGCCCGGCGCCCCTTGTGATAGTTATTAACTTCTTGGGGGGTCGCCCTGCAAGTCCGTTGCATATGACCATAAGCACCACATTTGTAGCAAAGAGTAGGCGTTTGGCCTTACACTCTCGCTTTGGGACGACTGGCCCGTTGGTTCTTACCATGAGACTACCTAGGAGTCAAAGGTCCTTGGTTCTTGTTAGAACCTCGCTTTGGGTGGCTAGACTTAAACTCGCCTCTGTTCCTTGGCTGGGACGACTGGCCCTTGTCTCGTTTCCACTGTGGATTTGGTCCACGGAGAGCGTTTGCATCAGGCATTAGAATTGCCTTTGTTCCAGCAGGACGAGAATTGTTGTTTCTCATTAAAGTGAGACTGTTCTTCTCGTCTAGTAAAATCTGGGTGATGAGCTTGGGAAACTTAGTGAACTTAGACTGACGGTATTGCTTCTGGAGCAAGTTGTCAGTGGAAGAAAATGTGGTGTATGTTTTCTCCAAAAGATCACTGTCGGTTAATATCTCACCGCAGTATTGGAGAAGTGATCGAATCCTGCAGACTTCATTATTGTAATCAGTTACACTTTTGAAGTCTTGGAAGCGCAGGTTCAACCAGTCATGGCGTGCTTCAGGTAGCCATATGGTCTTCTGGTGGTCGAAGCGCTCTTTCAGAGAGTCCCATAGCGTCTTCGGCGAAGAAATTTCAATGAACTCCGCCTTCACGGCGTCAGATAAATGCCTGCGGAATAGAATCATCGCTTTGGCGTTCATTGAGCGAGTGACTTCCACTTCACGCTCTTCCTCGTTATAGATGACGTCCAAGAGGCCCTGCGCATCTAGATGGTTCTGGATGTCTTGCATCCAGTCCAAGTAGTTCTTGCCAGAGGCTTCAAGGATGGGAAAATCAATCTTGATCGACATTTTTCTACAACAGGAGAAAAAATCTTGATCAGTCAACATATAAAACGACAGGTTTATATGGATTTGGTTTGTATAAGAAACAACAAACAATCGTAAATAAAACCAACGATTTTGAAAAAATAATTTTTGTTTTAAAACTTTTTCTTATATCGATCGACGGACCGATATAGAGAGTTCAATTAGTTTCTTGTAAAAATGCATAATTATAAATATAATTTGAGCAAAAAAAATATTTGGTCAACCCCTTTCAGTAGCTCTACATGAATATGACCAGGCAGGAAAATGAGGGAGGAGGGTCACCGAGGACCTCTTAAGAACCAAGCCCCAAGTTCTTTCTGACATCATACCCAAATAGGTGAGCCTATTCGGAGAGACTTCGTAATTTTTTTTTCAAATGTAAGAATAAATAAGATTTTTCAAGAAATTCACACTATTTGCGAACAGTGCAAAATAGGTGACAATTTAGTGCGTGCTCAAAATGAGCGTTGCCTTTGAAAAATTATTAGTCAAAAAAATTATTTTGGAAGGCCCAAATTTGGTGGTGCCAGAATTTGTTTATGTAGCCAAGACAATTTTTCAAGATTTTCAAGTTTATTTTTTTCCGTAATTACGCAAAAAAAAACGTACAACATAATCAAGCAACAGCACACAAAAGAATTGGTGCCTAAGCAAGCGGCACCAAAAAAATGTCAACTATTTTTTCGACGTCTAATGAAGCGACGCCAAAAAATTAGCGAGAAAAAAATACAATTTTTATTATTCATCTGTTACAATGATTACTCAAATACATATGAGCAGCAATATGCACTTATACTTTTTTTAAGAGACTTGAAACCATTCAATAAGCAGCTTGAGAAATTGTAACACATAAAAGAATACTGCAAATAATGGGGGAAAACGTATATGGATAGTTTATAAAACATTAAGCTTCATTTTTTACCATTAGAAGATATTTAAATTAATACATTCTTAATGATGCTTAAGCTTCATTTTCTACCATTAGAAGATATTTAAATTAATACATTCTTAATGATGCTGAAAAGAATGAAAGTAAATACCAATTTTAACATTAAACATATTGAGACAAGGACTTAAGAAATAAAGCAGACAGTGATTTTGGAAACATAAAAAAATCTGAACATCTACCCTCTTCCTAGTCTAATGTCTTAAATAAAAGGAAACTCGATCGACAAAATCAAAGGACATGTAGTCCTACGTGTAGCCAGAACAACATCTGTGCATATAAAGTCCTAAAAACTAGAAACCACTAAAACCGTGAGAACAAAGAGGGAATATCATTAGAATTATGTGAAATCTCTAAAAATAACCAGTAGAAGGCAGTGCCATTCATAAGCAACTGAACAGCAATGGGATTTTTCAGCACTAGATATGTAGTTTTAGGGATTTGGAAAATAGAATATGATTCCTCTCAACTCCTGAACAATAATTGAGACAACTTCTATAATTTTTATATGCATGCTCTTGCCCTAAGAAAACCATAGAACATGTTAATAAAAAATTACCTTTCTTACCGTACGGTGGAAGGAAGTGAGAAAACGATTGCGGATACGCAGGATCGGCGACGAGCGACGGGGTGCGCGCGGGGCAACGGTCGGCGGACGTCGAGGCGAGCGGTACGTCGGGTCTCCGGCGTTGCACGAGCAAAGTGCTGATAACGTGTTGTAAGGCAAAAGCTCATACACACGGAGACGAAGCTTTCTCGTATATTATCAACCACACAAGTACATCTTACAAGCTATCCCAACCTCTCTTTATATAGGGAGAGAGGTTGGAGGTTATGAAGAAATAAAGGGCCAAAGGTCATGTAGGTTAGAGATGAAAGGTGAAAAGCCATATGAGTTACAACATATTTATTATAATTAATATGATTTTTAGTGATTTTTAGTGATTTTTAGTAGAATTGATTTTGACCCTATAGTTGACTTTGACTAGTGTTGACTAGAAGGCTAACCTAGTGACTAACCTAGGTTAAGACCACTTGGTTAGGTTAAATAAACTTGGTTTGACCTAATTTAGTGAGGGTTAATTCATTGGAACTTGTTTGGAGAGATTTGGAGTTGATTTGACTAATATGGCTTATGACTACATAAGTCATGACTAATAACTTAGGCTTAATAGCCCATAGGCCCACACCATGAACCAACCCTAACCCTAATCAGCCCATGGCAACCACTATTGACCCTTTCCCATCATATTTAATGCCCCTCAAAGTTAGGGCTAGCCTCCATTAGAAAGTTCTTGCCAAGTTTTAGAAAGAGGTATTTCCCATCTTCAATAAATCCTAGTAAATCCATTTTTATTCCTTTTTAATCCAAACAAATTGCATTGAGTCCTAAATTTCCTCTACTTTCTGTTGGTACCAAGTGTTCTCAGCTTTGGAGAGCATTGGAGGAGTTTGGCCATCAAGAGGAGCACCTCTTTGTGGAGCTTTTTGAAGCTTTTGATACTCATAGGTATATTCAATTCCTCACCATAGAATTCTATAATTTTTGCATCATTAGGGAGCCCAAGACCTAACCTAACTGTAGAAATAAGAATCCCCAAATTTTCGTGTCCTTTCGTGTCCAAACTGGACACGTATCAGTGTATAGTTTTAGGTGTTTGATGAAATGCCCCAATGGATATTTCGTGTGAATTTTGGGGACTTGTTTGAATTGGAAAATAGTTTTTGGCCTCGCTTATAGGTTTCTTGTGTCTTTGTGTGTCCTTGGTGTCGTGTCGAGTCGTGTCGGGCACGTGTACACGCGGTCGTGCACACGCGCGTGCGGGTACTTTGCGTGCCCTGCCACTCGGGCATGTTTTCGACACGGACACGCCACCCCGACACTTGGGATTTGACACACAGCTGGGGGCCGACACTGACACGGGGCTCCCCAAGTTTCAGGGCCCCATGTGTCGTGTCGGACACGCACGAACACGTGCACGGGTTTTTGTACTGTTCAGTGGCTATCGTTTTTAGCCACTGATACGCGTGTCTCGTGTCGCGTACACGCAACGTGGACACGAGACAGGGTGTCCTAACCCTAGCCCTAGTCTAGGTTGACCCTGGGACACAACCACGTGGGTTGTGTCGTGTCGTGTCGTGCGCACGAACTCGAGGAACACGTGCACGAGGAGCAGTCTTCTGTGCACTGTTTTGGTGTTTGTTTCGAATGGACACGTTTGTGTCCACTTTTGTGGACACAAACACATTAAATAGCATTTGTACATTATGTTTATATATTACCAACCCTAAAATTTGTATTTTAATTCAATTTTCAATGTTATTTTCTCATTTCCTATTATTTCTGAAATTGTTGTATCAGTCCATATTCTGTTTTTCTTCCAGTTTTCAAAAAATGAGTTTTTGCAATCATTTAAACCTATTAGACACTGTTAATTACTTGTTATTAAGCCTCTAATATGTGTACCTACATGATATCTAGTAGTGTGTTGAAATTGGACTGATTTGGGAGTGTTTTGGTTCAGAAAATCTGAGTTTACATTATAGGACTGTTAAATGTTTTTTTTAGTGTTCATGAGTATTAAATCTGAGATTTAAATGTAGGGTTAAACTGTTAAAACTGTGTATTGATTTGGAGGACTGTTTGAACCCTTTGGTTTGGTTTGAGTTCAATAGGTTACTGATGGTTGATTTCCTTAAAACTAAGAATTCAATTGTAGGACTGTTTTAATAGGTTTATGTGTATATAAGGGTATTATTTGAACTGTTAGACTTATATTTGTTAACTGATGTTGATTTCCTAATCTGAAACTGAAATGGAGGGTGGTTTGTTCCTGTGTAAATCTGAGAATAATAGGACTGTTTTGCCACAGTTTTTATTCTATCACTGTTGTCACTCACCATCACTCACACACACTCTAACCTAGCACTTCACTAGTACACACACACATGCCATACTGTCATGTGATTCCTAACACTCATACACCCACACACTTGAGTATCATGTATCCCTCATCCACTCACTTCACTGTGTTCTCATATCTAACACACACAAGCCTACACTCACATGTAATCCCCCACACATTCATGTATCTCACACTCTCTCATGACCCACACACATACACTAGTATATATATATGCCACTCTCTTATGACACACACCCTCTATCTGATACACACACACATACACTTGGACACACGTTTATGTGCCCCTCTCTATGCCTATGCATATATGTATGCATTAACATATAGGTTGTATGCTAAATCACATTAGCCTATAGGGTGTTTCTAGTTATATTATTTAATGGATTTATTTGTGTACTAGATATTATATATATATATATATGTATATATATATATATATATATATATATATGTATATATATATATATATATATGTATATATATATATATATATATATATATATATATATATATATATATATATATATGTATATATATATATGTGTTATGTGTATAGATGTTTTGTAGGTTGTATAGACTTGGTTTAGCCTATTGGCCCATGGCATAGTCTTTTAGCCTATGGCATGGTATGTCAGTGTGGAGTCTAGAATAGACTGTTTAGCCTTGTTAGGACCTAGAATGGCTTGTTAGACCTAGAATAGACTAGTTTGACTTAGGTTTGACTTGGTTGACCTAGTTTGACTTATAGGGTTGACCAGAGTTGACCAAGAGTTGACTTTAGCCTTGATTGACCTAGAATCATGTAGAATGCATAGAAGAACTTCATTATATCATTTTAGACTTGTTGTGACCTGTGCTATTCAGATTAGGAGCCAGACACCTCTCCTCGGACAGTACATTTCATCCGGACACTCAGATACAGGCGAGTACATTCTCTGATCATTTCATATCCTGCTTAGAATTATTTCCTGCATTAAATTACTTTACTTGATACTGTCACATTGGTCATACGGATTAGTACTATATGGATCCCTTCTTGAGATGTTATCCCTTCAGGGAGCATCGGGTACTCTATGTTCTGTGCGTTTCACTTACATGGCGTATCATATGCTTCTTTGGTTCTTTGATCACTTGTGACATATACTCATAAGATCACAGAGCCTTCTCTGAATCCTTATCCCATTTATTGGGTCTATCAGAATCCTCATTTATGGGACTACTATGTACCACCCTTCGGGGGCTTATCATCCTTTGGGGGCATATCACGCTTCGGGGGCTTACCACCCTTCGGGGGCTGTTATATAGAATCATAACATAACCTGGTTGGATCCTTGTGTATTAGTTGGGGGTACGGGGGAGTATAAATAGCCATGTGAACAATTCCAAAGTAGAATAGCCATGTACGCCTCTTTAGTATAGCCATGTACAATCAAGTCGTTCACATGTCGACTTTGTACTCTAAATCACTAGTCACTGGTAGCTCTTTACTTATAGTAGATATTTCTATTACAGTTCTCTCTCTCTGTTTATATACTGCATTTCTTCAGTATCTATATCTTACTTTACTGCATGATTATATTTTCTAACCTGCTATGAACTGTTGAGATGCACTGTACTCGCTCCTGTCCTGACTGGACCTATTGAAAATATTATAAAGGACGAGGAGGAGGCCTGGGAGGATACCTTCTACGGGACAGCTCTAGCTGACGGCTTTACCCTACTGCCTAGACTAGTTTAGTTAGGCCTTATCTTATTTTTATGTTGTCTTGAGACGGTTTAGCTAAACTTTACTTCTGTTCAGAGATGTTGAGTTGTATATATTCTTTCATATTCAGTAGCTGAGATATGTACTCTGGATATTTGCTGGGATATTATCTTAGACTTTTCTATCTTCAGTATTTCCTTGAGTTCTATATCTTATCGTGCTTTCTTCTTCCTTAGTTGTGATTGAGTTTATTTACTGCTTAGTATTATATTGCTAGATGTATGTTGACCTAGGACAGCGTTCTACCGCCGGCACTGCGGTATAGGCTGGGCGTTGTTACGTTCTCGTACCCTCACAGTGGGTGCGGTTCGTGACAAGATTGTCTTAGAATCTTCAGAAAGGGTTACTACCCGGTCGTAATCTCGGCAGCATGCTGAGTCGACTCAGAGAGAAGAGGCGACGACTCCGACCACTCTACAATGGTAAGTAGATGTTGTAGATGTAGAGAGTCCGGAGAGACCTTTACGCAGAAAGAAAATAGTTTTCAGGAGGAAAGTGGCCACTTCTCCAAGACCTATCCTGTCATCGGTCGTGACCGGTGCTGTCGCCGGAGTCATGATGTCGTCTCCTACTCCTGCCCTTGAACCCAGGCAGGAAGCTTTCAGTCCAGAAAAGTGGGACGAGGTTGTAGAGACCAGAGAGGAAATCGCAGAGTCAGCAGATGAGGCTGCGAAGTCAAATAAGCCAGAAACATCTCCTAAAGCACTGCAATCTCCAACACTTGCAACCGAAACCGCCCACCTTCCAGCTTCTCCTCGATCACTACGTACCGAAGAAGATAAGTTAATGATTGAGGCATTGGACGATTGTGACTTTGGCTTCCACGATGATGTAGATCCAGTTGCCGTAATTGATAGTGAAGAAGTACGAGAAGAGAGTACAAGTGATGAAGATACATCAGCAGAGGCTGTTGATGACACTCTAAATCCAGAAGAGGATACTGATGTACATACATCCCCAGAGAAGAATGCGGTTAAAGAAGTAGCACCTGAAGGAGCTACTGTCACCCATCAAGGAGGTATTGGTTGATATTAATACCCTTCTTTTATGGATTAAATAGCTGACATCTTAATTTTTATCTATATAGATATTCAACTTCCTCCGATTCCTCCAATATGTACTGATATAGTGCAAATAAAGGCGATAGCCAGCAGTAGCCGTCATTTATCAGACGGCTCTGAAGCGGGTAGTAGCCTGGAAGTAATGTCTGAAGCTACTTCTGCGAGGCTACAACCCATGTCAGCAGATGATAAACTTGTCACTGGTCCCAGCAATGGTAAGATTGCTCTTACTTTTGATCATTTTCGATAGTTGCTAATGACAGCAAACTGATAGGGTTTATTTGATTTCACAGAGGAACATCTGGGAGGAACAACCAGCTCTACCATGGCTCCCTTGTCCAAAGAGACTACAGTTCATGCTGCCGAACTTCCGCCTGTGCAGGCACCTGCTGCTTCAACGTCCATGGAAGTAG
Organism: Iris pallida; assembly: GCA_029216955.1. Taxonomy (NCBI): domain Eukaryota; kingdom Viridiplantae; phylum Streptophyta; class Magnoliopsida; order Asparagales; family Iridaceae; genus Iris; species Iris pallida. The sequence goes on along the minus strand of JANAVB010041418.1, from coordinate 1,717,291 downwards.
CTGCTACACTCGGTGCCATAGCTACTAACAGATTTATAATTAGTTCCTTCACCAACCTCTTCTTCAATTCATTAGGACCCTTAGTAGAAAGGGTAATGGAGAAAGAAGATGTTGGTTTCATTACTGTTAGAGGTCCAACCTCTTATCTGATCGGTGCCATCCGAAGTCAGGGTGATGAAGCTCAAGCTGCTTATCTTGAACACATACTGGATGAGCTGGAGGAACCAGTTAAGATCTACAAAGATCTTAATCAGGGAGAGGTAGAGCCCTTGGTACATGCTGAGTTTGAGAGGATGTCTCGAGAGGCTGCAGTTACGAGAGCTAATTTTCAGGTTTTCTTGGACACTTTTGCTACCAAGTCTTCAGAGTATAACTCCCAGATGGAAATAATAGCATCTGCTACTGGGAAGAAGGAAAAGAAAGTTGCTGAGCTGAAAGCAGAGTTCGATCGACTTCAAGAAGAGTTGAGAATTGTTCAACTTGCTCTGGAAGAAGAGACGACTCAACATCAAGCTGCAGTCCAGCAACTGGACATTCTGACACACGAAAGAAATGAGTATGTCAGGACTCATCAAGCTGAAATCTTCCGTCGACTAGTAACCTTGCCGACTTTTGATGATAAATCTGGAATGGAGGAAGCTAGAAGGCGGGTGATGGATTCTCGGGAGGAGCGACTTCAAACTTTAAAGCAGCATATGGCTAGTTTGATGACCCCACCAGCTGAATAGGAAGATTTTTTTGTATCTTCTGTTTTGTGACATGTCTTTTTGTAATGCCTTTTAATTTTGATCAATAACAAGACGTTCTCTTTGTGGCTCTATTATTTATTGTATATCTCATTCGAAAATAGCGATAGAAAATATATTCAAAGGTTCGGGACATGATATATTTCTTAATTTAGAAAATAATTATATTCATTATATCTGCTCAGAGATAATGTGGACATGACAGAATATAATTTATTGAATATCATTATTTCAGTAGACAACTTAATCAAAGATAACAAATACATGACAAGTTGCTGATACGAATGAACGGATGAATCATCAAAATGCATGAACGAAATGAATCATTGGAATGAACGGATGAATCGTCAGAGGAATTGAATGATGGCCGCTTGCAAATTTTTAGTGGGTTCGAGCAAAGATGTCCTTGGCTCTTTTGTCGACTATGTTTTTGAAAAGGATGGTAGTGGTCCTCGTCCTGTCTTCAAGAAGGACGATAGTGATTCTCATCCCTGACATCTTGTAACACCATTTATGATAAAATAAAATAAAATTTTATTTATGAATTGTTTTGTCATATTTACAAGAAATTCCTTTTACATTCATACATAGTATTTTTTAAGGAATTTGCCATTGATCGGCATCATTGCAACTCGACTGTCCAACTCTGTGAGTTGATAGGCTCCATTTCAGAAAACTTTGCTCACGATATATGGACCTTCCCACTTTGCGTCGAATTTGCCTTTGCTCATATGAGTCATGGTCATAGGACGTCTGACGGTTAGAACCAGTTCTCCTTTCTGAAAAACTCTGACCTTAACTTTGCGATTAAAAGCTTTTGAGATTCGAGCTTGATATAACTCAATATGCTGTTGAGCCAATAACCGTTTCTCATCGAGCGCTTCTAATTCTTGAAGTCGAAGAAGGTCGTTGTTCTCTGTAGTGAGCTCGTTGGCAATGGCAATCCGTAGGGATGGAATCTGAAGTTCCAAAGGTAGAACTGCTTCACAACCATACACAAGAGAAAAAGGTGTACAGCTTGTAGGGTTACGGACTGTAGTGCGGTAGGCCCATAGACATTCTCCAAGTTTCTCACTCCAATTCTGTTTGTTAGTAGATACAAACTTCTTAAGGAGTTTGATAATAGTCTTGTTAAATGCTTCAGCTAAACCATTAGCAGAAGGATTGTAAGTTGTCGAAGCGACATTGTCAATCCGATGTTCGTCACAAAACCTGGTGAACTTTTGACTGATAAACTGAGGTCCGTTGTCGTGAATGATCCTTCGAGGTACACCAAATCTATAGATGACATGATGTTTGACAAAGTTGATGACGCTACTGGTCTTAACTTCAGCTAGAGGTATAACTTCAGCCCATTTGGAGAAGTAATCGGTTATAGCTAGTATGAACCGATGACCTTTAGAAGAAAGAGGATTAATAGGACCTATAATATCCATGCCCCAAGCTTCAAAAGGCCAGGAAGCAGCAGTCGGATGAAGGAATTCTGACGGTTGATGAATGAAATCTGCATAGATTTGACAAGCTCGACATTTCTTTGCATATTCGATGGCATCGGATACCATAGAGGGCCAGTAGTAACCCATGCGTCGGATACGGTCTTGTAGTTTAGGGCCGGGTTGATGTGCTCCGCAAACACTATTATGAGCTTCACGTAACACTTGTTTTGCTTCATCACCAGCGAGACAGCGTAAGAGAAGACCGTCATAAGTACGTCGGTAGAGAGTCTTAGTAGTCTGATTGTAGTAGAATCGGAGAGGCCGTCGACGAATACTTGTAGCCTCCCTGGGATCTTCAGGAAGTATATCATAGACCATGAAGTCGATGAAGGGAGTTCTCCAATCTTCACTGATAACATTGGCCTCAGTAAAATTACTGAACTCAATATTACGATTGTTTTTGATGCAAAACAATTTCCGATTAGAGACAACCACCACCTGTTGTCTTTTAATAGGTATGGCTAAGATTGCTGCAAGATTGGCCAAAGCATCTGCTTCAGTATTACAAGCTCGTCGAACATATTAAATAAAGAAAACCTTGAACGATGTAGCCATATGAGTCGCAGCTTCATGATAAGGCACTAGATCTTGATGACAAACTTCATAGGTTCCTCTAACCTGGTTAACAACCAGCTTGGAGTCGCCATAGACTTCAAGATATTCGACGTCTAGTTGTTTAGCTAATTGAAGGCCAATGAGAAGAGCGTTGTATTATGCTATGTTGTTGGAGCAGGGTTCATCTAGGAAATAGGCTCTTTGGATAGTTGACCCGTCTGGAGAAACAAGAACAACCCCAACTCCTGTGACAATGGCACAATTCGGCCCGATCCTGGATGCACCGTCAAAGAATAGACGCCAAGTAGTAAATTCTTCGGAGATCATATTTGATTCCAATGTCTCGTCTGGAATTTCATCGTAAAGTTTAGATGTTTCTGGAATAGGATGAGCCGCTAAGAAATCCGCCAGTGCTTGACCTTTAACAGATTTTTGTGGAACATAAACCATGTCATATTGGACTAGTAGAATGGTCCATGTAGCCAATCGAGAGTTGAGTGTACTAGGCTTCTTCATCACTACCCTAAGAGGATTAACTCGGGATATGACATGAATAGTTTGGCCAATGATGTAATGCCTCGTCTTTTGAACAGCAAACATAAGAGCTAAGCATTCTTTTTCGATCGGACTATAACGGTGTTCGGCACCAATCATAGTACGACTAAGATAGTAGATGGGTTGTTCATGGCCTTCTTTGTTCTTCTGGGCAAGTAAAGCACCCAATGAATGATCCATAGCACGGACATACATTAAGAATGGTATGCCCGAGATTGGTGGCACCAAGACTGGTGGGTTCATGAGATACTATTTTATGTCGTCAAATGCTCGTTGACATTCTTCAGTCCAAATGAAAGATACTCCCTTCTTCATTAACTGGGTAAATGGTCTGCAGCGTCCTGACAGATTTGAAATGAATCTCCTAATGTACGCAAGTCGACCTTGGAATCCTCGTAGCTCTTTTAGGTTGCGTGGAGGATGCATCTCTTGAATGACTTTGATCTTCTCGGGATCTACGTATATACCTTTAGAGGTAATGACGAAGCCGAGAAATTTACCACTAGAGATACCCAAGAATGACTTGGTGGGATTCATTTTCAGCTGATGTTGGCGTATTAGATTGAAAATAATTCTTAAATCTTGGATGTGATCTTCCTTTAGACGGATCTTGACAGCAATATCGTCCACATAGCATTCAACAGGCTTGCGCAGATGATCTCGAAAGATGGTACTCATAGCTCGTTGGTAAGTTGTACCAGCATTTTTAAGACCAAATGGCATCACGGTATAGCAGTAGATTCCGCAAGGAGTACGGAAAGAAGTATATTTTTTCATCTTCAGGATTCATCCGAATCTGATTGTATCCAGAGAATCCATCCATGAAGGATATTCGCTCGAACCCACAAGTATTGTCGATCATGACATCTGTGATAGGGAGAGGAAACTCATCTTTTGGACAAGCTTTATTAAGATCCCGAAAATCGATGCAAACTCGAACTTTGTCATTCTTCTTCAAGACTGGGACAACGTTGGCTACCCAATCTGGATGTTGTTCTTCTCGAATAAAGCCACAAGCTATGAGCTTTTTGACTTCATCATCAATTGCGTCCATCATTTCTGGCTTGAACCGCCTTTGCTGCTATTTAACTGGTTTTGTATTAGGCAAAATATTCAGTTTATGAGTGGCAATTTTGGGATCTAAACCTGGCATGTCTTCATAACTCCAGGCGAAGACATCAATATATTCTCGAATAAGAAGAATTAATTTTTGCTTATCCGCCTCGGGGAGGTTCTTGCTGATGAATATTAGACGAGGTGACCCATTTTCTCCTACGTCAATTTGGACCAATTGATCTTCGGTAGGAGGTTCTCGTTGTTCGAATCGGAGTTCCCATTGGGTATCCATTCGTTGAGCCCAAGGATCTGTTTCGGGATTTTCTTCGATATCTTCGTCATAACCTTCTAGAAGTTCAGCGGAGACCATGTTAGAAGATACAATCAATCGATGAACTTAACCGATGCTGGTGTCAGAATCCCAAGATCTGGAATCAGAAGAGTTAGAGTGCTCTTCACTATCAGACTCGGAGGCTATTGGAGATAAAACTGGAGGTGACGCATATCCGAGACCTCTTTTTGTCCTGCTATAGTATATCTCTGATTTTTCTTTCGGAACGGCCGTACGGATAGGAGTCCGTCTACCCTTACCATAGTTGAGGCCACTCTTGAAGTCATAACCCATCTTTCGGATGATATCTTTTGATTGTTGACTATAACGACGGAGTTGTAGACGTCCTATATCGTTATTTTTGCTATCATCCGTATAGCTGAATTTTTGTTCTGGCCCTTTACTAAAAAGTATTAGACTCTCGTCTTTCTTTCGAGAAGGGACAACAAAATATGAATCATCTGGGTGCTCGAGTAAGACCTCTGTTTGAAGAGACTGTACAACTCCTATTGTAAATAACTGAAAGCTATCTAACATATCCAAATAGCATTTAGTATGATAAATGACATCAGTATACTGGAAAGGAGATGCTTTTTCATTGATTTGTATATCTGTATTTATAACATGACCTTTAGCCTTAGCAGGCTTGGTCAGATTAATTACAAGAGGGGGAGAAGAAGAACGTGGAGGAGACTTGCTACGACGAAGGTCAATAACAAGTGGCTCAGAAGAGGTGAGCTCCCTTTTATCCCTGTTACGACGTAGGTCGATAACAAGTGGCTCAGAAGAGGTGAGCTCCCTTTGATTTTGACCACCATCAGTTGGTTGCTTCTGGACTGGCAAGTGAATAGCCAGTGGTTTGGAGGACTGAGGATGAGAAACACGCCCTTTAACAGGTATGATGAGGGTATCATTGGGCACTGCTTCTTGTTCTTCTTTAGTATCTAAAGCTAGCACTACCTTCATAAACTCATCTTTATACATACGAGCATCATTACAATATGCTTCGACACCTTTGAAAGGGTAGAGATCCGCAACCTCTTTTCGAACCTCTCCATTGCCATCAATATACTTGAAACATTGATGGAGAGTTGAAGGAACAATGTTGTGTTCATGAAGAAATGGTCTCCCCAAAAGAGCATTATAAGAGCAACCATGGTTATCTATAATATAGAAGCTCACCTTCGTACGGGGATTGCCTATTTGGAGTTTTAGGCGAATCTTGCCCAGAGGCTCACTCTTTTCCTGGTTGAACCCCAAGATGGTGGTAATTGTGCTAGAAAGACTATGTACTGGGATCTTCAGTGCGTCTAGCATTGTCCTCGACATGATACTGAGTGCGGACCCGGGATCTATCAGAATACGATCGACCTTCATCGAGTCGATGTATCCTGTATAGTATAGAGGATGGTCATGCCTATTGTCTTCCATCAGCATATCATCCTGTGTGAAGGTAATGTTTAGAATTAACTCCAACACATTGTGACAGTGGAGGCAAGAGACAGGCTCTGATTCTGGCTTCTTTAAAAAAGTTAGACAGGTTTCCGCCTGCATGAGAGCTTCATTCAGGGTTTCTCGAGTCTCTTTGGAGAGGCGCAAGAGCTCGAAGATCGACAGCCTAGCTGGTGTATTAGCTAGTTGAGCTAAAATATCAAAATTGTATGGTTTTTCAAGTCCAGAAGGGGATGACTTCTTCAAAGGCTTGTCAAAGCGGACTTGTTGTTTGCCTTTGTCGACTGCTGTCGGCTTAGGGGGAATGGATTCTACAACCGGTGAAGACACAGCAGGGATGCCCTCAGTAGAAGCAGGTTGCACTAGAGCGGACTCAGAAGACGACTCAGGGTTTTCATAAGTTTCGGGATGTTCCCGTAGATAGGCTTTTCCTGACCTAGCACCCAGCAGGATTTCCTCTTCAACTATGGGGTCAAAAGACACCATATTGCAGATCTTTGTTTTGCCCTTAGAGCGGTCTTTTTGCTTAGAAGGAGCCTCGAAGTCTACAACGAGGTCCGGGTGGATCCACATAATCTTGCCGTTATCAAGAGATAGGGGAACGAGACCTTCACTCCGTAGAGGTGGGAGATTCTCGATCTCAAGGGTGGCCATGGGGATAGGGATGACACCATGCTGTACCATCATGGAGAAAAGTTACCGAACTGTACTGAGACCATATTCGAGGTAACAGTCTTCTCATCTTGTTGAAGAGTGACAATACCAGCATTGACTAACTCCTGAATCTTGCCTTTGAGCACATAACATGCTCGAGTGGGATGACCAATAAACCTGTGATAAACACAATATTTGGGATGATCAGTCTTACCAACCTCGTCGGGCTTCTTCGGGTCTGGGAGTTGGAGCTTATTGCTTTTGATCAAGCAATCGAAGATGCTCACGGTGTCGTTCTCGTCAAAAGAGTACTCTACTTTCGGACGAGTTTCCCTTGGTGGAGGGACAAAAAGAGTAGAAGCAGACGTAGGTGGAGCTACGTTGACAGCCAGAGATTCTTTATTCTTCAAATTGATGTTTAAAGTTTCTTTACCCTTGCGGTTGTTCTGGCGATTACCGCTACTAGCTGTCGGGTGTTCATCCCGATCGGGGTTAGATATGTGTACCCCCAACTGCTTGAATTTGTCAGCGCTAACTTCAGCTGCTTTAGCATTGATAATGAATGATGGCCAGTCTTGAAATTGAGTTGACCCCGTCCACATGCTGATGATAGGCAAAAGATTTGCCTTGCAGGTATCTATAGTGACAGCGGCCGGAGTTCCAGGAGGCATCTTTAATGCTTCTCGGCAGAATCTTTCAATGAAACTCTCAGCAATTTCATTATGTCTTTGTTTGATCTTGTTGAGGGCCGACATGGTCATATCGTTGATTCCCTCGTAGAATTGCTCCAAAAAGATTTGTTTCAAACTCGAGAAAGAGGTAATACAACCATCGGGTAAGCTCCTGTACCAATCGTATGCTATACCGGCTAAACAGCCGACGAACACCCTGGTAAGAAGAGCGTTATTTGGCTGAAGTTGAACAGTTATTACCTCAAAGTGGTTAATGAATTGACTTGGAGAAGTGCTGCCGTCAAACAGCAAAATTGTAGGGATTTTGTACTTTGGAGGAAATGGGACTTCCTTCCATTCAACTGGATAGGGTTGTTTGATCTCCAATCTCTGTAAGTTTTCCTTCTTTTTGAAGGCCTCGAATTAAGTGTGCAAGAGTTTGACAGCTTCATTAGCATCCTCCGATGACGCAGAAGGAGCAGGCTGAGTGTTAGGAGGAGGAACAGCATGGTAAGTGCTACCCCCAGCTCCTGACTGACTGGGTGTGGGTTGAATTTATACAGGGGGTATTTGAGGAGATTCTACCCCCAGACCTGCATTGACAGGCACCAATGACGCTATAATCTCAGAATTTACAGCAGGTGCGATCGGTGGTACTGTATGTTGGGCCACAATAATAGAATGCATACTTGCGACCATTTCAGCCATGGTCTTCAGCTTGTTTTCCAGTGCAGCTATTCGTTGTTCTTGATTTGCTGAACTAGAAGCATCTGGGTCTTCAGTGACAACATAAGCTGTCACTTCTCTAGGAACAGTAGAAGACACCGTCTGTTCAGAACTTTTGCTGTATGCATCATAATCAGAGAATGAATCATCTCCTGAATAGAAAATAGGGAGATGACCAGAGGGATCTTGGATAAGATTCCTATGCCCTATTGTGTCTCGACTTCGGGATCAGGTATGTCGAAATACTCCTTCAGAAGATTCTTGGAGTAAATCTAAATACCGCTGGCTGGGCCTGCGAGGTTTGCCGTGCTTGGAGCACTTTCTACCCCCAGTGTCTCGAAAAGCCATATTGACGGAAGCATACAACACTTCGTCTTCATCTTTTGACATTGGTTCAGAAGTTGCAAAATTCAGACGATCGAAAACAGATCGTTTTGTTGTCTGGCAACAGCACTTGATGACAACCTTATGATTACAATGATGTTCAAGTAGTTGAACTGGAGGTGTTAAGATGTTGTCCCGTTTTTGCTTGAGGTGTTCTCGGAGGTCAGGAGTAATGACGGGACGAGAAGAAGTCTGAAGGATATGTTCTTTAACCACATTTGGAACATGGTTTCGGTTCTTCAGATGTTTTGTCCTGTTAGTATATAGAGAAGTACTCACTTCATTAGCATAGGTGACAGGATTTTTTATCCTGGAAATTCGCCTTTGATGCAGGTTGATCTTCGGCATTAGCTGCTTGCGTTTCATTGAAGCTGGTCTATTGAGATAAGTCCGTAGATCAGCAAATTCAGCCCCAGGGGTTTCTGTCTGAGACACCAGTAATTTTCCCTATTTTGAGCGGGATATCCGGAGAGTTGGGAGATCTTGGAATTCTGCTACCGGAGTAGGCAGAATACCTCTTTGATCAGTACATTTCCCTTTGGCAGGGAGGGAAAAACTCTTGTTTGAGAGAGTTCTTGTACTGATTGGTGCCAAGGCACATTTAGATGGATCTTCTACGGTAAAAACTGGAGAAGACTGAGAAAAGACCAAAGGACCTTTTTTCTTGTTTTGTGAAGAAGGGTTGGCTAAAAAGCATTTCCCTCTGTTGTCTTCCAAGTTGTAAAACGAGGAAGTTAAAGAAAAGCCCAACGGGCCTTTTCCTTTGTTCTGAGGAGGAGGAGGAACAGTGAAGAGACTACCCCCAGTGGATTACGCTGGAGCAACAGGGTGCTTGGGAAGAGGAGCAGAGTTTTTCCTCTTGCTGTGAGAAGAAGGAAGATTAGCCAAAGGACTATCCCTATTAGACAGCGCTGGAACAGCTTGTGCAGAGGTTGAAGTGGCAATATGCACATTGGCTGATTGCGCTTGGGAAGCTTTGACAGATGGCCTTTTGGCCACAGAAACTATAGTTTGTGCAGCAGGAGTTCTGGCTTCAGTGGATTCCACAGGAGGAAAATAGGTCACCAACTGCGTCAGGGGGAGAGGAGTCTTGCACTTTGCCATAACAGCATAGGAAGTGGCTTGCGCGGCAGCAAGAGGAGCAGTACACTGCACAGGAGCTCTGGCTTGTGCTTTGGTAGCGCGAGTGTTGTTTTGTGCAGAAGCAGAAGTGGCCAGTGGCTCCTTAGCAGCAGAGACAGCAGGTTGTGCAGATGATTGCGCATAGGACTGCGCAGAGGACTGCACAGAGGACTGCACAGAGGACTTTGGAGTCCACACTGAACGAACCTTGCTCTTGGCAGAGGTTGCAGTACGACGAGTAGTCCCAGAGTTGATCATCGCCTTGTAGGCAGTCTGGTTGACCTTCACAACCAGCGTCTTCTGCGTCTTTCCGATAGACGCAACGTCACATTGAGTTGTCACTTCCTCGTCGGAGGAGAAAGTCATCCCCAGCAGGGTTGCCATTTTGTTTGCAAAAACAAAAGTTCTTTTTATTTCACAAACTTTGTAAGAAGATTACAATTGAATTATGGAAAAGTACAACTATAGGAATCTGATCTGAAGACGATCGCTTTATCCCTTGGACGTTGTGAACTGTGAAGACGATAGCCTCTGAAGAATGCAGCAGCATTTGGACAAGAACTTCTGATCTCTGATGATGATAATGATCTCCTCTGGATAATGAAGGACTTGAAACTCTATTTATAGAGTTCTAGAAAATAACTAATTGGTAGTTATTTTTAGATTGTGCAGGTTAGATTGCGCAGGCATTAGACTGTGCAAACAGTGAACTGCGCTGGCAGTTACTCGATCCTGGCTCAACTGTATTAGACGTGTGGCATTGTTTGATTGAAATGTGCATGGTCGTGTACAGACGGTTGCCACGTGGTGAGCAATTGATGGCATGTAGGCCACGTATAAAATGTCAGTTATCTTGATGGATTGTGCCGCTTAAACTGCGCTAGCTTCAGACTGCGCTGGGATCGAACTGCGCTGAAGAGGATCTGGCAGACTGTGCTTCCGTTGGGCGGCATACTGCGCTGGGAGTTGACAGCTGGACCGCGCTAACAGCTGTCCTACAATACGGCGCGGCTCGAGAAACGAACAGACTCTTCACTTTTCGGGCTGTCAGTTGTCAGAAAATCTAATTTTGTGTCAGTTAATGATGACGTTGCCACGTCAGCATTGCGCGCTTGGATATTAGCGCAGTTCAACCTCGCACAGTTGATTTGTTGTGCAATCTGCTTCTTGAGCATTTCATTGAAGGGTACGCAATTTGGTTTTCATTGCTTTTTTGATGGGTACAACTTGATTTTTAGGACCTACAGGAGTTCTAAGCTAAAAGTTATGATATTTCTAAGTTGCTTTGGTTAATAAAAGCGTGGATGAATATTATGACGAATTTGAGTTGTTTTGGACAAAAGAAACACATGTAGGCCAAGATACTTGGATACCAACATAGGTATCCAAATGAAACTCATTCTAACAATCCTAACTAAGATCAATCCACTCTCTAACCATTCTAAAACTGAATTTAAATATCTATTTAAACTATTATCATACATACATACATACACATGGGGTGTCCTAATTTGGGATCTATTAAGTAGGACACAAGACACATATCTAAAATCCTCAAGATAGCTCCAAATGGCCTTAAATTTGAATCTAAATGGGGTACATGCATGGGGGTGGATCCTATGGATTCAAAACTAACTAATATGCATAAAAAATTAAATTAGAGGGTTAGTTTTACCTATTGGGAGTGGAATCCTAATGATACTCCCAAGGATACGGCTCCGACACGAAGATCTTCCGAAAAGGACACTACTCCTTGCACTTTGCTCCAAATCTTTGCTAGCACCCTTCCTTGGTAGTATAAGAAGGTTGGATGAAAGTTTTGGTGGAGGGATGTAAGAATTTGGAGATCAAATCAAAGAGGGAAGCTCTCTAATTTGGGAAAGAACACTTTATGAAGGAAAAGAGGCAAGATGGAATAAAATGAAAGGAGAGGAGACTAACCTAGCTATAGTGGCTGCCATTAAACCCTATTTGGGCCTTGGAGGAAAGCCCAATAAGGCCTCAACTAGTCCTCTTGGTTAATTTGAAGTTAGGTTCAAGTTTGGGATCAAAAGGGTTAAATTTAAGTCTCTAACTTAACCAATCTAACAAGTGGGATTAGTCTAAACTCACTAACTTAATTAGTGGGGTTGGTGGGCCATAACTTACTAATATTGGGATCCTGTCTACAGTCTAAGCCACCCGGGTCACTAACACAAGTCGGAACGAAATGAAACTCAAACCCGACTAAACAAATCCCTTAAAATCAATATTAAAATATAAATATTCCCAAAATATTAAAATATAAAAAATGACCAAAATCACAATACATCAATTTAAATATTATTAAAATAATCTAAAATTCACCAATTATTTAAAATCCTAAATAATTTAAAAGTCACAAAATGACCAAAATACCCTTAGCCTAAAAAGTTGTAAATAGTCTTCTAATCACATGGTTACGTCCCCATGGTCATGGTTAGTCTCTAGGCTCAACAGTTCTAGGATTCACTAGCTAACACATCAAAATTATAATTCACCAATTTTAAATAGTATTAAATTAATTAAAAATTCTCATAAATCATAAATCCTATTATTAAATAATAAACTTTTACAAAAGTTCAAAATTACCCTCATTTTAGAAAAGTGGGTGTTATAGACACTAATTAAAGAAAACATGTGCAACCCCTCTTTTTTATTTTTACGAAATTTTAAAATATTTTCAATAATTAATGACTTAAATTCTTATTAAAAAAAATTATGATTATTTTCTTGAGGAAAATTTTGAATTAGTTAGCTTTGGTGTTACTCGTTAGTTGGTTATAACTAATATTGTGGTTCCCACGTGTCTAACAAACTCTTCTAACCACCTATACTCTTCCTAACAAACTTTTGGATGAATCTGTAATTATTTATTTAAGAAAGGGGCTAAGTGCAAAAGTTCCTTTTTCTTCTCACTTTCTATTTAAACTTTTTAACAGAGAGAGAGAGAGAGAGATAGAGAGAGAGTCATTAGGCTCTCGAGAAACTTCATGAGCTCTATCCAAACCCACACTAAAGTTTTTTCCAAATTGTGAAACCCTAAAATCCAGATCTCCGGCGATCGAAGACGATGGTGACAACGGCGACACACCCGATCTCCGGCGAGTAGGCTGAACTCGACGAGAATGGCTCTCATAGGCGACAATTCCATTTCTTCGACGAGTAGACGGTGACATCAACGTCCTCCACCGACGATGCGAGGACGATCGACGACCGGTGGCTATTCGATGACGACTCGGCGAAACATGTTCACTTCTGGCGACAGCTTCATCGGTGTTCCTAATCACTCTGAGAGTCTCTTCATCGACGCATCATTCGTGTCGATAACGGTGAGTTCCTCTACGATCTACTTCGTTTGATTGTGTTCGAGTGAACAATTGTTCTCGATCTATGAAATTCCAGGACGCCGGTCGTTGAAGCATCGACTCTGGTGGCGGTGTCCTTTTGATTGTGTCGAACGGTCGTATCAAGAAGGTGAGCTCGATTTAGGTGTTTATGAATCATGTCTCTTTTCAATTGATTTCCAGTGTTAAATTGATTCTTCTTTTTTGATCGGATCGTGTAGATCGAACGATGTTTTGCCAATTGATCAGAACAGGACTCGGTTTCTTCAATTCAACTTGTATATTTGGTAAGTATCACTTGATAGTGAGTTTATTTCCTGATCGATTTTAAATTTAAAAAGTTTGATAATTGATTTTGGCATGTCATACTTCTTGTTTTAATTGGATTTTGATCTGGTGTGTGTTCTGAGTGATTTAATTCGAAGATTAACTTTTTTTTTCTGAATTAGAATGGATCGGGAGATCAATTATTGAATGAGGATCAAAATTCTGTATGAGTGTGTTGATCTGGGAATCCTCTGAGTTTTCTTGGATCACCTTGATTCTCTTTTGATTTGTTCCTTATCGAATAATTATAAAAATTTCTAAGAACCTATTTCATTCTTTGTGCATGGCTCTTGTTCGATGGAATGCCTCAACGGAACATTCGAAACTCATTTGGATACGAGGTGCTTGTGCCAGAACTTGGAGTCGTATCCGTGCTCCAGATCAAACCATTCTCAGGTAATCTTTATATATCATTGATCTTGAAGAATCAAATAGTTGTGTTAAATCTTGACAATAGGTTGTTATGCCAGTTTTGTTCGTGTCAAGCGTCATGAACATATTTGAGTTGGATCGTATCTAGCCATTGAGGCATGTCCAAGTAAGTGACCCTTTTTGTTCGTGTCTGACCAAGACACTGATCATGTCCAGGATGTAAGGTTGATCTGGGGATGGAGTTAGGGTGACAGGAAGGAGAAGTCGAGGTTTTGGGTTGTGTGGGTATGGCAGTTGGTGAAAGCCTTCGAATCCAAATAGCTGTTGGGTTCAAATGTGTCGCTCACTTGAGCCTTTAATGAACATTCAACTTTGAATTAGTCCAATTGAATTAGTGTGTGTGATAACTGGAGATTGTCATAATTGATCCGTTTTATGTCTTGAGTTGTTGTATATATATTTTTAGACTTTTTTTGTATAATTTCTAGGGTTTTGCGTCTCTAAGTTTCTAAATTAGTGTATCTATATTTTGCTAAGTTGAAGTGTATAATTGTTATGGACCTGGGATTGTGGTTGGAAATATACTGTACGATGGGCAGCCTTATCTTGGTTTGAAAGAATGTATGGAATTGTTGGCTCCAGTAATGAGGATCAATGGGTTTGGTTGTGTATAGGATGAGGAAATATTATTAGGTTTAAACTTGAATATAGGTTGCTTGTGAAGAGTATATTGAGCCATGTCAATAGGAAAGAAGAAGAACATAAGAAGTGAGCATTTGGTGAATGAGCTGGGCTCTGTTGTTTCAACCTTGTTGGGTGTTGTAGACTTTAGATTTTTTTACTGTATGATATTTGGTTGAGTGGCATCTGGTTTTAAAGGGCATTAGAACCCTTAACTAAATCTTTATTTTATATTACAACCAATGAACTGTTCATGTGTTATTCATATGGAAAATCTGTATTATGAGCAACAATGCTAATGTTTGCAGGTTGGGTTAGGCTAGCAGGCCTGAACGCAAATTGGGAGTTGGGGTTTGGGTTTACCTTGAATAAGTAGGGTTGAGTTTGATAGTGAATTGAACCTTAATAAATGTCTCTAAGTAAAAATTCCAATTTCTAGTTGGTCTGTTATAGGAGGGGACCAATTTGTGTAATGCTAATAGTGGGAAGAACCATAAAAATCCTTTGATAAAACATGGTAGATTCAACCTTAGTTAATATTTTAACTTTTAACAAGCTTGTACTAAGTTGTTGTAACCTGGTAATATTACTTTTAGAGTAGGTTTAATTTTTAGTATTATCTTAGAGAAATTAATTATACATAAGGAGTGAGTTGTAACTAATGAGTAATGTTTAGAAATTAATCAATTTGTAATCATTAAACAGGAGGACATCCAGCTCTACTTCTTATTCTCGACCACCCTGAGCAAGGCAAGTACATTCTATGGTCTTGTGCATTTACATTCATGTCTTATACTTTTTATCTTGGATACGATATTACACGATATGGTCTTGTACTCTTGATTCATGTTCCATGTACTTTACTTGTGTCTGGGGAGGAGAAATACTACAGATGTGTGACCAAACCCAAATAAATTTATGTTAATAGCTTAGACCTCATATTATGTACGTGGGACCTATGCCGTATCATTATTCATGTGCCCTGTACCCTGTGCTACCCAAGCCGGTCACACATTCTAGATGTATTTTGATATATTTCACATGTCAGGTTCCTTATACATTTCATGTTCATGCTTTATTTCATGTTCCCTGTATTTCCTGTATTTACTTTTCATCATTCATGTTCTTATTTCCTGTACTTTATATTTTTGTGTTCTTATGTACTCATTTCCATATCATGATGTTCTTGTTCATTACCTAGGACTGTACTTTTCTCCGCTCCTGACTGAATTTGTTGCAGGTGTACTTGCAGGATATTGTTCTACCTTTTGGGCCAGAGCCCGGGATCTTAGCTAAGCAGGATGAAGACATGACTTAGCTAGAGGCTTCAGATTTAGACTATTTAGCTTTACTCCTAGATATCGTTTTTTTAGTGTTCGTAGCGCATTTCATTCTTGTTGACTCTGGTACCTTTATGTTATATGGACTTGTGGATTATGGTGATCTTTCTGGGATCGTTTATAGATGCTGTGATTTGTACTTATTCATATTGACTTGTTAGTTTTTCTAGCTTGGTACAGCTTACTACATTGAGTCTTCCAATGTATGTTAGGCGTGTCCGACTCGTGTTCGATTATTCGGGAGTGGGTCGTGACATATTTTTAGTGGTGGCCCATGCAGGTCTGTCCTAATAGTACTTAGTCCCTAGAGTACTAATGGAGGACTTGGTTAAAACTAGAGAAACTTGATCACAGCATAGGAAATCGGGTACATCGGGTATATTGATATTCTATAAACACTTATTATTTTTTGGTTTAGGTTATTTTAACCGTTTTCTATTTTTCAGTTGGTTCAAAGCATGCGACACCGGAACTGTTGATCTACCTACACTTGAGGGTTCCGAGCTTCCACTACCTTCTATCGCCCTACTATTCCCATGGGTAGTACGCAGATGATGGATATGTTTCAAGAATTTCCTTGACACCCAGAGGGAGCATGCCGTATTTTTCCAAGCTAGACTTGTAGATGCGCTTTCCGAGCTAGGGAGGACTTCTAACTTCCAGACTCTTAGACACTTGGATTTTCCTGATACTGAGCGCACATCTTGCACCGAGGAGCAGATCGAGAACCTGGAGCAGCCACTGAAGATCATCCAAGTCTCTGAGGACCCGACTCCTATGGAGATTGGAGCCACCAGCTAGGAGATCCAAAAAGTAGCACAGACAATAAAATGAGGCGGGAAGCTGAAGCTCAGGAGAGACATGAATACTTACGATGGAGATAGCAACCACTCTGGATCCACAAAGCATCACAATACTCAGACGGTGCTTCTTCAGTTCCATCATCAGCCGCACCATCAGAAGCAGATTCATGCCTACCTTCGTTACATATTCTGCAAGAGAATGGGAAATCAGGTTGACAAGTGTCGCAAGAAGCTCAGACTCTTCCTATACTACGGACCTTCTGCTCACCGAATAAAGGATTGCCATTGGGTTGCTGATCATAATGGTCGAGGAGCATCAGGATCTCAGCAGCCAGCACTCCAGCAGCTGTATATTCCTGTCAGAGCCCCTGCACTTCAGCCGCCCCAGCAGGAGAACCAGACTAAGATTCAGACGATGATCACTTGCAATTTATGTCATCGCCCAGGACGCCACTACGATGAGTGCCGCAAGAGACTGAGACTATGTTTATTCTGTGGATCGTTTGCCCATCAAGTCGAGGATTGCTCGAAAGTTGCTTATTATACTGGCCAAGGACGAGCACGAGGAGCACTAGAACTACAACAAGGAGACCCGCCTCTCCAGATTCAGCAATTACATGGAGCACTACCGTAGGGACCAGCCTACGTTAGGACAGTTGAAGAAGTTGAAGTGATTCCAGTCCCGGAGGAATACTGAAGACAGAAGACTTCTCTTGCATGGTTGGAGAAAACCATGTATCGTGATTCACAATGCAGTCTTCCCTTAAAATCCTCCTAACACCTAGATCATTTTTTGAAACTTCTTATTTTCTATTTTGAAACCTGGTTGATATTCGAAACTTATTTCAAGATATTGTTTTCTATTCGGTAAACTTGTTTCAGACCCACAATTCGATAATTGTTTGAAATCCACTATTCGATACTATTTGCATATTTCATGATTTTGCTTCATAGTGTTGGCTCATATTTGAAAAAAAATTTTCCCTCATCAAACTTCGTGTTATTTGAGATTTTAATTCCTACTCGAGATTTCATTTCGAAACCCCGTTCCTCATTCGAAACCTTGTTTAAGCTCCGTCCTATACAGGACGTTGTTAAGGATTCCTTTAAGGGTTAAAAATTTCGTTTTCTATTTTGAGATTTTGTATCCACAATTCGACGCTTGTTTCCTATTCACTCATTGATACTCCACTTTATTCACTATTCGTGGTCCTGTTCCTTGTTCAAAATTTACTATACAAGGATTACCCTCCATTTGCAAATCCTATTAGAGATTTCGTTTTCCATTCGAGGTATTGTTCGAAACTTCGTACTATTCGAGATTCTGTTATACTTTGATTTCTGTACAAGGTTTCTGGTCCTTATTTTGAGACTTTGTCTTCTATCTGATACCTTGCTTCTTTGCCACCCTTGAGACTTCGTTACCTATCCAGGATTACGTTCCATATACGGGATTTTGTTACCATCTCGGATTTTCTTTAAGATTTTGGTTACTATTTGAAACTTCGATTTCCTGTTTGAGATTTTAAATCTCCCTGATTGTCCTTTTATACTCACTACTCTTTGATTGGATCCCTTGTTGCTTCTTAGTACCAAATAAACCCTTGTGTTCCAACAGTCAGATAACCTCACCATTATCGTGACTTGGATTATTGAAACTCATTTTGGATTCTTTGAAAATTTTAAATTCCCATGTATAAGATTGAGAGACTATTCGATAATCTACTGGAGCGTGGCAGTTGCACGTTGCAGTCATTCTCTGGACTACGGATACCGAGGGTTCACTGCAGTCAGCAGCGCACTGGCGAGGCAGAAACTTTAAGTTGAAGTGATTGCAGACATTCATAGGTTTTCGAGTATTATTGAGACTTTGTCATATTCTTCATTTCTTGATCTCTTGGGTTGTTTCGTCAATGGTTGTTAGAAAATTGATAAGGTTGATAGAATATTCGGTGACATATTGTTATTTGAGTCATGAAGTAGAAAGTCCACTGCAGTCAGATATATACTGACAGGGTAGGGATTCTAAGCAAAGTGATTTCAAATACCTAAATGTTCTCGGGTACCATGGAAACTATATTCCCTTTTTCATACGGTTATTGATATTTCGAGAACTAATACCTCCTGGGTATTTCATACGTTTTCTCGATCAACCCTCACAAATTCCATTCTTGCATTCTATCATTGGATGATCTGATTTCCTTAAGTACACATTACTATATTTTGATTCTATTTTACTAGATCTTAAATCGTACTTATCTTTCGATCGTGTTTTTGCTAAATCTCGATCTTAATCAAGCCTATCTAATCGTGACTTGTTTATCCTGTCTAGACAATTATGCTAAACTTTCGAGTTTGATCATGCTTCGAAGATCGTGTCCTTCATGATTTTATGCCTCTAAGTCGTAGTTGAAAGTTCATTCTATCTCGTGCCTAATTGATTCTTGATCAATGTTAGTTAGTGATATTTTAACTCCCTATTTGAAATTATCGTATTTGGTCCTAATTTAAACTTTGTTTCAAACTGTACTAACCAATTTCAAAACCTTGAGTCATTTTTTGTATCATGTTGTACCTTTGAATTTTGAGGACAAAATTTTCTAAGGAAGGAGATTTGTAACCCCACTTTTTCATTTTTACGAAATTTTAAAATGTTTTCAATAATTTATTACTTAAATTCTTATTAAATAAATTTATGATTATTTTCTTGAGGGAAAATTTGAATTAGTTAGCTTTAGTTCCTTAGTTGGTTATAACTAATATTCTGGTTCCCACGTGTCTAACAAACTCTTATAACCACCTAACCTCTTCTAACAAACTTTTGGATGAATCTGCAATTATTTATTTGAGAAAGGGGCTAAGTACAAAAGTTTCTTTTTCTCCTCACTTTCTATTTAAACTTTTTAACTGAGAGAGAGAGAGAGAGAGAATCATTAGGCTCTCGGGAAACTTCACGAGCTCTCCCCAAACCTACACTGAAGTTTTTCCCAAATTTTGAAACCCTAAAATCTAGATCTCTGGTGATCAAAGACGATGGCGACGACGGCGATACACCCAATCTCCGGCGAGTAGGCTGCTCTCGACGAGCATGGCTCTTATAGGCAGTGATTCCATTTCCCCGACGAGTAGACGACGACATCAACGTCCTCCGTCGACGACGCAAGGACGATCGACGACCGGTGGCTATTCGATGACGACTCGACGACACATGTTCACTTCTGGCGACAGCTTCATCGGTGTTCCTAATCACTCCAGGAGTCTCTTCATCGACGCATCATTCGTGTCGATAATGGTGAGTTCCTCTCCGATCTACTTCGTTTGGTTGTGTTCGAGCGGAGAATTATTCTCGATCTATGAAATTCCAGGATGCCGGTCGTTGAAGCATCGACTCTGGTGGCGGTATCCTTTTGATTGTGTCGAACGGTCGTATTAAGAAGGTGAGCTCGATTCAGGTGTTTATGAATCATGTCTCTTTTTAATTGATTTCCAGTGTTGAATTGATTCTTCCTTTTTGAACGGATCGTGTAGATCGAACGATGTTTTCGCCAATTGATCAGAACAGGACTCAGTTTCTTCAATACAACTTGTGTGTTTGGTAAGTATCACTTGATAGTGAGTTTATTTTCTGATCGATTTTAAATTTGTAAAGTTTGATAATTGATTTTGGCATGTCAGACTTCTTGTTTCAATTAGATTTTGATCTGGTGTGTGTTCTGAGTGACTTAATTTGAAGATTAACTTTCTTTCTGAATTGGAATGGATCGGGAGATCAATTATTGAATGAGGATCGAAATTCTATATGAGTATGTTGATCTGGGAATCCTCTGAGTTTCCTTAGATCTCCTTGATACTCCTTTGATTTGTTCCTTATCGAATAATTATCAAAATTTCTAAGAACCTATTTCATTCTTTGTGCATGGCTCTTGTTCGATGGAATGCTGCAACGGAACATTCGAAACTTATTTGGATACGAGGAGCTTGTGTCAGAACTTAGAGACGTATCCGCGCTCCAGATCAAACCATTCTCAGGTAATCTTTATATATCATTGATCTTGAAGAATCAAATAGTTGTGTTAAATCTTGACAATAGGTTGTTATGCCAGTTTTGTTCGTGTCAAGCGTCATGAACGTATTTGAGTTGGATCGTGTCCAGCCATTGAGGCGTGTCCAAGTGAGTGACCCTTTCTGTTCGTGTCTGACCAAGACGTTGATCGTGTCAAGGACATAAGGTTGATCTGAGGATGGAGTTAGGGTGACAGGAAGTATAAGTCAAGGTTTTGGGTTGTGTGGCTATGGCAGTTGTTGAAAGCCTTTGAATCCAAATAGTTGTTGGGTTCAAATGTGTCGCTCACTTGAGCCTTTACTGAATATTCAACTTTGAATTAGTCCAATCTAATTAGTGTGTGTGATAACTGGAGATTATCATGATTGATCCGTTTTATGTCTTGATTTGTTGTATATATATATTTTTAGACTTTTTGTTGTATAATTTCTAGGGTTTTGCGTCTCTAACATTCTAAATTGGTGTATCTATATTTTGCTAAGTTTAAGTGTATAATTGTTATGGACCTGGGATTGTGGTTAGAAATATGTTGTGCGATGGACAGCCTTATCTTGGTTTGAAAGAATGTGTTGAGTTGTTGGCTCCAGTAATGAGAGTCAATGGGTTTGGTTGTATGTGGGATGAGGAAATATTTCTAGGTTTAAACTTGAATGTAGGTTGCTGGTGAAGAGTAAATTGAGCTATGTCAACAGGAAAGAAGAAGAACATAAGAAGTGAGCATATGGTAAATGAGCTGGGCTCTGTTGTTTCAACCTTGTTGGGTGTTGTAGACTTTAGATTTTTTTTACTATATGATATTTGCTTGAGTGGCATCAGGTTTTAAAGGGCATTAGGACCCTTAACTAAATCTTTATTTTATATTGCAACCAATGAACTGTTCATGTGTTATTCATATGGAAAATCTGTATTGTGAGCAATAGTGTTAATGTTTGCAAGTTGGGTTAGGACAGCAGGCCTTAACGCAAATTGGGAGTTGAGGTTTGGGTTTACCTTGAATAAGCCGAGTTGAGTTTGATAGTGAATTGAACCTTAATAAATGTCTCTAAGTAAAAATTTCGATTTCTAGTTGGTCTGTTATAGGAGGGGACCAATTTGTGTAATGCTAATAGTGGGAAGAACCATAAAATCCTTTGATAAAACCTGGTAGATTCAACCTTAGTTAATATTTTGACTTTTAACAAGCTTGTACTAAGTTGTTGTAACCTGGTAATATTACTTTTAGAGTAGGTTTAATTTTTAGTATTATCTTAGAGAAATTAATTATACATAAGGAGTGAGTTGTAACTAATGAGTAATGTTTAGAAATTAATCAACTTGTAATCATTAAACAGGAGGACATCCGGCTCTACTTCCTATTCTCGACCACCCTGAGCAAGGCAAGTACATTCTATGGTCTTGTGCATTTAAATTCATGTCTTGTACTTTTCATCTTGGATACGATGTTACACGATATGGTCTTGTACTCTTGATTCATGTTTCATGTACTTTACTTGTGTCTGGGGAGAGGAAATACTACAAATGTGTGACCAAATCCAAATAAATTTATGTTAATAGCTTAGGTCTCGTATTGTGCACGCAGGACCTAAGCCGTACCATTATTCATGTGCCCTGTACCCTGTGCTATCCAAGCCGGTCACATATTCTGGATGTATTTCGATATATTGCACGTGTTAGGTTCCTTGTACAATTTATGTTCAGGCTTATTTCATGTTTCTTGTATTTCCTGTATTTACTTTTCAGCATTTATGTTCTTATTTCCTGTACTTTATATTTTATGTTCTTCTGTATTTATTTCCATATCATGATATTCTTGTTAATTACCTATGACTGTACTTTGCTCCGCTCCTGGCTAGTTATGTTGTAGGTGTACTTGCAGGATATTGTTCTACATTATAGGCCAGTGCTCGGGATCTTAGCTGAGCAGGATGGAGACATGTCTTAGCTTGAGGCTTGAGGTTTAGACTGTTTAGCTTTACTCCTAGATATTATTTTTTTAGAGTTCATAGCGCATTTCATTCCTGTTGACTTTGGTACCTTTACGTTATATGGACTTATGGATTATGGTAATCTTTCTGGGATCGTTTATAGATGCTATGATTTATACTTATTCATATTGACTTGTTAGTTTCCCTAGCTTGGTACAACTTACTACGTTGAGTCTTCCAACGTAGGCTAGATGTGTCCGACTCGTGTTCGATTATTCGGGAGCGGGTCGTGACAACATGCCTATTCCCATAAAAAGATGAGGAAAACGCTCCCTAATTGCATCCTCGCGTTCCCAAGTCGACTTTCTTGGAGCATGATACTTCCATGCAATTCGAACTAAGGGAGTGGTCTGGTCCCGCTAGACTTTCTTTCAACGGTCCAAAATCTCCACGGACTTCTCTTCGTATGACAGGTTCAGCCCACAGTAATCTCGGAATGGTCAAGAATGTGACTAGGATCTGATACATACCTCCTCAAATAAGATACATGGAACACGTCATGAGCATATTCCAAGGTCTATGGCAACGCAAGTTTGTAAGTGACATCTCCAACTCTCTCTAGAACATCAAATGGGCCGATATACCTCAGACTAGGATTCCCTTTTCCTCTAAATCTAATGGTCCCTCTGGTAGGAGAAATCTTTAGAAATATATAATCTCCTGGCTGAAACTCTAATGGTTGACGATGACTGTCTGCCCAATGCTTCTATCGATCTTGTGCTGCTCACAAATGTCTTTGAATTTACTTCACCTTCTTCACAGTACGAACCTGTGAAACCCAGAATTTCTAGAATCATTAATTGTTGGATTTCTTTTACCTATAGCGTAATATTAGTCTTAGTCTTATTATTATTATTATTATTATTATTATTATTATTATTATATTAGTCAGATCAGGAAAACATTATTTTTAAAATTATTTATTGGATTTTTGTGTGTGGCCTGTCCTGATCCCGTGTCCGGGGTCCGACCCCGAACTCGAACCCGACTTCTGTTTCCTGAACCCAATTTCGTTTCCAGTCCCGAACCCATCCTTAAATCCCTTAATTAATTATTTGCCTTAGATAATATATGAATTATATTTAGAGTTTAAAAAAAAGAAAAGAAGAAAACTAAACTAAAACCTATTCTCCCCACTCAGCCGCTGGACCAGATCCCCTCTCCCACGACCCACTCTTTCTCCTCCTCTTTTCCCTCCACTCCACCCTCTCTCTCCATTCCCCTTCCTTCCCTCCCAACTTCTCTGATACTTATTTTCATTAATTCCCTTCTCCTTCTCCTGTGAATCCTCTCCTCCACACCTACTCACCTTCCTCTTATTCTTCATAATCCACCACCACCAATACTTCCAAAAGCATCAACACCATCACACCACTCCCACCACCAAATTCTCACCATCACTCCCTCTCATTCCTCTCACTCTCCTTAAAATCCATCTCTTCCCCAAATTCCCAATCCGTAGCCGATCCGAGCATCTCTCGTGCCCCATCCAGACGAGCCCTGCCGTGTGCTAGCCTCCTGGCATCCGCCACCAATCCAAACGCCGCCCGTACGCTGCCCCTGTGGCCGCCCGCCGTCCAGCACCTCCCCGGCGACCCCAGATCCCGCCGTGCCCGCTCGTCCAGCGCCCCCGGCGACCCCGAGCTGTCAGCTTCGTCCCGAGCCCCTGCTGGCTCCGCCCGAGTCCGGCCAACCCTCCCGAGGCCGCGCTCGCTTTCCCTGCCCCGACCAGCACTGTCCGCCCGGGTCAGCGTCCCTCCATTTGTCCAGCGTGTCTGTGTGCTGACCGGTGTGTTTCATGATCCGCGTCTCCTGTGCGCTTTTTCGAGCCGATTTCCCGCTGTCCGCGGATTTTATTTTTCTAATATTTGTATCTGAGAGCTCTAGCCGAGCAAATGAGGTATAACTTCGTGTCCCCGTGTCCCTCCCGTAGATAGTCTGTGATGACGCGGTCTCGATCCGTTTCGGGATTCAGTATTTTGAATATGGTAGCTTTTGGGTGATACGTAGAGTATCGGTTACGTCACAACGTTTTTTCTATTTTGGTTATTTGTGCTGTGGTTGGTTTTTGGGTTGGATATTCATTTTGGGTGGGTAATTAGTGATCCCTGGTTTGAGATATTTAAATTGTGTTGTGGTTGGCATCCTCCCAGGATTGGGTTGTCCCAATTACAGAGGAGATGCTGCCCAAATTTTCAGGAAATATTTTAAAAAGGGATTTTCTTATAAAAATTAGCAATTTGAATAAAACCTATTTTTCAAAGAAAACCGGTCTTTGTAAAATGTTTTATAGATGGGATTTTGTTGGTTTTATGGATGTTGTATCACCAGTAAGGCGACGACCATATCGGTCGGATGAGCCTCGGCGAAACGCAAACGCTACAGGGTTTCCTGTACGTTGAGGCGTAAGCCAGCAACATGAGTTTGTACGACCAAGTCTGAGACTCTTTAATTTTTAATTTAATTATAAATTATTTTAGAACTGGTACTGCTTTTAGTATTTATGGTGCAAGGCCTCGGCCTACTATTTGGACCGTTCGCGGTACTCAGAGCTCGCCTTAGGATTAATTAATTTATGTAAATAATTTATAAAGGGCATAAGTCCAGTTTTTCCTTTATTTCTCTGTGACCCTGTATTGTGTAGCGTAGCTTTTTATTATTTTTTTGGAATGTTGATTTCGCTGTTAAACGCGTAGAATATAAAATAAATTTATATTTTATTAAAAAAATTAATAAGTTTTCTCATAATAAGTAATCTAGTAATTTAGCAATTCACATGTTTTCTCATTTAAAAGAAAAAGCCTAGTTATATATATATATATATATATATATATATATATATATATATATATATATATATATATATATATATATATATATATATATATATATAATACAAAGTTTTGCCAAATTAACCGGTAATTGCTATTTTTTCCAATTAATCAGTAACCGACTTATTCAATTAAAATGATAACGAACGTAGATTGCGACGTTAGACAATTTTCGGTAGATTAATTAATAACTTAAAATCTGACTAGGGTCTGCTTTTAGAGATTGTAACTAGCACACCTAGAATGGTTTCATTATGGTTCTAAGTCAAGGTTCTCAACTGTAGGATCTCGGAGACGTACTTGACATCCTCCTCGGTACCGACATTCTCGATCTAGTCAATCAACAGAGGCAAATTACGGTTATATTTTCTTGCATTTTATTTAGTAATTGTCAAGTTGCATGTTTAAACGACATTGCTACACGGAACCCTCTCCTAGGGTTCAAATATTGATTGATATTGATTGTGGGGATATTGGGGGAATAGTGTAACGTTTATGACTAATACCCCTCATATTGCATAATTGTGCGAGCTTACCCCTCTTACACACGGGGATAAGCCGTATCGCGTCGCTAGGATGCTATTGTACAACCCAAGCCGGTCATAGACGTCTACACATTCAAATCACATTGTTTTAAATTGTTAAATTGTTGGAAAATATTGTTTCAACTGTTTAGCCTGCACTTTTCCATTATTACTTGAAATGTGAGATACATATTCGTACTTGCTCCCTCCTGACTGGAGACCCATATTTTTTAGGTGACATTGAGGATGCTGAGCTATTGTACAATAGCTACTATGACCCGGTATTGTATCCTGTGGTGTTGCCAGAGTCCCCCTTGGAGGATGCAGAACCTGAGGCCGATGAGCCGACCGCCTAGCTAGTTGTTTTCCAGTTTTTTAGTTTTATTATTTTGGAGTTTGTTAATTTGAATTCAGTACTTTATTTTAGTTCTTCCATTTCCAGTTGTACTTTTCAATTGTTGAATAAAAAGTTTTAAAATTTTCGTATATTCAAGTTGTGACAAATGTATAGATGTTGTTGTGAATACCTGCATATAGAACAACTTACTGCCGCCGTCTCATAACGGTGCAGGCTGGACATGATCCGGTTCGACCCAATAATTTAGGATCAGGTCTTAACATGTTTTAGTGGTGGCCCATGCAGGTCCAAAACAACAACTTAGGTAAACATACCTAGAAACAATTAGAACACTAGAACATTGATTTATCACAACATAGTCCGAATTTTATATATAAAAATATTTTTTGTTTGCTTATAGACTGGTAGGATACCTTGCTTATGTATTGCATCCTAAACCTTCCAGAGTATGGCCAAAGAAAAGACCACCCGTTCCGGTCCTGCTGAAGATGAGGTGTCATCTACCAATCACACCCCACCTCCTCAAGCACACCGGGACCCTCCTTCCTTGCAGCTGACTGACCGTCCCCATGCTGTATCAGCACTTCGTCCCGTTTACGTTACTACAGCACAAACGGCAGAACCTGTACTTCCCTGAACTGAGCCGCAGTCCCCTGCGGTAGTGCCCGCACCAGCTGCCCCACCAGTACCGGTGGACCCTACCGAGCTCGTAGGCCTGCTATGAAGAGTACTGGAGGCCCAAAAAGCCCAAGCTGAAGCTCATCGTGAACAGACTGTAGCCTAAGCTAAAGCCCATCGCGAGCAGATCGCGATAATGAGAAAAGGCATGGAGAATGCCCACAACGTGGCTAAGGCTGCCCTTGAGAGAGGAGGAATAGCTCAATCGTAACTAAGGCCTGCTAAGGTAAACATAAATCTAAGAGTTAATTTATGTATCGTTAAGGCCATTCAATTTGATAAGAGACATTATTATGTGAAGGTCGGCACTATCGAGAACTTTAAGAAGCAGGACCCTCGACCTTTCAAGGGAACCGAGGGAATCATCTATGCCGATGAATGGCTTGACAGCATGGAACGTCTCCTCAGCGTCGCTCGACTACCCGACGACCTCCATGTCGAAGCAGTAGGACTCCAGCTGCGAGATGTAGCAAGCACCTGGTATCGGAATAAACCCCGACTTTAGGACAAGCAGCTTGATTGTGACACCTTCAAGAGATTGTTCCACAGGAAGTTTTTTCCAACATCAGAGTTGTAGGAGATGGAAAGACAGTTCCAGGATCTGAAGCAAGGGAACATGACGGTTGGAGAGTATGCGACAGAGTTTGGCCAACTTAGCCGCTTTGTCAAGAACTTGGTTGCTGACCCTGCGGATCGTGCTGAGAGATTCAGGTATGGACTAAGGGAAGAAATTCGCACCCCTGTGATCGCAGGCGGTGCCAAAACGTATGAGAAGATTCTGATACGAGCTCAGGATGTCGAGAAGAGCCAGCCTTCTCGTTCAAAAAGGGAGTATCCTGGAACTAGCAACTTCCAGGGTAACCAGAAGAGGCCCAACAACAACAACAACAACAGGCCTTCGTACCACCAGCAGCAGCACCTTCAGACAAGGACCAGTGACAGAGCGCCTCAGAAGCAGATCCCTGTCTGTGACTTCTGCAAGAGGCCAGGGCATCAGGCGAATATCTGTTGGAAGAAACTGGGACACTACCTAGTTTATGGGTTTGCCACCCACCAAGTGAGGGACTGCCCCACAGCATTCAACCAGACCGGAGCAACTCAGCAAAGAGCTTCCCTACCCACTCAGCAAGAACGGTTCGGGCAACATCAGCAGAAGACCGGGCGAGCTTTTGCCCTAGCAGCAGACGAGCAAGAACCAGAGCAGGAACCCACCGCTGATGTCATCACAGGTTCTATTTATGTGTTTTTACATTCTGATCTAGTATTATTTAATTCGGGTGCATCATACAGTTTTATATCATCAAAGTTCATTTCTGCACACCACCTAGATACGGGATTTAGCAAGATGATAAGTAGAGTTATGACCTGTGGTGGACCCATACCCATCACCGAGGCATATAATTGTCCCATAACTATCTCAGGCCACAAATTCTTAACACCCTTACTTGTGATGCCCTTGCCCAACTATGATGTAGTCCTAGGGATGGACTGGTTAAGTGAGTTGCATGTGCTGATAGATTGTCACAGAGGATGTGTAATCTTCAGCCCACCAGAAGAACCGGAGTTTGAAATCTCTCGAGCTTCGGAAGACATGAAGAGTGTTACCTACTCCTCTATCACCGAAGAACCCGGGCCTCCTCACCCTATCATAGCAGAATTCATGGACGTCTTTCCAGATAGTCTTCCGGGATTGCCGCCAGATCGAAGTGTGGAATTCACCATCGACCTAGTTCCCGGCTCTTCTCCTATTTCTCGGGGATGCTACAGAGTCAACCCCAAGGAGACAAAGGAGATGAAGGACCAGATTGACGAACTGAAGGCCCAGGAATTTATCAGAGATGGAGCTTCAACATGGGGAGTGCCAGTTTTATTTGTGCCCAAGAAGGATGGAACCGTACAGATGTGCATTGATTACCGGACGCTGAACAACATCACCATCAAGAACAAGTACCCTCTGCCCCGGATCGATGACCTGTTTGATCAACTGAGTGGAGCTAAGGTATTTTCGAAGATTGATCTCAGGTCTGGCTACTATCAAATTAAGGTCAGGAAGGAGGATATTCCAAAGACGGCGTTCAACACCAAATATGGGCAATATGAATTTTTGGTCATGCCATTTGGACTGACGAATGCCCCTACAGTATTCATGAACCTTATGAACAAAGTCTTCCATGAATATCTGGATCAATTTGTTGTTGTCTTCATCGATGACATTCTGATCTACTCGAAGACTGAAGAAGAGCATGAAGAGCACCTGAGGAAAGTTCTGGGAACTTTAAGGAAGGAGAAGCTCTACGGTAAGCTATCTAAATACGAATTCTTCTTAAACAAAGTGGATTTTCTTGGCCATGTTGTCACAGAAGAAGGAATTTCGGTGGATCCAATGAAGATAGCTGCTATTGAGAAGTGGACTGCACCAAGTTCAGTTGCAGAAATCAGAAGCTTTTTGGGTTTAGCTGGCTACTACCGGAAGTTTGTAAAGGATTTCTCCAGGATTGCTGAACCAATGACGAAGCTCACTAGAAAGAATGAAGAATTTGTTTGGTCGGAAGCTTGCCAGTCAGCATTTGAGGAACTGAAGAAGAGGCTTACAACGATGCCGATACTTGCGCTACCCTCAGGTACCGGCGGTTTCTCAATTTACAGTGATGCTTCCGGTAAGGGATTGGGCTGCGTTGTTCAACAATACGGGAAAGTAATTGCTTACGCGTCTAGGCAATTACGGACTCATGAGAAGAACTATCCCACGCATGATTTGGAGCTTGCAGCGGTGATATTTGTATTGAAGCTGTGGAAGCACTACCTTTATGGAGAGAGAGTGGAAATATTTATAGACCACAAAAGTCTTAAATATGTTTTCACTCAGAAGTGTTTGCAAAAACAAAAGTGTAGAACTTTATTGATATAAACTTTGTAAAAAGATTACAATTTGAATTCTGGAAAAGTACAACTATAGGAATCCAATCTAGATGACGATTGCTTTATCCCTTGGACGATGTGAACTCTGAAGACGGAGCCTCTGAAGTTGAAGACAACTCTAGAATTGAAGGCAAAAAGCCTCGGAAGTTGAAGGTAAAAGCCTCGGAAGAACGCAGCAGCACTTGGGCAAGAACTCCTGGACTCTCTGAACTTTAAAGTATGATCTCTCTATATTCTGATCTCTGATCCCCTTGAATGGAGACTTGAAACTCTATTTATAGAGTTCTAGAAATAACTAACTTTTAGTTATTCTGGACTGCGTATAATGGATTGCGCAGCAATTGGATTATGCAACAGTGGACTGCGCAGGCAGTTGTTGGATCGTGGTCCAACTGTCTTGGATACATGGCAACTTTTGATTGAATTGTGCATGATCGTGTGTAGACGGTTGCCACGTAATAAGAAATTGATGGCATGAATGCCACATGTACTTTATTAGTTGTGTTAATGAAATGCGCAACCTGAACTGCGCTGGCATTAGATTGCGCAGACTTGGACTACGCAGGGATGGATTGCGCCAACATGGATTGCGCTGTCAGCTGTCCTCGAGCACCGTGCTGCACAATTAAACGAACAGTCACCTCGTTCTCCGTGCTGTCAGCTGTCAGAAGATTTGATTTGTGTCAGGTAATGATGATGATTTGCTATGTCAGACTGCGCGTTTGATAGTGTGCGCAATCTAGTATGCGCAATCTGTATACTGCACAATCTGATGTCTGCGCAGTTCATTTGAAAGATTCATTTCTTGATCTTCATGACTTTGTTGATGTGTGCAACTTGATTTTTTAGGACCTACAAGACCCCCTTCAAAGTTTTCGAAAGTTGAACTTATTCAAAATTTCGAAATACTTTGAATTTTGAAATTACAATCCATTTGCGCATGAAATGAGCTGTCTGCGCAATCTGAGAGATTAGCCCCATTTTCAGGCGCAATCTAAGGCGGCCGTTTCATTTTCAAAAACTATAAATAGTCCTCTTCACACTTCGAAGTATTCTTTACTTTGCTTTCTTCGTGCACTTGAGAGAGAAATTCCGAACCCTTTCTTCCTTTCTTCTCCGACGATCTCTATTGCGCCTAGACGATCTTCCGCCGCCGCTAAGGGCAAAGCCTCCGTCGAATCTTCGGCAAGGGTTGTGCGACGTGCTTCTCGTCACGAATCTGCTCATCCCGCGCTGCAAGGTAGATAACCAAATCAAAACTTTTTTTAGGGTTTTGATCTCACTGTTCTTCAGAATCTATCTCTTTTTAGAGATGTGATCATACTGTGCTACCCTTTTTAGGGTTCTGGTTTGCACAAATCAGTTCGTTCTTCATTTTTATGAAGGACGACTTTCTGCACAATCGGTTGAATTGCGCTGACAAAAGTCAGCACAACTTGCTGATTTGCGCGAGACTGTCAGCGCAAACTGATGACTGTTTATTTGCGTAGTCTGATTGTTTGCGCAGTCTGATTTGCGCAATCCTGATTTGCGCAATCTGATGTTGTGCATTCTGATGTTTGCGCAAACTGATGATAGCATCCTTGATTTTTCTTTATGCTGAATTTTTTTGTCTTCTCTGTCTGATGCAGTTAATACTAGAGAAGATCCAGAATATGAGAACTTTGTAGGAACTCTTTCAGTGTCAGAATACAAAGAGGACCTTTCCCATGTGCACTATCCTCAATATGATCTGCCAACTTCCCGTCAGGCTATTTTGATAGCCCAAGATAATGAGACTCTGCTATGTTTGATGAATGGACAACCTCTGGAGTCAGCAGACGCCGTCATTCACAAGAAGCCATTATTCCTGTTCGGCGATGCTTTTGAGAAAAGCTCTCAGCCGAGGCCAAGGATGGAAGAAAGAATTGTCCATCAGAAGGATAGGTCATTCTCGATACCAGATGTTTCCCGCTGCCTCCCCTTATCCCGGTATGCTCATGCGAGCTACCCGAGGAAGATGGAATGGAACCTTACACCTTTCCAAGATGCCCGTCCAGGAAGGATTTTTGTGAAGAAGGGGCCGAACAAGAAGGACATGTTCTACAGTTCCTCAGAACGATACAGTGTCTTGTTAAGAGGTTTGAAACCCGGTTGTATTCCACTAGAGAATTCTTCCTTGTTATTGCCTGTCAGAACTCCAATATTCGCAAATGAGTTTGCGAAGGTCGAAGGGAAGTACCCAGATCAGGATCTCAGATTAACTGGACTAGTGAATCCAGATTTTAAGAGATGGAACTGCATAGCAAACTGGATTTTGACCAAGTTTAAAAATAAACTTCAGCAAATCAATTTGTACCAAGCAGTGCATGCCACTGTTTATGGTTTTGCCCCTAACTCGCAACTGTTCTTGGCTCTAGCAGAAAGATACAATTACAGAACAGGGACTTTTATGACTCCTGGCGGAGAGATCGGGTTTGCACTTCATGAGATGCAGTACATCTCTTACTTGCCAATGGGGGATGCCCCATATGAGGAATTTGTCCCAACTAATGATGAGTTGGACAAACTTCGAAAAGAGAATGCAGACATGGTAGCAGTCTTCGAAGAACTACTATGTCATTATAAAATCTGTTCTCTGTTTTACAAAAGTGCTACATCAAATACCTGCTATTCCTCAAAATGGTTGCCTTATCTGTTCCTTAACCACATAAAAGAAACGAAGACCAAGGAATATGATAGATGCTATCCTGACTTCTTTAGACCACTGAGCAGCAGTGAAGTGGTGAAACTGATGGAGGAAAGTGGGGATTTGGATGAAGAGATGAAGAATGATCATCAATGTCCTCCTTTGAAGAAAGGAGATACTCTCGAAAGTTATTTGAGAGTAGGATATAGATTTATGTCAAAAAAAGCCCAATTAGCAGGGTTTCTGACATATTGGCTCCGTCGGTTTGTAGTCCCAGGATCGAGTGCCGTAGACCGCTTCCATCGCGGTGTTCTTTTTGCCGCCGTTAGATTAGTCTTCGGCTACAAGATGGATCTTTTGTCAGCGATGACTTGTAGGTTGAATGCCAGTCTTCGTCTGTACGTTGATCTGATGTTGAAAGCTAAAGGAGAAAAAGAATTTCCTCGGCTAGAATTGCCATATACATATCTGTTCGGGTGGTTGCTTCTTCACCATCCTACTTTGATGGACCCCAACATGGGATCAGCCGACGACAGCTTTTTGCGGAGATACTCTCATAGTAAGTGGAAATACACTTCTCTGAGAGATTGTAGATATGCTCTAAACCTGAGCAAAGGATGTAACTTTTGTTGTACTCCTTCTCCTGCTGGATATGAACAAATGCCGACAAATATGATTGACTCGAAGATGCAACCTTTGAGCCGTGCAGCTTTTGAGTGGTTGAAGACAATTCGACCGTCCCATTTGGTGTATCAGTTTGAAAAAGAATGTTATTTAGAGCCATATCTCCCCAGTCGATTTGCTCGGCAGTTCGGGTACGACCAATTCCACGTAGGAAATGCCATCACGTGCCTTCAAGGAAAGGGTTTCTTGATAGATGGGGCTCGAGCTTGGGCTTATTATAATGCTCGAGATACGAAAGTAACGTTCTCGATGCCAGTAAATAGCAATCATGGTCCTCGGATGCTATTTACATACTCAGTATTCTATACATCTTCGAACACCTTTGCTGAGAATTTTAATCTCGCGGATAGCTTCGCGTCTTCAACAAGATTGAAGAAGGGAGGAGTCGTCATATCGCTCATAGGAAATGATGAGGTGCATGAGCCAGTAGATGCGCCCTTGGAAGCTTCAAGGGATGCTATGTTCCCTCAAGAGGTTAACACGCCACTACGTATTTCTTTGAAGGTGGCTAAATCTCCAGCCAAGAAGAGGAGAAGAGAGGAGCCTCCCGCTCCGGCAGCAAAGAAGAAACTGATCTTAGATCATTCCTCTGAAAAGATTACCACTAGATCTCAATCTCGGCAGCTGGCCGAGACAATTCAACAAGAAGAAGCTACCACTCCGACCTCTGTTCAAAAACAAGTCGAGACAATAGATGCAGAGAGTCCTGAGAGACCTCTTCATAGAAGGAAAAGGTTGGTCCGTAGAGGACAAGTTTCATCTTCAATTGTAATAGACGCTGTAGCGGGAATCACCATGCCCTCTCCAACTCCTGTTTCTGAGACTGGACATAAAACTCCTAGTTCGGAACAGAGGGAGAAAATTGAACAGAGAAATGAGGCTGAAGAGCCCAGAGACAACATTGCAGAAGAAGAGTATAATGCCGTCCGATCTCCTTTACCTGCTGCAGAATCTTCTCAACTGCCTCTTACACCTGGGGCCCTTCGCACAGAAGAAGATCGTACGATGATTGAAGCTTTAGAGCACTGTGACTTCGGCTCACAGGAAGACTATGTTGATCAAGCCACTGATACTAATAGTGGGGAGGTACCAGCAGAAGATGAAAATAATGAAAGTTCATCATCAGAGACTGACGAAGACACACAGGATCCCGAAAGGGATGATGAAGATCATATATCCACAAAAGCTGCTGATGACTCCTTGGTTCCTGAAAAGGATATTGAGGAAGAGGCAGCTCCAACAGCTGAAGAAGCGACCTTGAAGGAAATTCCTGCCATCGATCCCCAAGGTAAAAAATAAAATCAACAATCTTCTTTAAAATAGATTGATAGCTGACATTTTACATATGTACTCCATGCAGAGATTGAAGCTCCTCCAGCACCTCTAATATGTCTGGACATAGTTCTTGCGACGGAGATTGCTGGTAGCAGCCGTCATCTCTCTTGCGGCTCTGAAGCAGGCAACAGGCAAGCAGTAGCATCTGAAGCTACTTCAGTTCAACCAGACTCTGCTCCTGCAGATGACAAGCTTATTGCTGGATCCATCCACGGTAATGCATGTTTTTATTTCTGATTTTCTTTATCAATCGCCAATGACAGACAAAATGACAATATTCTAATTTTGCAGAGGAACGACCAGGAGGGGCAACGAGCTCCACTTTGGTTCCTTTAATCAAAGAACCTGCAGTTCAGACACGAGAAGTCGAGCATCCTACTGCTTCGTCATCGACAGGAGTAGCTGCGACTCCTGAAGCTCTGGCGACTAATCAGCTTGTTATCCAGTCATTCACCAGATGCTTCTTCGAGTCTTTGGGACCTCTAGTAAATAGAATGATGGAAAAAGAGGGTACTGATTTTTTTATGGTTAGAGGTCCAACCTCTCTCTTAGTAAGGGCTATCCGAGAATAAGGTGACGAGGCTCAGGCCACTTTCCTGGATCATATTTTGAATGAGCTAGAGATTTCCGTCAAAAACTATAAAGAGCTCAACCAAGGAGAAGTAGAGTCTCAAGTGCAGGCAGAGTTCAAAAAACTGGCTCAGGCAGAGGCAATTGAGAGAGTGAACCTCCAAAATTTCTTGGATGCTTATACTACAAAAGCTGCTGAATATAATTCCAAATTAGAATCGGTGATCTCAGCAGCTGAGCGGAGAGAGAAGAGAATTGCAGATCTAAAAATAGAGATTGCTCGTCTTGAAGAAGAACTAGAAAATGAAGTTACAAAACACCAGACAGCGGTCCAACAAATTGATGCTCCTACTCAGGAAAAGAAATGAGTATGTAGCAGCACATAATGATGAGATCACTCGCCGAATGGTGGCCATGCCTGCTTTCAATGAAGAAACTGGGATGGAAGAAGCCAGGAGAAGGGTGATGGCATCACGTGAAGAACGGTTGCAGATCCTGAAGCAGCAAATTGCTACTCTGATAATGCCTCCGTCTCAGTAGAACATTTTGTATCTTTATGTCCTTTGTAATACATGTGTTTTTGTAATGTCTCATATTTTGATTAATAAAAGACATTTTGTTGTGGCTCTATCATTTATTGCATATCTTGTTTAGATATAAATAATAGAGATAAAAAATATAGTCAGAGGTGCAAGACATGATATATTTCTTAATGATTTTGTAGAAAAATAATTATATTCATTATATCTGCTCAGAGGTAACATGGATATGACAGAATATAATCTGTCGAATATTATTATTTCAATTGACAACTTATTCGAAAATGACAAGTTGCTGATGTGGATGATGAACGATAGCGAATCGTCAAAAAGGTGTGAACGAAATGAATCGTCAAAATGAACGGGTAAACCGTCGAATGGTGGAATGAACGGACAAACCGTCAAATGAAAATGAATAAACGGATGAACCGTCAAATGATGATTAATGAACGGGTGAACCGTCAGGTAATAATAATAAATGAACGGGTGAACCGTTGGATGAATCGAATGAACGGATGAACCGTCGGATGATGATAAATGAATGGATGAACCATCGAATGAATGTAAATGAACGGACGAACCGTCGGATGATGATGTCGTTTCATTGTTCGAGGAACCTCTGCCTATAAATAGAACAAAAATTTAACAGGAAGGAGCACTTCCACTTTTCCAACATAAAAAATGTTGTCTGGAGATACACCCAAGAAAGTCGAAGTCATCCCAAAGGTTGAAGAAGGCGTTGAAGAACGTCCGGCCGAACTGGTTCAGCCAAAGCAGGCTGGAGCAGGCGAAGGTTCGTCTGCACCAAAACCACCGCGAGATATTCTGGACTTCCTGCTTGAACCAGGAAAGACTGAAAAAGAAGAAGAGGCCATGAGGCTGGCTGCTTGCAAGTTCCTCGTGGGTTCCAGCAAGGAGGTTCTCGACTCTTTTGTTGACCGTGTCTTTGATAAAGACGACAGTAGTCCCCGTCCCAATGTCAATAAGGATGACAGTGATCTTCCTTGATATCATGTACTTGTCATTCATGATGAAATAAAATTTGAATTTTATTTATGAACTTGAACTTGTCTGATGATTTATAAGCATTTACATTTATACATAATACTTCTTAAGGAATTTGCCATTGATAGGCATCATAGCAATTCGACCATCGAGCTCTGAGAGTTGATAGGCTCCGTTTGAAAAGACTTTGCTTATAACATAAGGTCCTTCCCACTTCGCATCGAATTTGCCTTTGCTCATGTGAGTCATAGTCATAGGACGTCTGACTGTTAGAACAAGTTCTCCTTATTGAAAGGCTCTGACTTTAACTTTGCGGTTGAAAGTCTTCGAGATACGGGCTTGATATAGCTCAATATGTTGCTGAGCCATTAACCGCTTCTCGTCGAGTACCTCCAATTCTTGAAGTTGAAGAAGGTCGTTGTTCTCTGTAGTGAGCTCATTGGCAATAGCAATCCTTAAAGAAGGAATTTGAGTTTCTAAAGAGAGAACTGTTTCACAACCGTACACCAGAGAGAAAGGTATAAAGCCTGTGGGATTGCGGACCATAGTTCGATAGGCCCATAAACACTCACCGAGCTTTTCACTCCTGTTCCGTTTGTTAGTAGATACAAACTTCTTGAGGAGCTTGATAATAGTTTTGTTGAAAGCTTCGGCTAATCCATTAACAACAGGATTGTAGGCTGTCGAAGCGACATTGTCAATTCGGTGATCATCACAGAATCTGGTGAATTTCTGGCTGATGAATTGTGGTCCGTTGTCATGAATGATCCTTCGAGGGATACCAAATCGATAAATGACATGGTATTTGACGAAGTTAATGACACTGCTAGTTTTGACTTCAACCAAAGGTATAGCTTCAGCCCACTTAGAGAAGTAGTCGGTTATTGCTAGTATGAACCGATATCCTCTAGAAGAAGGAGGATTGATAGGACCTATGACATCCACGCCCTAAGCTTCAAAAGGCCAGGAAGCAGCAGTCGGATGAAAAAATTCTGAAGGTTGATGAATAAAATCTACATGGATTTGACAAGCTCGACATTTTCTTGCATATTCAATGGCATCTGATACCATAGAGGGCCAATAGTAACCCATGCGTCGTATACGATCCTGTAGTTTAGGATCGGGTTGATGTGCTCCGCAAACACCATCGTGAGCTTCACGCAATACTTGTTTTGCTTTATCACCAGCTAGACAGCATAGAAGAAGACTGTCATAAGTCCGTCGATAGAGAGTCTTAGTGGTTTGGTTGTAGTAGAATCGTAGAGATCGTCGACGAATACTCGTAGCTTCTTTTAGATCTTCAGAGAGTATATCATGGACTACGAAATCAATGAAGGGAATTCTCCAATCTTCACTGATAACATTAACTTCAGCAAGATTACTGAACTCGATGTTACGATTGTTTTCGACACAAAACAATTCTCGATTAGAGATAACCACCACTTGTTGTCTTCTGATGGGAATGGCTAAGATAGCTGCAAGATTGGCCAAAGCATCTGCCTCAGTATTACATGCTAGGCGTACATATTCAATAAAGAAAGCTTTGAATGATGTAGCCATGTTGATTGCTGCTTCAAAGTAAGGTACCAGATCTTGATGGCGGACTTCATAAGTTCCTCTAACCTGGTTGACAACCAGCTTAGAATCGCCGTAAACTTCGAGATATTCGATATCCAATTGCTTGGCTAATTGAAGACCGATGAGTTGAGCATTGTACTCTGCTACATTATTGGAGCAGGATTCATCTAGAGAGTAAGCTCTTTGAATGGTCGATCCGTCTGGAGAAACGAGGACAACTCCAACTCCTGCTACAATGGCACCATTTGGTCTGACCCTGGATGCACCATCGAAGAATAGACGCCAGGATAGAAATTCTTCAGAGATCATGTTGACTTCCAACGTCTCGTTTGGAATTTCATCGTAAAGCTTGGATGTTTCTGGCACGGGATGAGCCGCCAAGAAATCTGCCAGTGCTTGACCTTTGACAGACTTTTGAGGAACATACATCATGTCATATTGGGCTAGCAAAATGGCCCATGTAGCCAGCCAAGAATTGAGTGTACTAGGCTTTTTCATCAATACCCGAAGAGGATTAACTCGGGAAATGACATGAATAGTTTGGCCAATGATGTAATGCCTTGTCTTTTGAACAGCGAACATAAGAGCTAGACATTCTTTTTCGACCGGACTATAACGGTATTCAGCACCAATCATAGTACGACTGAGATAGTAGATGGCCTGTTCATGACCTTCTTTATTCTTTTGGGCGAGTAAAGCACCCAACGAATGATCCATAGCACGGACGTACATTAAGAATGGAATGCCCGAGATTGGTGGCACCAAGACTGGTGGGTTCATGAGATATCGTTTGATGTCATCGAATGCTTGTTGACATTCTTCAGTCCAAATGAAAGATACACCCTTCTTCATTAGTTGAGTGAATGGTCTGCAGCGTCCAGACAAGTTCAAAATAAATCTCCTTATGTACGCAAGTCGACCTTGAAATCCTCGTAGCTCTTTTAGGTTGCGTGGAGGATGCATCTCTTGAATGGCTTTGATCTTCTCGGGATCTACGTGTATACCCTTAGAGGTAATGATGAAGCCAAAAAACTTACCACTAGAGACACCCAAGAATGACTTGGTGGGATTCATCTTGAGCTGATGTTGGCACATGAGATTGAAGATTATTCTCAAATCTTGGATGTGATCTTCTTTCAGACGACTTTTAACAGCGATATCGTCAACATAATATTCGACTGTCTTACGAAAATGTTCTCTAAAAATGGTACTCATAGCCCGTTGGTAAGTTGCACCAGCGTTCTTGAGTCCAAATGGCATCACTGTGTAGCAATAGACTCCTCGAGGAGTGCGGAAAGATGTGTGTTTTTCATCTTCGGGATTCATCTTGATCTGATTGTATCCAGAGAATCCATCCATAAAAGATATTTGCTCAAACCCACAAGTATTGTCAATCATGACGTCCGTGATAGGGAGAGGAAATTCATCTTTTGGACATGCTTCATTCAGATCTTGAAAGTCGATACAGACTCGAACCTTGCCAGTTTTCTTCAGGACTGGAACAACGTTGGCTACCCAATCGGGATGCTGTTCTTCTCGAATAAAGCCACAAGCGATGAGCTTCTTGACTTCATCATCAATTGCATCCATCATTTCCGTTTTGAATCGCCGTTGTTGCTGTTTGACCGATTTTGCATTCGGCAGGATATTCAATTTGTGAGTAGCAATTTTGGGATCTAGTCCTGGCATGTCTTCATAACTCCAGGCAAAGACATTAATGTATTCTTTAATAAGAAAAATCAACTCTTGTTTATCTGCTTCTGGAAGATTCTTGCTAATGAATATTGGACGAGGTGACCCACTTTCTCCTACATCAATTTGAACTATTGATCTTCGGTAGGAGTTTCTCTTTGTTTGAATCAGAGTACCCACTGATTGTCCATCTGTTGAGCCCAAGGATCTGTTTCAGAACTTTCTTCAATGTCTCCGTCATATCCTTCTGGAAGTTTAACAGAGACCATATTGGAAGATACGACCAGTCGATAAACATCACCAATGCTGGTGTCAGAATTCCATGATCTGGAATCAGAAGAGTTAGAGCGCTCTTCACTATCAGAGTCAGATACTGCTGGGGATAACATCGGAGGAGAAGCATATCCGAGACCTCTTTTGGTCCTGCTGTAATACATCTCTGACTTTCCTTGTGGAACAGCGGTACGGAGAGGAGTCTTTCTGCCCTTACCGTAGTTGAGGCCGCTTTTGAAGTCGTAACCCATTTTTTCGGACGATGTCTTTTGATTGTTGACTGTAACGACGGAATTGAAGATGACCCGTGTCGTTAACTTTACTATCATCCGTATAACTGAATTTTTGTTCCGATCTTTTACTAAAAAGTATTGGACGTTCACCTTTCTTGCGAGCAGGAACAATACGATATGAATCTTTTGGGTGTTCACATAAAACTTTTGTTTGAAGAAATTATACAACTCCCATTGTAAATGATTTGAAGCTATCTAACATATCCAAATAGCATTTAGTGTGATAAATAACATCAGTATACTGGAAAGTAGATGCTTTTTCATTAATTTGTACATCTATATTTACAGCAGGACTTTTAGCCCTAGCAGGCTTAGTCAGATTGATTACAAGAGGGAGAAAAGAAGAACGTGGAGGAGGATTAGCTTTGTTACGACGAAGGTCGATAACAAGTGGCTCAGAAGAGGTGAGCTCCCTTTTCTCCTTGTTATGAGATAGAACGATAACAAGTGGCTCAGAAGAAGTGAGCTGCTTTTTGTCCTTGTTACGACGTAAGTCGATAACAAGTGGCTCAGAAGAGGTGAGCTCCCTTTTATCCTGATCGTCATCAGTAGATTGCCTCTGGACTGGCAAGTGAATAGCCA
Source organism: Iris pallida (assembly GCA_029216955.1). Classification (NCBI taxonomy): domain Eukaryota; kingdom Viridiplantae; phylum Streptophyta; class Magnoliopsida; order Asparagales; family Iridaceae; genus Iris; species Iris pallida. The sequence continues at coordinate 1,676,078 of JANAVB010041418.1, read as the reverse complement.
GTGGTTTAGAAGACTGAGGATGGAAAACACGCCCTTTGACAGGTATAATAAGAGTGTCTTTGGGCATTGCTTCTTGGTCTTCTTCAGTATCCATGGCCAATACCACTTTCATAAATTCTTCCTTATACATACGAGCGTCATTGCAGTATGCTTCAACACCCTTGAAAGGATAAAGGTCTGCAACTTCTTTGTGAACTTCTCCTTTGTCATCGACATATTTAAAGCATTGATAAAGAGTTGATGGAACAACATTATGTTCATGGAGGAAGGGTCTTCCCAGAAGAGCGTTGTAAGAACAACCATGATTATCAATGATATAGAAGGTCACCTTTGTACGAAGATTGCCTATTTGAAGTTTTAAGCGGATCTTGCCCAAAGGTTCACTCCTTCCTTGGTTGAATCCCAAGATAGTGGTGATTGTGTTTGAAAGACTATGCACTGGTATCTTCAATGCGTCCAGCATCATCTTTGGCATGATGCTGAGGGCAGACCCTGGATCTATCAGGATACGATCGACTTTCATCGAATCGATATACCCTGTATAGTAGAGAGGACGATCATGTCTATTATCCTCCAGTAGCATATCATTCTGAGTGAAAGTGATGTTTGGAATCAATTCTAATACGCTGTGACAATGACGACAAGAGACCGGTTCTGCTTCCGATTTCTTGAGGAGAGTTAAGCAAGTTTCAGCTTGCATCAGTACTTCACTTAGAGTTTCTCGAGTCTCCTTGAAAAGGCGCAAGAGCTCGAAGATTGATAGCCTAGCCGGTGTATTGGCTAGTTGAGCCAATATGTCAAAGTTGTACGGCTTTTCAAGTCCTGTAGGAGATGATTTCTTCAGAGGTTTGTCAAAGCGGACTTGTTGCTTGCATTTGTCAGCAACCACCGGCTTGGGAGGAATAGGCACTACAACTGGTGAGGATATGGAAGGAATCTCTTCAGAGGAAGTAGATTGTACTGGAACAGGTTCAGAAGAAGAGGCAGGATTCTCTTGAGTATCAGGATACTCCTTCAAGTAAGCTTTTCCTGATCTGGTGCCTAGCAGAATTTCTTCGTCAACTATGTGGTCAAAAGACACCATGTTGCAAGTCTTTGTCTTGCATTTGGAGCGGTCTTTCTTCTTAGAAGAAGAGAAGACTTTGAATTCGAAAACAAGATCTGGATGGATCCACATAACTTTGCCATTGTCGAGAGACAAGGGGACGAGACCTTCATTTGGTGAAGGAGAAAGATTCACAATCTCAAGAGTAGCTTTGGGAATAGAAATGACACCGTGCTGTACCATCTGCGAAGGAAAGTCACCAAATTGGACTGAAACCATATTTGCAGTAACAGTCTTCTCGTCTTGCTGCAGAGTGACGACACCAGCATTGACAAGCTCTTGAATTTTATCTTTGAGCACATAGCACGCCCGAGTAGGATGTCCAATGAACCTGTGGTAGACACAATATTTAGGATGATCTGTCTTACCGACTTCATCAGGTTTCTTTGGGTCTGGGAGTTGAATTTTGTTGCTTTTGAGTAAACAATCAAAGATGCTTGCAGTGTCATTCTCATCGAAGGAATATTCTACTTTCGGACGAGGTTTCCTCGGTAGAGGTGCAGAAGGAGTAGAAGTTGATGTAGGCGGAGCCACATTGACAGCCAAAGATTCTTTATTCTTGTTCAGATTGATGTTCAAAGTCTCTTTTGCTTTGCGGTTGTTCTGGCGATTACCACCACCTGATGTCTGGTGTTCATCCCGATCGGGGTTAGACATTTGTACCTTCAATTGCTTGAACTTCTCGGCACTCACTTCAGCAGCTTTGGCGTTGACAATGAATGAGGGCCAATCTTGGAACTGGGTAGATCCTATCCACATACTGATGATAGGCAAAAGATTTACCTTACAAGTATCAATAGTGACAGCAGCTGGAGTTCCGGGAGGTATCTTCAAGGCTTCACGGCAGAACCGTTCGATGAAACTCTCAGCAGTTTCATTGTGTTTCTGTTTAATTTTGTTGAGAGCTGACATAGTCATGTCGTTGAATCCTTTATAGAACCGTTCCAAGAAAATTTGCTTGAGACCTGAGAAGGAAGTAATACAACCATCGGGCAAACTTCTGTACCAGTCGTATGCTACGCCGGCTAAACAACCGACAAACACTCTGGTAAGAAGAGCGTCATTTGGCTGGAGTTGAACGATCATTACCTCAAAGTGATTGATGAACTGACTTAGAGAAGTGCTACCATCAAACAAAGAGATCGTTGGGATTTTGTACTTTGGCGGAAACGGGACTTCTTTCCATTCAACTGGATAGGGCTGCTTGATCCCCAATCTTTGCAAGTTGTCTTTCTCTTTGAAAGCTTCAAACTGAGTGTGTAAGAGTTTGACAGCTTCATTGGCATCTTCCGATGACGAAGAAGGAGCAGGTTGAGTCAGAGTGGTAGGAAGAGGAACAACGTTGTAAGCACTATCCCCTGCCCCTGACTGACTGGGTGTAGTTTGAACTTGTACTTGTACAGGAGGCATTTGAGGAGACATTACCCCCAGCCCAGTATTGACAAGTACTGATGATGCTATGATCTCGGGATTAGCAGTAGACACAGTCGGTGGTGTAGCATGTTGTGCCACTATGATAGAATGTATACTGGCGACCATTTTAGCCATGGTCTTTAGCTTGTCTTCTAGTGCAACAATTCTTTGTTCTTGATTTGCTGAAGTTGAAGCATCTGGATCATCAGTGACAACATAAGCTGTCACTTCTCTAGGTACAGTAGAAGACACTGTCTGTTCAGAGCTTTCGCTGTATGCATCATAGTCGGAGAAAGAGTCGTCTCCTGACTGAGAGGCAGAAAAATAACCCGAAGGACCTTGAAGAAGATTCCTTTGACCGATTGTGTCTCGGCTTCGAGATCGGGTATATCGAAACACTCCTTCAGAGGATTCTTGGAGTAAGTCTAAATACCGCTGGCTTGGCTTGCGAGGCTTGCCGTACTTGGAGCATCTTCTACCCCCAGTGTCTCGAGAAGTCATGTTGACAGAAGCATACAAGACTTCATCTTCGTCTGAAACTACTTCAGAGTTTGTAAAAGTCAGACGATCAAAGATAGATCTTTTTGTTGTTTGACAACAACATTGGATGATGACTTTGTGGTTGCAATGACGATCAGATGGTTGAACTGAAGGTGTTGAGATAGTATCCCGCCTTTGTCTGAGATGTTCTCGGAGATCAGGAACAGCAGCAGGATGAGGAAAACTCTGTGGGATCTATTTTTTGATAATGTTCGGAACATGATTCCGATTCTTCAAATGTTTAGTCCCTTGAGTGTATAGGGAAATGCTCACTTCATTGGCATAAGTGTCAGGATCTTTGGCCCTGGAAGTTTGTCTTTGATGTTTGATCTTCGGCATTGGTTGCTTACGTTTTACCGAAGTTGGTCGATTGAGATATGTTCTTAAATCAGCAAACTCACCCCCAGGGGCTTCTGTCTGAGACACCAGCAGTTTTCCCTATCTGGAACGGGAAATCTTGAGGGTTGGGAGATCTTGGAACTCTGTTACCAGAGTAGACAGAATACCTCGGTCAGTACAAGTTTTCTTGTCATAAAAGAAAGAAGAATCTTTGTTTGAAAGAGTTCTAGTACTGACTGGTGCCAAGGCACATTCAGATTGATCTTCTTCGGTAAAAACTGAAGAAGATTGAGAAAAGACCAAAGGGCCTTTTCTTTTATTTTGTGAAGAAGGGTTAGCTAAAGAGCGTTTCCCTCTATTGTCTTCCATGTCATGAGACAAGAAAGTTTGAGAAAAGACCAACGGGCCTTTTCCTTTGTTTTGAAGAGGAAGAGGAATAGCCAAAGGACCACCCCCAGTGGATTGCTTCGAAGCAATAATGTGTTTGGAAAGAGGAGCAGAACCTTTCCCCTTGTTATGAGAAGAAGAGAGTTTAGCCAAAAGGCTGTCATTCTTAGATTGCGCAGGAGCAGTTTGCGCATAAATAGATGGCGCACTGGTTCTATCCACAGAGACTGGGGTTTGCGCATCAGGAGTTCTTGTCACAGAGTGCCTAGGGTGGACTTTAGTTGCTGGAGTGTTGGTTTGCGCAGAGAGATTGGCAGCCAACTACGCCAGAGGCATAGGAGTCTTGCATTTAGCCAAGACAGCATATGAAGTACTCTGTATACTGGCAACAGCAGATTGTGCAGCATTAATTGAGACAGATTGTGCAGCAGGCTTGATGACAGAAGCTTTAGACTGCGCAGCAGTCTTGCTGGCAGACTGCACAAAAGTCTTGCTGGCAGCATCAATAGACTGTACAGCAGTCTTTGGGACCCACACAGGGCGCACTTTGCTTGTGGCAGAAGTGGTTGCAGTGCGAGGAGTGGTCTTGGAGTTGATCATAGCCTCGTAGGCTGTCTGGTTGATCTTCACAACCAGTGTCTTTTGCGTCTTTCCGATAGACGCTACGTCATATTGAGTTGTCACTTCCTCATCGGAGGAAAAAGTCGTCTACAGCAGAGTCGCCATTTTGTTTGCAAAAACAAAAGTGTAAAACTTTATTGATATAAACTTTGTAAAAAGATTACAATTTGAATTCTGGGAAAGTACAACTATAGGAATCCAATCTAGATGACGATTGCTTTATCCCTTGGACGATGTGAACTCTGAAGACGGAGCCTCTGAAGTTGAAGACAACTCTAGAATTGAAGGCAAAAAGCCTCGGAAGTTGAAGGCAAAAGCCTCGGAAGAACGCAGTAGCACTTGGGCAAGAACTCCTGGACTCTCTGAACTTTAAAGTCTGATCTCTCTATATTCTGATCTCTGATCCCCTTGAATGGAGACTTGAAACTCTATTTATAGAGTTCTAGAAATAACTAACTTTTAGTTATTCTGGACTGCGCATGATGGATTGCGCAACAGTGGACTGCATAGGCAGTTGTTGGATCGTGGTCCAACTGTCTTGGACACATGGCAACTTTTGATTGAATTGCGTATGATCGTGTGTAGACGGTTGCCACGTAATGAGCAATTGACGGCATGAATGCCATGTACTTTATCAGTTGTGTTGATGAAACGTGCAACCTAAACTGCGCTGGCATTGGATTGCGCATACTTGGACTGCGCAGGGATGGATTGCGCCAACATGGATTGTGCCAACATGGATTGCGCTGCCAGCTGTCCTCGAGCGCCGTGCTGCACAATTAAACGAACAGTCGCCTCGTTCTCCGTACTGTCAGCTGTCAGAAGATTTGATTTATGTCAGGTAATGATGATGATTTGCCACGTCAGACTGCGCGCTTGATAGTGTGCACAATCTAGTATGCGCAATCTGTACACTGCGCAAACTGATGTCTGCGCAGTTCATTTGAAAGATTTATTTATTGATCTTCATGACTTTGTTGATGTGTGTAACTTGATTTTTTAGGACCTACAAGAAGGAGCTGAACATGCGACAGAGACGATGGCTGGAGCTGATGAAGGATTTCGACATCAACCTGCAGTATCATCCGGGTAAGGCTAATGTTGTTGCAGATGCACTTAGTCGATACCCGATGGCGATGTTTTTGACCAAGGAGCGTCATTTGCTGGAGGACATGGAAAAGCTTGGAATGGAGATTGTACTGCCCGAAGAGGAAATGAAGAAACTGGGAAGAAAAGCCATCGTACCAGGAGCTGATTCATCAATGATGCAGTTGCAAGTGCGTTCAAGTCTAATGGACAGAGTTAAGGAGACACAATTCCAAGACGAGACACTTTACAAACTCAGAGATCAAGTGCTAGCAGGAACACTTGAAGGATTCTCAATCGCCAGTGACGGAGCACTGAAGCACGGTATGAGACTTTGTGTACCAACTGGCAAACTGAGGAATGAGCTGATGCAAGAATCACACCAGTCGCAGTATTCCATACATCCAGGAGCTAACAAAATGTATCGGGATATACGTACTATAGTGTGGTGGTACGAAATGAAGAAGGACGTATCCAGGTATAGTTAGATGTTTAATTTGTCAACAAGTGAAAGCTAGCAGACAGAGACCAGCAGGACTATTACAGCCGCTAGACAGCTCGGAGTGGAAATGGGAACACTTGATGATGGACTTTGTGTCAGGACTGCCTCGATCCCAAGGAGGAAAGGATGCCATTTGGGTTATCGTGGACCGACTGACGAAGTCAGCCACTTTATTCCCTTCAAGGTGGGTCTATCCACCGAGAAGTTGGCAGCATTGTACATACGAAATATCTATCGGATTTATGGAGTTTCGGTAAGTATCGTATCTGACAGGGATACCAGATTCACCTCTCACTTCTAGAAGAGCTTGCACGACAGTTTGGGAACGCAACTGAAGTTCAGCACCGCCTACCATCCCCAGACTGACGAAAAATCAGAGAGAACAATCCAGACGCTAGAAGACATGCTGAGATCTTGCATCTTGGAATTTGGAGGGTCTTGGAAAGACCATTTGCATTTGGTAGAGTTCTCCTACAACACAGCTACCAAGCTAGCATCGGTATGACTCCATTCGAGGCACTTTATGGACGTCGTTGCCGTACTCCACTATCTTGGGACGACGTAGGAGAAAGAGTATTGCTTGGACCTGAAATGGTGACCGATGCAGCAGAGAAGGTAAAGATGATTAGGGACAAGCTCAGGATTGCCCAGGACAGACAGAAGCATTGGGCAGATTGCAGTCGACGGCCGTTGGAGTTTGAAGAAGGTGACAGTGTGTTCGTGAAGATCTCCCTACCAGAGGAACCATCCGTTTCGGCAGAGTAGGAAAGCTAAGCCCCAGGTATATCGGTCCTTTTGAAGTACTTAACAGGATTGGAGAAGAAGCTTATCGAGTGGCTCTACCCCCAAGTCTCGAAGGCGTCCACAACGTCTTCCATGTTTCGCAGCTGAGACGCTACATCCCGGACCCGAGCCACATCTTGGACCATTCGGAGATAGAAATTGGACCCAGCCTCACAGTGCCAGAGAAGCCAGTGGCAATATTGGACAGAGGAGAGAAGAGAACCGGGAATTCTGTGACGCCGATAGTCAGAGTTATGTGGCGGCACAACTCCCCAAACGAGTCTACCTGGGAGCGAGAAGACAAGATACGGGAGCAGTATCCGTATCTGTTTGAGACTTGAGGTAACCCCTAACCCTGCCTTTAATTTCGAGGACGAAATTCTCTAAGGAGGTAAGGTTGTGAAACCCTGAATTTCTAGAATCATTAATTGATGGATTTCTTTTACCTGTAGCATAATATTAGTCTTAGTCTTATTATTATTATTATTATTATATTAGTCGGATCAGGAAAACATTATTTTTAAAATTAATAATTGGATTTTTGTATGTGGCATATACCGATCCCGTGTCCGGGGTCCGACCCCGAACTCGAACCCGACTTCTGTTTCCCGAACCCAATTTCGTTTCCACTTCCGAACCCATTCTTAAATCCCTTAATTAATTATTTGCCTTAGATAATATATGAATTATATTTAGAGTTCAAAAAAAAAAAAAAGAAAACTAAACTAAAACCAATTCTCCCCACTCAGCCGCTAGACCAGATCCCCTCTCCCATGACCTACTCTTTCTCCTCCTCTTTTCCCTCCACTCCACCCACTCTCTCCATTCCCCTTCTTTTCCTCCCAACTTCTCTGATACTTATTTTCATTAATTCCCTACTCCTTTTCCTGCGAATCCTCTCATCCACACCTACTCACCTTCCTCTTATTCTTCATAATCCACCACCACCAATACTTCCAAAAGCACCAGCACCACATACCACTCCCACCACCACATTCTCCCCATCACTCCCTTTCCTTCCTCTCACTCTCCTTAAAACCCATCTCTTCCCCAAACTCCCAATCCCTAGCCGATCCGAGCATCTCCTGTACCCCGTCTAGCCGAGCCCCGTCGGCCGCCCGCCGTGCCCTAGCCTCCCGGCGCACGCCACCGATCCAAGCACCGCTCGCACGCTGCCCCTGTGGCCGCCCGTCGGCTAGCACCTCCCCGGCGACCCCCGATCCCCCCGTGCCCACTCGTCCAGCGCCCCCGGCGACCCCGAGCTGTCAGCTTCGTCCCGAGCCCCTACTGGCTCCGCCCGAGTCCGGCCAACCCTCCCAAGGCCGCGCTCGCTTTCTCTGCCCCGACTAGCGCTGTCCGCCCAGGCCAGCGTCCCTCCATTTGTCCAGTACGTCTGTGCGCTGACCGGTGTGTTTCTCGATCTGCGTCTCCTGTGCGCTTTTTCGAGCCGGTTTCCCGCTATCCGCAAATTTTATTCTTCCAATATTTGCATCTAAGAGCTCTAGCCGAGCAAATGAGGTATAACATCGTGTCCCCGTGTTCCTCCCGTAGATAGTCTGTGATGACGCGGTCCTGATCCCGTTACGGGATTCGATATTTTGAATATGATTGCTTTTGGGTGATACGTAGAGTATCGGTTACGTCGCGACGTATTTTCTATTTTGGTTATTTGTGCTATAGTTTGTTTTTGGGTTAGATATTCATTTTGGGTGGGTAATTAGTGATCCCTGGTTTGGGATATTTAAATTATGTTGTGGTTGGCATCCTCCCAGGATTGGGTTGTCCCAATTACAGAGGAGATGTTGCCCAAATTTTTAAGAAATATTTTAAAAAGATATTTTCTTATAAAAATTAGCAATTTGAATAAAACCTATTTTTCAAAGAAAACCTGTCTTTGTAAAATGATTTATAGATGGAATTTTGTTGGTTTTATGGATTTTGTATCACCAGTTAGGCGACGACCATATCGGTCGGATGAGCCTCGGCGAAACGCAAACGCTACAGGGTTTTCTGTACATTGAGGCGTAAGCCAGCAACATGAGATTGCACGACCAAGTCTGAGACTCTTTAATTTTTAATTTAATTATAATTTATTTTAGAACTGGTACTGCTTTTAGTATTTATGGTGCAGGACCTCGGCCTACTGTTTGGACCGTTCGCGGCACTCAGAGCTCGCCTTAGGATTAATTAATTTATATAAATAATTTGTAAAGTGCATAAGCCCAGTTTTTCTTTTATTTCTCTGTGACCCTGTATTGTGTAGCATAGCTTTTTCTTATTTTTCTGGAATGTTGATTTCGCCGTTAAATGCGTAGAATATAAAATGGATTTATATTTTATAAAGAAAATTAATAAGTTTTCTCATAATAAATAATCTTATAATTTAGCAATTCACATGTTTTCCCATTTAAAAGAAAAAGCCTAGTTATATATATATATATATATATATATATATATATATATATATATATATATATATATATATATATATATATATATATATATATATATATATATATATTTAAAATACAAAGTTTTGCCAAATTAACCGGTAATTGCTATTTTTTTCCCAATTAATCAGTAACCGACTTATTCAATTAAAATGATAACGAACGTAGATTGCGACGTTAGAAAATTTTCGGTAGATTAATTAATAACTTAAAATCTGACTAGGGTCTGCTTTTGGAGATTGTAACTAGCACACCTAGAATGGTTTTATTATGGTTCTAAGTCAAGGTTCTCAACTGTAGGATCTCGGAGATGTACTTGACATCCTTCTCGGTACCGACATTCTTGATCCAGTCAATCAACAGAGGCAAGTTACGGTTATGTTTTCTTGCATTTTATTTAGTAATTGTCAAGTTGCATGTTTAAACCACATTGCTACACGGAACCTTATACTAGGGTTCAAATATTAATTGATATTGATTGTGGGGATATTGGGGGAATAGTGTAACGTTTATGACCAATACCCCTCATATTGTATAATTGTGCGAGCTTACCCCTCTTACACACGGGGATAAGCCGTATCGCGTCGCTAGGATGCTATTGTATTACCCAAGCCGGTCATAGACGTCTACACATTCAAATCATATTATTTTAAATTGTTAAATTGCTGGAAAATATTGTTTCAACTATTTAGCCTACACTTTTCCATTATTACTTGAAATGTGAGATACATATTCGTACTTGCTCCCTCCTGACTGGAGACCCACATTTTTTAGGTGACATTGAGGATGCTGAGCTATTGTACAATAGCTACTATGACCCGGTATTGTATCCTTTGGTGTTGCCAGAGTCCCCCTTGGAGAACGCAGAACCTGAGGCCGATGAGCCGACTGCCTAGCTAGTTGTTTTCCAGTTTTCTAGTTTTATTGTTTTGGAGTTTGTTAATTTGAATTCAGTACTTTATTTTAGTTCTTCCATTTCTAGTTGTACTTTTCAATTGTTGAATAAAATGTTTTAAAATTTTCGTATATTCAAGTTGTGACAAATGTATAGATGTTGTTGTGAATACCTGCATATAGAACAGCTTACTGCCGCCGTCTCACAACGGTGCAGGCTGGGCATAATCCGGTTCGACCCAATAATTTGGGATCGGGTCGTGACAGAACCACTAGCTTCGGTCCCAATATCTGTCGCTCACCAATATTACTCCAACACACTGGAGAACGACACTTCCTTCTATACAAAGCTTCGAATGGTGCCATCTGGATGCTCGTCTGATAATTGTTATTATAAGAAAACTCAACCAAATGAAGATGATCCTTCCATGAACCTCCAAAATCATGCATGCACGCTCACAACATATCTTCCAAAGTCTGTATGGTACGCTCCGACTGTCCATCCGTTTGCGGATGATAAGATGTACTGAACTTCAACCTTGTACTAATGCTCTTTTGTATGTTCCTCAAAAATTGTAAAGTAAACCTCGAATCTCTATCGGACACAGTGCTAACTGTGTAGTCGTATGATTTGCTTCATATACATCTCGGCTACACTTTCGTAGATTGGCCCACTTTGAAAGGCAAGAAATGGACTGCCTTGGTTAGTCGATTATTATAACCCAAACTGCATCTCTACCACTCGGGCTCCTCAAAATTTTTGCCATAAAATCCTTCGTAATATGCTTCCATTTTCACTCCGAAATGGGTAACGACTGGAGCAATCTTATTGATCTCTGATGTTCAGTCTTTACTTGCTGGCACACCAAATACTTCGCTACAAATCGAGCTATCTCTCGCTTCATTCTATGCCACCAATAATGCGGCTTCAAGTCTCTGTACATCTTTGTCCCTCCTGGATGAATAGAATATGGTGTAACTCCCTAAACCTATTTTCGGGCATTATTGAAAATTTTCTTTAATTTTAAAAATGTTTTATTGAATTGGTTAGACAAATGCATTTCAATCTTAAATTAAACTTATCCTTAAAATTTTGATTTTCTTTTATTAATGATTAGATATTTACTTCGATAAAAGTTGTTATGGATTACTTTTCCCTGAGAAAAAAAGGTTGTTCTTTTATTTTTAGTATTGAATTGCTAAGAGGAAATGATTAATATTGGTTTATTAATTTAAATTCCTTAGAATGATTAAAACTTAAATTTTCTACTAATATTCAAAAATACTAAATAATACAAATTTGTGTACTTCCAATTAATTACAATATTGATATTATATTTTTGTAAATTAATTATAAACTGTTATTCATGTTAAAAGATTAATTGTTTTTTTTCTTTTCTATTTATGGTTATTTGAAAGAAATGCAGTAGCTAATTTGGAAGATTAGTTATTTATTGGGTTTCTAAGTAATTAGTTGTTACATTTTGGTTACAATTCTGTTAATAGGCTAGTATGATTATTAATTAAATTCTGATTAGCAGTTTGAAATTCTGTTTTAAAAACTGTTTGAAATTTGAATTTTAAAATTTTGTTATACGTATCATTCTTTCCCCTGATTTACATTTAATTACCTATACTGCCACTGAACAAAAACCCCTAGATCTACACTAATTTGCCACTTTGCCACTGTCCTAATTAGGAAAGACACATTATTTTATTAATATAAATACTAACAATGTGTCAGTACATGAATTCCAATACACTTTCTGACAACACTCTCGCTCTCTATTTTTCTTTCTCTCTCCTCTCTGGACTCTCGGCTGAGCACAGCAGTGCGCCGCCGCGAGCATCACCGGAGCTCCGCCACCAGCCGCCGTCGCGACGCTACTTCCTCGTGAGACGAGGCTGACACCTCGACTGCCGAGCGACTGCTTCTCACAGACCACGCCCTCGGTTATCACGAGTGTCTCCTCGGTTCTAGCACGCCCCTTCGAGTCTCGTGCCCGACGCTTCGACTCCTGCGCCGATGCCTAGGGAGTTATGCTACCGCCACCGATCAAGTCTTCTCCACCGCCGTTGGATCTGCACGCCACCTCCTCGGAGATCGAGCCGCGCTCGCGTGACGAGCCTTCGAGGACCGTGCCGCTGCCCTCGAAGTTAGAGCTGCCGATTCAAGTAAGAGTGGCCATCTCGTGTACCACACCGTCCTAGCCACCGTGGTCTGCCACCGGAGAACTTCGTCGACCTAGATCTGTACCGAGGAGCCACGCCGTCATCAGTCGAGTTCGACGAAGCTTTCGCCATCGTCGATCTGCTCGTAGCCGCGAGCTCCGCTCGCCGTGGATCGACATCCCCGACCGGCCGGTGAGTTCTCCGCCTCGATCCACTCGTTCTCCTTCTTGTGTTGCTAGGGTTATGGATCTAGGGTTTTCTAGTTTGATTATGGGTTGGTGGATGGGAATTTAGGCTAGGGTTTTGTAGTAACTGAGAGAGGTGAAGGAAGACGGTGAGATTAGGGTTGGGCTGAGGCTGAGGAAGAAGAAGAGTTGGAGTCGGCTAGAGTGAGGTGATTGGGGGATTGGGGTTTGATCGACCGGAGAGTAAGGGGAGGGGGCTGGAGAATGAATCTAGAGCTAGGTTTTCTAGCTGAGGATAGAGGAAGGACAAGCTTAGGGTTAGGGCTTCCTCTGATTGTGGCTGTCGGTTGAGTGTGAGAATGAGAGAGCAGAAGGAATGATAATAAGGGACTTGTAGGGTTCGGGAGTGGGTGAAGAATTGGGGAAGATGATGATGGTAAGTGTCCTTATGACTGGTGAAGTGAGAGAGCATGGGGTTGTTTGGGAACTGAAGGAAATATTGAGTGAGAAGAGAGATGGAACTCTCATTTCCTCTCCTTTGCTTCTGGCATGTGTCAGCCGCCTTCTCGAGAATCGAGGAGCCAAGGATGAGTGGTTTTTCCTTAGCATTTAGCTTTTCCCATCTCGAGGAGCCAAGGAAGAGTGGCAGCAGTGGGTTGTGGGCTTAGTGAAGAAGATGCTGAGTGTGAGGAAGAAGCTTAAGGGATCGGTCTGCTGTGGAATAAGTTATGAATGGAGAGAGAGTGGTTCACGTGAGGTTGGGTATAATCTTTGAATGGAGTGAGGTTGACAGCTAGGAAGAGTTGTATGGTGAGAGGGTGTCGGCAGGAATTTGTAAAATGAATAGAGAGAGAGAGCTCTCTATAGTTCATATTGTGTTATTTACTTTCAAATATATGTGTCAGACTTTGATGCTTCCAAATTGAATAGTCATTTATTTAGTGTGTCTCTTCACAAGTTGAAGAGTCATTATTTTGACCTTCACAATTTGTAGAGATAAGCCTAATGGCACTCTACATTTTTTTACAGTAGTATACATATTGTTATGTGGATTTGTTAAAATATAGTAATTTCTTAATTCAAAATTGTTTAGTTACTGTTAGTTGCTGGTAGAATATTTTCTAGATATAATATGATTATTTTGCTAATAAAATAAGTAGTATTATTAGTTGTTAAAGATTATTAACTCTTAAATAATATATTTCTAACAAACTTTTCTCAATGGTTATTATTATTAATAAATATTTGACAGAAAAATCCTAATATATAATTATTAATATGTTCTAAATATTATGTTGCGATAAAATTGTACTAAAACAAATTAATATTTTGTTAGTAATTATTATTACCTTGCAAAATATTTCTAAAACTAATGTTATTTTGCTAGCAAAGTGTTCTATTATTTTTTAAAATAATTTCTTTACTAGATATAACTTAAAATATTATTATTTTATTTTAAAATAGTGAATTTTCTTTATGTATATATGTACTAAAGAGTATTTTCACTAATATTATTTTGATCAAACTATAATACATATTTTCTAAATATTGTTAACTAGTTATGGATATGTTTAGCTAATGCCTTTTATTATAAACCTAACAAAATTGTACAACTACCAGGTGATCACTTACATTCATGCAGTACTAGTCTCGTGCTTCCAAGGCGAGACAAGTACACCGACTCGACTTTTACTTTGTCTTTCTGTCTTACATTCATGTGCCATGTTCTCATATCGGACACGAGATACACACGATTGTCTTGTACCTTGTTCATTACTTGTGAGTCATTGTTTATTGCGGAGATTGGGGGAAATATTAGCTTTTGTGTGATCACACCCAACATAGGTATTTTGGATAGCCTAATCGTACACTTCACGTACGATGAAGCCGGATCATGTAGAATTGATTGACTCATTGATTGATTGTGGTCCTAAGCCGGTCACACATTGGTTTAATATTTTAAATTGTCACACTTGCATATTGATTATCATGTTCATTATCTTGATTCATTGATAGCCGTGTTCAATGTCTTGCATATTGATTGTCACGTCCATTGCCTGCAGTTTTATATTTCATTTCTGGTACCGTAGTTTTATTTCTAGTTCTGGTATTCTGGTTTCACCTTGTATTCTGTACTACAGATTACATTGTATATTGTTTTTGTCGGGGTTGTACTTTGCTTTTTTCCTGACAGGATACGTTACAGGTGAGCTGGAGACCACATGGAGCATTTGATTGCATTGGATATTGCAGCTTTTATTTTATTTATTTCTGGAGATTGTATTTTAGATATTCATTATTGTATATTTATTTTACTTGACCAAATTTGTCTCGGATAACATAGTATAAATTGATTGATGGATATTGGTGATTTTTCTGGAAACGTTATATATATAAGCTGTGGATGTTTACATTACATTGTGACTTGGAGTTTTTCTTAGTATTGTACAACTTATTTCATCGTGTCCATCGACGAAGGCTGGCCGTGTTCGACTCGTATCCGATTATTCGGGAGCGGGTCGTGACATATTTTTAGTGGTGGCCCATGCAGGCCTATCCTAATGACACTTAGGCAATAAAGTGTTATTGGGGGACCAGCGAAGCTATAAAAAACTCATCATAGCATAGGAACCATAGAAAAATGGTTATGGTTATTGATATTTAAATTTGAATTTGATTTACTTATGATTTTTTAGATTAGTTTATGATTTTCGAGGACATAGCAATCAACAGTTTATTTTTCTTTTACATGATAGTCGCCACGATGAACGTTGGGACTAGCGAGCAGCCTGTACCCAATGCGCAGGAGCAGCTTCCACCGCCTCCGCCTCACCGCTTCCTCCGACGATGTCATTCGACGGTACTCAGATGATGGCTATGTTCCAGCAGTTCATGGAAGCGCAGAACCACCAGGCCACACAGTTCCGAGTGACGATCATGGACGTACTCCAAGTTAGGGAGGCAGCTCCACCAGCTCCGCTAGCACCGTCGACACCCCTAGTACCAGCAGCGCCGAGGCCAGGGACTGCCAAAGACTATCAGAACCTCTGCTCGATGGATTTTTGGGGCAATGAGGGGATAGTCTACGCAAATGAGTGGCTAGAAAATGCTGAGCGGACATTGAAGATGGCAAGGATCCCGGATGATCTGAAAGTCGAAGTTACGAGCATACGACGTTTCGACATTGCTAGAACTTGGTATAGGGAGGAGCCTCAGTTGGCTG
Source organism: Iris pallida (assembly GCA_029216955.1). Taxonomy (NCBI): domain Eukaryota; kingdom Viridiplantae; phylum Streptophyta; class Magnoliopsida; order Asparagales; family Iridaceae; genus Iris; species Iris pallida. The sequence continues at coordinate 1,660,378 of JANAVB010041418.1, read as the reverse complement.
AACCCCAAGTTATATGGAAGGATTTCAAACTGCTGTTCCAGGAGAAGTTCTTCCCGGATGTGGTACGGGACGAGCTTCGGATGCAGTTTGAGGCATTGCAGCAGGGGAGTATGACTGTGGCCCAGTATACATCAGAGTTTACCCGACTGAGCAGGTTCGCAGAGAACCTAGTTAGCACACCGAAGGAGAGGGCTTGGAAGTTCAAGAAGGGCCTCACCAGGGAGTTGCGACATGCAGTAGCTATCAGCCAGGCCACTACTTATGCGAGCATCCTTAAAGTTGCTCAGGGAGTGAAGAAGGAGATGGACCCGAAGCTTAAGCGGGACCGAGACATTGTCGCCAGCAGTTCCCAGGGTCCACCGAAGCAGACCGACACTCAGCAGAGGCCACCTCAGCATCAATATCATCCTCATATTCGAGCTCCAATATCACCGAGACAGCAGAGACAGATCCAGACCATGATATACTTTTCTTGCGCTTACTGCAAGAGACCGGGACACCGTATCGAGGAATGCAGCAAGAAGTTAGGACAGTGCTTGGTTTGTGGGTCTGCCACTCACCAAGTGAGAGATTGCCCTACGGCTTTCACTCGCCAGGGACCAGCACCAGAGATGCAGCAGGAGGATCCACCCTTTGAGGATCAGTAGCCGTAGGGAGCACAGCCGGATGGACCGTTATCTTCTTATTTGCTTGTAGTAGCTAGATTTTTTTATATTGCCTATTTTGAGGCTTGTCTCTTAGTTTTCTTGTATTTACTATTTTCATATTGTTTAGTGACTACTTGTTAGTCCTTGTTATTTTTACTCCATAAATAAATTATTTAGTTTTCTTGTTGTCTTTAATAAACTTTACTTGATTTTGGGCACCTCTACAAGACCCTTGAAATTTCGAGGACGAAAATTTTTGTAAGGGGGTAGATTTGTAACTCCCTGAACCTATTTTCGGGCATTATTGAAAATTTTCTTTAATTTTAAAAATGTTTTATTGAATTGGTTAGACAAATGCATTTCAATCTTAAATTAAACTTATCCTTAAAATTTTGATTTTCTTTTATTAATGATTAGATATTTACTTTGATAAAAGTTGTTACTTTGAAAGAAATGCAGTAACTAATTTGGAAGATTAGTTATTTATTGGGTTTTTAATTAATTAGTTGTTACATTTTGATTACAATTCTGTTAATAGGCTAGTATGATTATTAATTAAATTCTGATTAGCAATTTGAAATTCTGTTTTGAAACCTGTTTGAAATTTGAATTTTAAAATTCTGTTATAGGTATCATTCTTTTCCCAGATCTACATTTAATTACCTATACTGCCACTGAACAATAACACCCAGATCTACACTAATTTGCCACTTTGCCACTGTCCTAATTAGGAAACACATTATTTTATTAATATAAATACTGACAATGTGTCAGTACACGAATTCCAATACACTTTCTGACAGCACACTCTCTCTCTATTTTTCTCTCTCTCTCTCCTCTCTGGACTCTCGGCTGAGCACAGTAGTACGCCGCCACGAGCATCGCCGGAGCTCCGCCATCAGTCTGCCGTCACGACGCCGCTTCATCGGGAGACGAGGCTGACACCTCGACTGCCGAGCCACTGCCTCTCGCAGACCGCGCCCTCGGTTCTCACGAGTGTCTCCTCGGTTCCAGCGTTCCCCTTCGAGTCTTGTGCCTGACGCTTCGACTCCTGCGCTGATGTCACGACCCGCACCCACTGTGAGGGTACAAGAACGTAACAACGTCCAGCCTACACCGCAGTGTCGGCGGTAGAACGCTGTTCTAGGTCATGAACTATAACTACATAACATGAATATACTCTCCAAAAGGAGGCCAACACAGAGGTACAACTCAATCACAAACTAAGGTAGAATGTAGCACGATGGAAATAGATAAGAAGTCCTCAACTGAGGTACAGCAGAAATAAATAACAAGTCTCAACATCTATAAAATATACAACTCTAAAAATAAAGACAACAGTTTAAACATGAAAAGAGAGGACAGTCTAAGCTATCTACACTATACAAGGTATCATGCTGAGCAGCTGCCTGAACCTCCCCAGGGGTCCAGGTCGCGAGTGTTAACTAGGCAAACTCCAAGTAAGGGTGCAGTGTTCCTTATCATCCTCTGTAAAATTTTCAACAGGTCCAGTCAGGACGGGAGCGAGCACAAAACATCTCACGCAGTTCATATCATGTTAGGAAATATAAAGCATGCAATAGAGTAAGGTACATGAAACGCTGAAAGAAAGAAGTATATGAAAAACAGTAGAGATTTGATAACAGAAAATATCTAAATATGATAAGTAAGAACTGTAAGCCTACTGTGATTTAGAGTACAATATGGTTATCTAAACGGTCTAGGAAAATGCAATGGTAACTCCATTGTACGTGGGTGTACAATAGACATATACAATAGTTATACAATCTTGTACAATAGGATTTGATTACATAACCAATTCTACTCCCCCTCCCCAATCAATACACAAGGATCCACTCTAGTTACGTTATCTTGCACAATAGTGTACAATGTTATACAATGGATGTACAATATTATACAATAGATGTACAATGTTATACAATAGTTGTACAATGTTATACAATAGTGTACAATAGTCTATCCTTGGGACTCGTATGATACTGAGAGTACAATATGCACAAGGAGTATACAAGGATATGGGTATTCAATAAATACAATATGTAAGTGAAACGCACATCACAATATGTATCTAGTGAATACAAGGGGATAACATCTCAAAAGAAGATCCGTATAGTACCAATCCGTGATAATAATCGTGTCAGCATCAAGTACAGTAATCTAGAGCAAGAATGTAAATTCAGACAAGTATGAAACGGTCAGAGAATGTACTCGCCTCATATCTGAATGTCTGAAGTAAATGTACTGTCCGAGATGAGGTACCTGACTCCTAGTTAGAGCAACACAAGTCAAGATGTATACATGGGATGATAAATGTAATCTACGATGCGTCTGTATGCTGTCTAGGTCAAACTAGACTAAAGTCAACACTTGGTCAACTCTAGTCAACTACACTAGTCAAACTAGGTCAACTAGGTCAAGACTGACCCAAACAAGTCTAACAAGTCTCACTAGGCCTAACCAAGCCTAGTCTAGCAATCACACACCAATCACAAGTCATACTAGACTATCAACACACAACATTGGTGTATTCATATCATACACATAGGCCCTATGCCCTATAGTCCACATCACACATATTTCACATATCATATACATAACAATATATATATCTAAAATATAATACACCCACATATTATAATATATAGGATACCTATATATTCATCTCACATATATACACACATGTCCATAAATGTATCTAATATAATATAGTACACTCATATATTTGTAGGATACATTAAAAATATGAGTCTAACATGCACATATGTATATATATATATATTTGTGTGTGTACACATATCCATAGGGAAAAAGGAGAATGAAAGTGCATGTGTTCAAGTGTATGTGTGTGTGTGTCATGTGACATGAGAGTGTCACTTGAGGGTGTGAAACCTGTGTGTGTGTACATGAAAAGAGAAATCAACACTAGTTATGAGTTTACACTACACATGGCACAAAGCTAACCCATCTACATTACACATGTATTATACTTAACATGCATGGCTACAAGTATACATCTATATATATTAGAGTAGAGACTATTTAAGTTATAACTAACATGCATCTATACTTTACATAAATCTATATATATTATAGCAATCATTTAGAGAAGGGTTACATGGCATGGTGGTTGATATAGAGTGGGGTGTCCTTGTGCAGAGGGTGAAGTTCATTCTCAGTTTAGTTCCACATTTACATATAAAATAAAGTGAGCTATCCCATAAACTGGTGTAACTAACCACATAAAATGAACCATGTTATCTGAAATCTGCCATTAAGCCAACATCCCATATGCATACAGTTCATGCATTGTCTAATACTAAAATTAACTAACATTTCGAATTAAGGGGTTGAAGGTTAACATTACATTCATAGACATTTTACTATATTGAAAACTGAAATTGGCTTGGCAATAGGAAAAGGAAGGTATATATGCTTACATGGACAGTTCAGTGTTCGAACAACCTAAAATGAACTAACATTCAATCTAAATATCAGCTATGCATTGGTTCTATGTCTACATATAAAATCTGATATTGCATTTATAATATTTATACATTATGCATTCATATCTATCATTACATATATACCTTGCATTTATATCTAGCATTCATTATATACTTTCATGCATGCATTGTATATCATTCTTTCATTCATGCATTTATGCATTGCTTACATATATTACATTAATTGCATTCCTATATGCTTGCATTCAACCATATATATACATTAATGTAAAGAAGATATATATCATATATATATATCATTTCATTCATCTAACATATCATGCATTACATACTCTATATTCATTTAATATCCATACTACATAGGCTCATAGGTTACACAAAATGCATATATCGTATAGTCACTCTTTTACTTAAAACCAATATTGTACCAATTGGGCATTCACTAAATTCTAGGATTAAAGTATATTGTAGTACTTCATGTTAGCTTTCCGAAACTTCAAACGGATCGCATTTTCGTGTCCGGAAGCTCCCGAAATCGCGAAAATACCGAAACGCGTTTGTCTTTCATACAACTGACACTCAAATAATTCTACAGAAAGTTACAGAAAGAATTTGGCTTATTAAAATATATATTTGGAAAGCTAACTTCGATACGGTTCTTTTAAAAAAAGCGGGAGATATATCAGAGTTTTAAGCTAAAAGTTATGACATTTCTAAGTTGCTATTGCTACTAAAAACGTGGATAAAAATTATGACGAATTTGGGTAGTTGAGACAAAAGAACACAAGTATATAACATAATATAGCAAGAACTCACTCTCTACACTAATATATATATATATGAGACACTATAGAACACATCTCCAATAAAAAAATATGAGATTAAACATGTAATAATTCATTCATACATAACAACAACACATAGTGTGTCCAAATTTGGGATTTTTCCACATGGACACAACCACAACACAAAGGACACTCCTATGACCTCCAAATGGACACGAAATGGACATAAATGGAGATACAACCATGGGGGTCATTCCTATGGACTTAAAATAGACCTATATGCATGAAGAAATAAAAAAGAGAAGGGATTTATACCTCCCGGTAGATCGAATCGAAGAAAAGTCTTCCCGGAGCGACACCGACACGTAGAGATTCCAAAAGGATACGAACGAGCTCCGAATCCTCCCAAACTTGGGTAGCTTCCTCCTTGGCTAGAATGGAGAAGGAAAGAAGAAGATTTGGTGGCAAAATGGAAGGATTTGGTGGAGAAATTACTAGGGATTGCTCTCTAGAAATTTGGGGAAGAACAAGAGAGAGAGTGTGGATGAGAATAATGAAATGAACTTGAGCCTATCCTCTCCCAAAGTGGCTGGCCATATGGAGCTATTTGTCCTATTATGGTAAGGTCCAAAATGCCCCCACTAACCTATTCTATTAGTATTAGGAAAGGGCTAATTGGTTGGGGCTAAATTAGTCATTCTAAAGTCTCTAATCACACTAACCTTATCCATAATAATTAGTCTAACCTCTAACTAAAATATTTCTATCATGTGGGCCATAGCTAACTAATGTGTGGGTCCACTAAAGTCAACACTACCCCCGAGTCCCCGTTTCAAGTCGGATTGAGCTGAAATTCGAACCCGACTCAAATAACCCCAAAACAATATCATAAATAATAAAATAAATTTCAAAAATATTTCAAAAATATAAAATGACAAAAATATCCCTGTTTCTGAAAACTGGGGGTGACAAATTCCTCGAAATTAAAACCAAACAACAATAAAATGTCAAAATCACAAGTCATAATTTTAAATAGTTTAAAAATGATTAAAAATCACCAAAAATCATAATATGAAATAATTAACAATAAATAATAATTATAATTACAAAATTTTAAAATTACCCTCATCTGAAAAACTGGGTGTTACAGCTGACGCCTAGGGAGTTGTGCTACCGCCACCGATCAAGTCTCCGCCACCGCCGTTGGATCTCCATGCCACCTCCTCGGAGATCGAGCCTACCTCGCGTGACGAGCCTTTGAGGACCGTGCCGCTGCCCTCGAAGTTGGAGCTGCCTCTTCAAGCAAGAGTGGCCATCTCGTGGACCACGCCGCCCTAGCCACCGAGGTCTGCTACCGGAGAACTTCGTCGACCTAGATCTGCACCGAGGAGCCACGCCGTCATCAGCCGAGTTTGACGAAGCTGCCGTCGCCGTTGATCTGCTCGTAGGCACGAGCTCCTCTCGCCGTGGATCGACATCCCCGACCTGCCGGTGAGTTCTCTGCCTCGATCCACTCGTTCCCCTTTTTGTGTTGCTAGGGTTCTGGATCTAGGGTTTTCTAGTTTGATTATGGGTTGGTGGATGGAAATTTAGGCTAGGGTTTTATAGCAAGTGAGAGAGGTGAAGGAAGACGGTGAGATTAGGGTTGGGCTGGGACTGAGGAAGAAGAAGAGTTGGAGTCAGCTAGAGTGAAGTGATTGGGGGATTGGGGTTTGATCGACCGGAGAGTAAGGAGATGGTGCTGGAGAATGAATCTAAAGCTAGGTTTTCTAGCTGAGGACAAAGGAAGGAGAAGCTTAGGGTTAGGGCTTCCTCTGATTGTGGCGGTCGGTTGAGTGTGAGAATGAGAGGGCAGAGGGAATGATAATAAGGGACTTGTAGGGTTCGGAAGTGGGTGAAGAATTGGGGAAGATGATGATGGTAAGTGTCCTTTGTGACTGGTGAAGTGAGAGAGCATGGGGTTGTTTGGGAACTGAAGGAAATATTGAGTGAGGAGAGAGATGGACCTCTTATTTCCTCTCCTTTGCTTCTGGCATGTGTCAGCCGCCTTCTCGAGAATCGAGGAGCCAAGGCTGATTGGTTTTTCCTTAGCATTTAGCTTTTCCCATCTCGAGGAGCCAAGGAAGAGTAGAAGCAGTGGGTTGTGGGCTTAGTGAAGAAGAGGCTGAGTGTGAGGAAGAAGCTTAATAGATCGGTCAGCTATGGAATAAGTTATGAATGGAGAGAGAGTGGTTCACGTGAGGTTGGGTTGTAATCTTTGAATGGAGTGAGGTTGATAGCTAGGAAGAGTTGTATGGTGAGAGGGTGTCGGCTAGAATTTGTAAAATGAATAGAGAGAGAGCTCTCTATAGTTCTTATTGTGTTCTTTACTTTCAAATATATGTGTCAGACTTTGATGCTTCCAAATTGAAGAGTCATTTATTTAGTGTGTCTCTTCACAAGTTGAAGAGTCATTATTTTGACCTTCACAATTTGTAGAGATAAGCCTAATGGCACTACGTTTTTTTACAGTAGTATACATATTGTTATGTGGATTTGTTAAAATATAGTAATTTCTTAATTCAAAATTGTTTAGTTACTGTTAGTTGCTGGTAGCATATATTCTATATATAATATGATTATTTTGCTAATAAAATAAGTAGTATTATTAGTTGTTAAAGATTATTAACTCTTAAAGAATATATTTCTAACAAACGTTTCTCCATGGTTATTATTATTAATAAATCTTTGACAGTAAAATCCTAATATATAATTATTAATATGTTCTAAATATTATGTTGCGATAAAATTGTACTAAAATAAATTAATATTTTGTTAGTAATTATTATTTCCTTGCAAAATATTTCTAAAACTAATGTTATTTTGCTAGCAAAGTGTTCTATTATTTTCTAAAATAATTTCTTTACTAGATATAGCTTAAAATATTATTATTTTGATTTAAACTAGTGAATGTTCTATATGTATATATATGTAATAAAGAGTATTTTCACTAATATTATTTTGATCAAACTATAATACATATTTTCTAAATATTGTTAACTAGTTATGGATGTTTAGCTTATGCCTTTTATTATAAACCTAACAAAATTGTACATCTACCAGGTGATCACTTACATTCATGCAGTACTACTCTCGTGCTTCCAAGGCGAGACAAGTATACCGACTCGACTTTTATTTTGTCTTTCTGTCTTACATTCATGTGCCATGTTCTCATATCGGACATAAGATATACACGATTGTCTTGTACCTTGTTCATTGCTTGCGAGTCATTATTTATTGCAGGGATTGGGAGAAATATTAGCTTTTGTGTGACCACACCCAACATAGGTATTGTGGATAGCCTAATCGTATACTTCACGTACGATGAAGCCGGATCTTATAGAATTGATTGACTCATTGATTGATTGTGGTCCTAAGCCGGTCACACATTGGTTTAGTATTTCAAATTGTCACACTTGCATATTGATTGTCGTGTTCATTGTCTTGATTCATTGATAGCCGTGTTCATTGTCTTGTATATTGATTGTCGCGTCCATTGCCTGCAGTTTTACATTTCATTTCTGGTACCGTAGTTTCATTTCCAGTTATGGTATTCTGGTTTCACCTTGTATTCTGTACTACAGATTACATTGTATATTGTTCTTGTCGGGGTTGTACTTTGCTCTTTTCTTGACAGGATACGTTACAGGTGAGCTTGAGGCCACATGGAGCATGTGATTGATTGGATATTGCAGCTTTTATTTTATTTATTTTTTGGAGATTGTATTTTGGATATTCATTATTGTATATTTATTTTACTTGACCGAATTTGTCTTCGGATAACATTGTATAAATTGGTTGATGGATATTGGTGATTTTTCTGGAAACGTTATATATATAAGCTGTGGATGTTTACATTACATTGTGACTTGGAGTTTTTCTTAGTATTGTACAGCTTACTTCGTCGTGTCCATCGACGAAGGCTGGGCGTGTCCGGCTCGTATCCGATTATTCGGGAGTGGGTCGTGACATATGGTGAACTATGTGCCTCAGTCTCCAACTCCCACCGAAGCTCTTCATTCGGAACATAGAGGCAATCTCCCCACCTCAAGGTCCCATTCTCATGAATATGCAATCTGATTGCATACTGGCTTCGGTCCTATATTGAAGTCTTTGAAATCTCGTATCCGTTGGCAATGCGACCTTGATCCTCTCGATCAATGATGATTGCACCAAATGACTCGTCAATTGGCCATCTACTCCTAGCAATATAGCTTCTATCCCTAACTTCTGTAAGTCCTCCAATAATTGCAATTGAGTAGTCAAGAAAAATGCCATAGACCTCCTATTCAAAGCATCGGCTATTACATTCGTCTTCCCTGGATGGTACTGCAAGTCAGTCTCAAAATCCTTTATCAATTCCAACCATCTTCTCTGTCTCATATTCAAGTCCTTCTGAGTGAAGACATACTTCAAACCCTTATGATATGTAAAGATCTCTACTCGCTCCCCATATAAATAATGCCTCTAAAGCTTCAATGTAAAGATCACTGCGGCAAGCTCCAAATCGTGAGTAGGGTATTTCTTCTCATGAGTCCTCAATTGCCTTAAAGCATAAGCTACAACCTTCTTGTGCTACATCAGAACACATCCTAGACCCTTCCCATATGCGTCTCTATAGATCACGAACCCTCCTGGTCCAGATGAAATTGTCAAAATGGGTGCAGTAGTCAGACGCTTCTTCAACTCATCAAATGTCGCCTAACACTCTTCAGTCCATATGAACTCCTACTCCTTGTCGGTCAACCGAGTCATCAGTTCCGCAATTCTCGTGAAGTTCTCTACAAACCTCTGGTAATACCCGGCAAGCCCAAGAAAATTTCTCACCTCAGAGGCGTTGGTCGGAACAGGCCACGTCTCTACTGCATATATTTTGGCAGGATCTACTGAAATGCCTTTTTCGAGATAACGTGTCCAAGGAAAGAAATACGGTCTTAAGAAGAACTAGCATTTTCTCAATTTAGCATAGAGCCTATCGCTCCTCAGTGTCTCCAAAACAATCTACAAATGCTGCTCGTGCTTTTCCCGACTCTTCGAGTACACCAAAATGTCATCAATAAAAACAACCACAAAATGATCCAAATATTGGTGGAACACTCAATTCATCAAATTCATAAACACTCCTGGTGCATTCGTCAATCCGAAAGGCATCACCAAGAACTCATAATAATCATAACGAGTGCTGAATGCTGTGTTTGGAATGTCTTCTCTGAGCACCTTCACTTGGTGATATTCTGACCTCAAATCAATCTTCGAAAACACCTTCGCTCCCGTCAGTTGATCGAACAAGTCATCAATCTGAGGCAATGGGTACTTGTTCTTGATGGCCAATACGTTCAGTGCTCGATAAGTGATGCACATACGTACTGCATCCTTCTTTGTCACAAATAACACTGGCGCCCCCCAAGGTGATGCACTTAGCCGAATAAAGTCCTTGGTCTGCAAATCTTCTTGCTGAACCTTCATCTCGTCCAACTCCTTCTTCGCCAACCTATACACATTAGAAGAAACTGGTGCTGCTCCTGGCACTAACTCAATACTAAACTCCACTTGTCTGTTAGGTAGTAGACCTGGCAACTCCTTCAGAAATACATCCATGAACTCCTCAACAATAGGCGGCGGTGCCACCTCCATAGACATGAAAGCTTCGACTGCTGGCCCTACCCCTTTCTCGATGGTTCCTCACATAAATTTAAACTCTGGATGGCCTGGTGGTCTGAAGATAACACTCCCTCTGTGGCAATCTAACACGGCATGGCACTGGCTCAACCAGTCCATCCCCAATACTATATCAAAATTTGGTATTAGAAATACCAAAATTGTGCTCTCATCTCTCTTTCACACACTACCACTGAACAAGTTCTACATGTACTAGTAGCCGGCACAATACCTCCTCCCGTAAGATTATTCCAATTCTTAGGCAAGGGCGAGATAGCTACTCTATGCATTGGTACAAAACTACTAGATATGAAAGACAAGGCGACCCTCGAATCAAATAGTGTAGTGGCGGGTATAGATGCTACTATGATAGTACCTGTAATCGCTATGCCCTTGGGTTGCTCTACAACTGGTGCCATAACATAAGCCTGACCAACTCTTTGTCCTCCCTCATGCTGTCTAGCTCTCTCATACTGGACCTCCTGTGGTGGTAAAGGGGGTCCTCTTTGTGGTCCTTCTGGTGTTGTAGTCGCCTGAGCAGGTGGTCTCGGTCCTGGTGGTGCTGATAGTGCTAGTCTCGGAGCTGGATGTTATGGTCTGTCGCTCTACTGTGGACACTCTATGGCACGGTGCTAGTCAAATCTGTACAGCAGACATTGTCCTATTCTCTTCCGACAGTCTCTCTGAAAGTGTCCCTTCTTGCCATAATGATAACAAGTCGAAAGCTCCTTCTTTCGATAGGGTATCGCTCTCGGCTGGTGAAGTCCTCCTGGACGTCTAATAGATCCTCCTGATTGTCCCTTTCTTGGAATAATCACAGTAGTATGGCATCTCGGAAGTACCGGGTCCTTATTGATAGACTCTTGAAGATGGGCTTCTTCTAACACCATGGCGTATGAAACTCTAGATTATACAGTACTATATCGCTGAAGCTCCTTCGTTAACCCATGATGAAATCTTCTTTCTTTCTCCATATCATTCGGTATCAGGATACCAAGACGACTAAGATGATTGAACTTAGCGTCATACTCGTCTACGGTCATGTTTCGTTGTTTGAGATGAAGGAACTGATCGTAGAGAGCGTCTCGAACTATAGCGGGGAAGTACTTCATCTTAAAATACTGTAAGAACTGCTCCCAAGTCTATCCTCTGTCGATATCTCGTTCGATTGACTCCCATTATTGATGTGCATTTCCTTCAAGCTGGATCTGACCGACTGTCATCCATAAGTCTTTAGGTAGCTGGGAAGCATCGAGAAGCTTATGAGTGCTGATCATCCGCTCGATGATCTCCTCTGGTGTCTTCTTGCCCTCAAATGACTTCAGGTTCATCGGTCGATAGCCACGGATAGTACCCACTGTAGGAACGGGTACTGGTGCCGGTATATGTACCAGTGCAGCGGCTTGTGCTGCCCTATAACCATCATCAAACTCTCCTTCATAGCCTCGGTCTGCTGTATCTACTGATGCATCATGGTCTGGAAAAATTGAAACATCTGGGCCTGGCCATCGGGCTAGGGCATCTGCGGCATCGGTCTATAAGGCTGTTGTAGGTACGCTCTATGGGACATCTGATTCGAGAATTGACGTAGATAGGGCAACGGATCCTCTTACTGCTTCTGGGTTTGCAAGGTCCGACCCTCGTGCTGAGTCGGAGCTGGTGGTACGAATCCTGCTGGAGACATCAGGTTGGCTGGAATCTCTTCGAAAGTCGAGTTTCCTTGCATCACTAGAGTCCTGCCATTGCTAGGAGCGGTGTCATTAGTCAGGTTGGCTCCGAAAGCCATGCATCCACTACGCAACTGCATCTTGCTGTAAAAGAAAAATCTTATGAGAGAAGTATGGAAAAAAGCTGGATGCATAAAGAAGAGAGTACGAAATTGGAATCCAAAGGTGATATACTTTAGCAAGTGGATGAGATCTCCTAAGACTCTTTAATCCTAATTTGCAGGCTCATCTTGGTAATTTAGGTAACTAAAATGACCGACCTGCATTGGCCACCACAAAAATATGTCCCGCCCTAGTTCCAAAATACATAGGAACCTAAGACATGAGCATGCCAGTTGTACGGCTAGAATAAGTTTCTCAAGTTAATGGACTTATTCTAATCGTAGTATGCTGAATCCTACAACTATAATACAACAGTCATAGGTAATCTAATATCTCCATAACAACAATATAACACTATAATCTCAACCACATGATAGCAACATCAACACAGAAAATATATAATAATATCTGACTGAAATAGAAATAGAAATAAGTCTAAATATCCAAATACAAGATCTGTCTGAGATAAACCAAGTCTGATGGAAATATATCCACAAAAATAAAATACAATACTGGAAATAATAAAATACTGGAATAAGAAAATAGTCAGGACATAACTAGCTAGATAAAATATCCATGACTCTAATCAACTGTCAACACCTAGATCAGGAAACTCCTCGGGCACAACCTCTATGTCCTCTGGAAGAAATTCGGTCTCGATACCTGGTCCGTAAATAATAGGATAAAGGTGCCCGTCCGGATCTGAAAAAGAACAGGTCCTCAGAGGGACGTAACAAGATACAAAATAACAAATTACCATAGGAACTGAAATAAATACGAGAATAAAAATAGGTAACCTATCCATCTATGTGAATGCATGTCGAAGATGACTTTGGGCGGTATAGGTAGGTAATCGAGTAGCATTAGCATCAACTAATGTTGAAATATATACTAGCATACTTCCCCGACCGTACCAGATACTAGTCTGTGGTCGCTGCCGAATATATCATCTAGTATAGCCTAAAACAGGGCACACTGTGTTGGCCCATTACGCCATAGTCAAACCGATTTTGATAATTGACTTAAAACTCCGAATGTGATATGAAAAGAAATCGAAAATTACAGTTTACATCTCCTTTGATTTTTTACATTTATTCTATAATTTTCTTTTATTGAGTCTAGATTAAAGTATAAGTCAGGGATCACTATCATTTAGAAAGATCAATCCTAAAACCTATCATTGATCCATTTCTCCTGACCCAAAATTTGATTCATTTCTTGAACCAAACCAAACCTACATCCAAAAGCCAAAACCAAATCAGGTTGACCAAAAACCTTGGTAGTCGAACTCGGCCAGAGTTTTGCCCGGACTCGGACTGAACTCGGTCACCTGGATTTCATTCTGGTCAGCAGCTTTACTTAATCTTTTGGATCACCAACGTTTAAAATTATGAACGTTAGGCTACCGAGTTATGCCAGAACTCTGTGTTAAAAAAACTATAAAAAGAGAAAAATTCCCATTTCTATTCACCCATTCATTCTTCATCTTCTCTATCTATTCCTAAGCTTTCTATTCAAATTACAAAGCTTCAATCTTCAAATCTCCAAGATAACCCGATTCTTCTAGTGTTGGTGTTTTCCGATTAGGAGTATTCGAGTTGTACAAAGCTTGGGTTATAAAAGCTTTTCTCAGAAAGGTGTTGTTGAAGTTTGATCGTGGACTTCAGATAAAAATATGACGATATTGAAGTTGGCATGATCTTCGGAGTAAAGCATGCGGTGTAATCTCTATTCAAAATAGCGGATTATAACGAGCAAGAGTTCTCGTGAACTGGACTAGTCCTCTCAGAGGAAAACCAGTATAAACCTGCTGTGTCTACGTATTGCTTTCTTGCCTCTACTATTTACTGCTTTACTCGCACTTTAAATTTGATTGATTATCTGCTTCACCTGCTTAGATTTTTTATTGTTAATTATTTTTTTACTGCACTCTATTCACCCCCTCTAGAGGTGCCATCGATCCTACAATTGGCAACAGAGCACAACTTATCTCTAGTCGAATTAAAACTCCTTGAGATATGGCATCTCTATATCCAAGTAATAGAGAAGGCAATCAACAAATAGGCCACCCCTATTTGATGGAACATATTACATGTATTGGAAGACACGTATGATCTTTTTCCTCAAGTCTTTTGATTTTGATTTATGGTTGATTATCATGAATGGATATAAGAAACCACTACCTATTACGGCAGAGGGTGTTCTAGTAAAAAAACCATTCGACAGATATACCAACCATAAAAAGAAATAAGCTAGTGTTGATGCAAAAGCCATAAATGCTTTATTTTGTGCTATAGATAGAACTGAGTTCAATAGAGTTTCTACATGTGTCACATGTCACGAGGTTTGGAAACTTCTTGAGGTTACTTATGAAGGTACTTCATAAGTGAAGGAGTCCAAAATCTTAAGACTAACACAATAGTATGAGGCCTTCAAAATGAAGCCTAATGAGACTATCACAAATATGTTTACTTGGTTCCTAGACATTGTTAATCCTTATCTTTTCTTGGAAAAGAATACAGCAATCACGAGAAGATTTGGAAGGTGCTTCGTGGACTAACAATGATTTGGAATCCTAAAGCGATGACCAATATTGAAGGAAATGATCTCACGGTCATGACTCTTGAAACCCTTATAGAAAAGCTTACGATGCATGAGCTAGACCTTAAAGATTTCGAAAAGCAGCTCCAAAAGAGAAGGCGATAGCATTCAAAGCTAACCACAAGACAACCTCTGATAATAAAAATGAGACTGACTGCTCAGACGATGAACAAATGGCCCTTATGACAAGAAACTTCAGAAGATTCCTCAGATATGAGAAGTCGAACAAGAAGAAGAAAGATTCTAGAGACGATGAAGAACCTATCTGCTTCAGCTGTAAAAGAACATGACACATCAAGAAGGACTGCCCTATTATAAGGAAGGGAAGCGGGCATGCTCAGACAAGCAAGAGAAGGTCTTCTACCAGAAACTATGCCAACACTAGCATCTGGTGTGAAAGTGAAGCTAGTGATTCTGAAGAAGAAGAGAAGCATCACAACATAGGAAACCTATGTTTCATGGCTACTGATGCTAAGGTAATATCAAACCCTTTCTATGAAGAATTTATATTTGATGAATTACCTGATGTTTTTACTGATATATTAAAAGATCAGAGGAAAATGATATAGATATGTACAAAAGTGCTAACAAAGAGCTAAAATTTGTACAATCTGAGTTTTCAAAGCAATTTAGAATGCTAGAAGATATTAGAGATTCTTCTAGTAACACCAGTGCGATTACTTCTTTGAAGTTAAGCTTACATGAAGCTCTTGAAAAGCTTGAGAAAGCCAATCAAGAAAATATAAAACTTAACGATCTCTATGAACTAGAGAAAATAAAGTATAACATTGCTGCTCAGAGAGTAGATATATTTACGACCAAGTACAATGAAGCCTGTGATGTCTCTAAAAAGTTAGAGATCAAATTGGGTAAACAGGTTGTTAAACCAATAGCTCAGGTGAACACAAGTCACAAGGCTAAACACAAGCACAACACTGCTAGAACTGTCAAAAGCCATGCATATATATATACCTTTCCACACAAGAAGAAAACACACACATCTTCAAAACTCACATACATGATCTTCGAACTACACCTAGCACTAACACTTCTACTACATGTTACTATTGTAGTATAAAAGGACATGTATCACATCAGTGTAAAATTAGAAAGCTAGTAGATCTAACTGTGCATGTATGGGTTCCAAAAACTAACACATCAGGACCCTCAAGAAAGTGGGTACCAAAGGTTACATCTTTAACTTGTGTTGTAGGTGGACCTTTCTCCTCCCACTTGAAGCAAGTGGATACTCAATAGTGGTTGATCCAGGCATATGACAGGTGATAACAAGTTGTTTGCAACTCTATCGATGAAGAAAGAAGGCTATGTCTCTTTTGGAAATAATCTTAAAGGACATATCATTGGAATTGGCGACATAGGTACTTCTTCCTCACCTATTATTAAAGGTGTATGCTTAGTAACAAAATTAAAACATAACCTACTAAGTATTAGTTAATTGACTGATCGTGGTTATGGAAATAATTTTGTTAAGAATAAATGTTATGTTTATGATAAATCTTCTGGAATAATTTCATTTGAGGGAATAAGAGAGGACAACATATATGTACTATACTTGTCAGAGAAGACTAATAGTACATGGAAGTGTTTGTTCACAACTCAAGATGAAAGCTGGATATGGCATATGCGCCTTGGACATGCGAACATGAATACTATTGCAAGATTGTCCACCAAGAAACTGGTAAGAGGCTTACCTGAAATAACTTAAAGACATGGTTTGTGTCGAATGTGAAAAGAATAAGGCATATAGATCATCTTTTAAATCAATAAATATTGTAAGTACCTCTAGATCCTTGTAATTACTTCATATGGACTTATTTGGACCAAGTAGAGTCGCTAGCCTTGGCGGTAAGCTATATGCTTACGTGATAGTCGATGACTATTCGCGGTATACTTGGGTTTATTTTCTTACAAATAAAAATGAGGCCTTTTTCAAATTTTTATCTTTTTGTAAAAAGGTGCAAAATAAGAAAGGATTCATGATTACTTGGATACGAAGTGATCATGGAGGAGAATTTGATAACCACGAGTTTAAATCATTTTATGATTCAAATGGGTTATCACATGAATTCTCTTGCCCTATAACTCCTTAACAGAATGGCGTTGTGGAGAGGTAGAATAGAACTCTATGCGATATGGCCAGAGTTATGCTTAACCAGTATAATCTTCTAAAGTATTTTTGGACAGAAGCTGTATATACAGTATGCCATGTTTTAAATAGAGTTATAATTAGACCCATCTCTAAAAAGACTTCTTATGAATTATGGTTTAATAGAACTCCTAACATCAGCAATTTCAAGGTCTTTGGTTGCAGATGTTTTATTTTAAATACAAAAGACAACTTAGGAAAGTTCGATGAAAAAGCTGATGAAGGCATATTTTTGGGATATGCTACAAAGAGTAAGGGCTACGGAGTATTCAACAAGAGGTAACTAGTTGTTGAAGTCAATAAACATAAAATTCGATGAGCGAAATAGTCAATACAATGACGAAAGTGGCAATAAAGAAGAGAAAACTCCCTCCAACAGAACACCAGAAGATACACCATCAACATCCTATCTGGAAAGTCTGCCGAAACGAATGAGATTTATGCCAGACCATCCGGAAGAACTGGTAATATGTGACGTATCAACATGTGTAAGTACTCGCTCAAGCACAAGAGATTTAGTAATAGCTAATGTTGTATTTTTTTTCCAAAATTGAACCTAAAAATGTTTTAGAAGCTTTCAATGATGAATTTTGGATTTCTCCTATACAAGAGGAACTTAACCAATTTGAGCGAAATCAAGTTTGGGAACTCATTCCCAGACCTATTGATCACTCGATCATTGGTACCAAGTGGGTGTTCCGAAATAAACTAGATGGGAATGGTTCAGTCACACGCAATAAAGCACGTATAGTAGCTCAAGGCTATAATCAAGAAGAAGGCATTGACTATGATGAGACGTATGCACCAGTTGCTAGACTAGAGTCCATTCATATTTTTTGTGCTTTTTCAAGTTTTTATGGTTTCAAACTCTTTCAAACGGATATTAAAAGTGCTTTTCTAAATAGTTTTATATAAGAAGAAGTTTTTGTAAAACAACCTCCCGGTTTTGAAGATTTCAAAAATCTCGATCACGTAGAAGGCTCTCTACGGCCTCAAACAAGCACCTCGTGTATGGTATGAGCGCCTTAGTTACTTCTTACTTGAACACGGTTTTTCAAAGGGGATGGTTGATTCAACTCTTTTTATAAAATTTTTGGATAAAAATATTTTGTTAGTGCAAATATACGTAGATGACATAATTTTTTGGATCAACAAATGAGATGCTATGTAACGAGTTTTTTAAGTATATGCAGAGTAAATTCAAAATAAGCATGTTGGGAGAACTTACATTCTTCCTTGGGCTACAAATCAAGTAGAGTTCATAAGGGATATTCATCAAACAAGCAAAAATACAAATGATTGGCTAAAGAAATTTGACATGGACAATGTCAAACCAATTGGCATACCTATGGCAACATCTACAAAACTTGATATAGATGAAAGTGGTACATCGACTAACGTATATAAATACAGAGGTATAATTGATAGTTTACTATATTTAACTGCTAGTCGTCCTGACATTATGTTTTCTGTATGCTTATGTGCACGATATCAGGCTTGTCCTAAAGAATCACATGTGAGCGCTGTTAAGTGTATCCTACGATACCTTAAAGGAACTTTGACAACTGGTCTTTGGTACCCCAAAATCGATTTGTTTGACCTGATAGGTTACCCGGACGAAGATTTTGCCGGATGCAAAGTCGATCGTAAAAGTACCAGTGGCACATGTTATTTTCTAGGAAAATCTTTAGTCTCCTAGTTTTCTAAGAAACAAAATTTTGTTGCACTATCAACAACCGAGGCTGAGTATATCGCCGCAGGACGTTATTGTGCTCAAATTTTATGGATGAAACAAACCTTAGAAGACTATCAGTTATCATTTAATTACATCCCTATTTACTGTGATAACACTAGCTCCATTAATCTCACGAAGCATCCTATATGTCACTTTCGCACTAAACACATAGGAATTATACATCATTTTCTTCGAGATCATTTTTTACAAGGCAACATTAACCTAGAATTTGTTGACACTGAACATCAACTAGCTGACATCTTCACTAAGCCCTTGGCTGAAGATTGTTTTAACTTTATATGAAAGAAATTAGGAATTTCGTATGTTGAAGTAATATAATTAAATATTATTAGTTAATACTCATGAATTTGTGAAAATTATTTTGGTTACAAGCCGAAAGGGCCCTTCTATCACACAAGTGTAAATAGCCTGAAGCGACATGGTGTACTAGTCTTTGGACTATCGCTAGCTGGGATCCGATCCCTATAGCTAACCCGAAGTATTCGAAGTGATTTATGTGTTATTAATTAATCAATATTAATTATTTAGTTCAACACATTTATTTTTAATTAATTTTGTATTTATGTTAAAAACTATCACACCCTTTCCAACCTATGTTCTGATTCCCAAGTGACCGAACTCGATCAGAGTTCTAGCCAAACTTGGACTGAACTCGGTCTGGGTGAATTCGAGCAGAAGCTGGACAACCGAGCCTCCTCTTTATTTAAACCCTCAAAATCATCTTCAACCTCATCACAACCACCATATTTCTACCGAAACCCTAACCCTAACTTCTTAGTTATCCCTCCTCCAAGCTTCTCAAGTCTTTAAACTTTGGATTCAGAGCTCTCTCAAAGTTCTCTTCCATTGTCTACCTTCAATTTCGCTATAAATCCTCTATCTCCACTCCTTTCAATTTTTCATGGCTCCTTAAATTCCTATTTCTTCGAAAAAAAAGGAAGGTTGATGAAGGTTCATCCTCTACTCCTCATGAGGCGACCTCATTTCTCTTTTTACTCCATCCAAATCCGACGGAGATTTCTTTGATGAATTTATATTTGTGTCTCAAGAGGCATCAAATGAGTGGTTTAATGATTTTCATAAAAAAAACTTTCCAAGTGCTCCTATTAATTTTATATTATTTTTTGATCATGTGAACGTTTTTTAATATCATCAATTGTTAGATTTAGTTCAATCTAGTTTTTCTCTATATGCCAATGCAATTTGGATGTTTTATTGCAACTTGTCGTTCACTAACAGGAAAGTGAAATCAAAAGTTGGTGGAATCGATATTGAGTTTGATAATGATGACTTAGCTATCATACTTAACATCCCCAATACTGGAGAAGCCCTAGTAGGTATCACTTCTGTCCAGTTTCCCGAAGGGAGAACTTTTGACTCATTTCGTGACTCGTTATGTGAACCTAACCCTCGATCGAAAGGCACCCTTCACCCTAAGCATCTGAACAACTATTTCTATGATCTTCATAGAATGGTATTCTCCGCCATAATTCCAAAGAATATCGCCACTGATGAGATTTCCTATCTAGAGCTTTAGCTATCTATCATCTCCATTTTCACATCCCTTTTAGTCTACCCAAGACTATTATTGCCGCTATGCAATGGTGTCGCAAGAAATCACGACGTCTTCTTTATGCGATGTATCTTCCATACATCTTTCAGCACTTTGAGGTTGGACTCGAGGATTGTGCCGAGGATGGTGCTCCTGCTTATCTTCATGAGCATTGTCGTTCTGCTCCTGCTTTTACTATTCTGGCTCCTCCTCTAGTTGACCCATTAGTTGCTAATACTCATCCTCCTACTCATCCTTCCGGTGGCGTTACTCTTGAGTCACTTCAGACTCTTATGATGGATCAGTTTGATCTATGGATTTTTGTACCACTCTCCAGCTCTAGGCCATATTCAATTCTATATTGGATATGTCATATAGTCTTGCTCACAACCCTAGCGGACCCATCCCTATGGTTCATGATCCTACCAGACTTGGCTATTAGATTGATGATCCAGAGGCTCAGCGTTACTTTGATCCGGCTGCTACCCGCTATGATCCCAATCGTTCTGCTGAGACCGGTCCTTCCAGTTCTGATGATGACGATGATGATGATGATGATGACGATTGAGGATATGTTTCCTCATGATAGTTCACCACTAGTTATGTTTTTTTATTTTTTTGTGACTTTGTATTAGTGATAAATGCTTCTTTCAAGCATTATCCGCTTTATTAGTGTCATATGTACTCTTTCTATTTCAGTTTATGCGAGTATTTCTTATTTCAGCACTATTCATGTTTTTTATGTCTAATATTCTAATATTACACTTGACTGTGCTGAGTGTTACTACTATCATTTTTTTCATATGACAAAATGGGGGAGTAATAATAGATGATACTATATGGATACTTTAATGCTCTGTTGCATGTTGCTTACAAATTTTTCTTATCACTAAACATTTGTTTAGAGAAATTTTTTCTTTTGTAGACAGATTCAGCTGATATGTTTTGTTATGGGGGAGTAACGAGACTTGACTATACATTAAGGGGGAGCAATTATATTGTACCAATATTGATGGCCATAGCTGCAACTGTACCTCCAGTACCACATCAAGTCTACTTCCAAATTGAGCTGAACATTCTTTAGTATCATTCGTAGTTTTGTCAAATTATCAAAATGGGGAAGAGTGTTGTCCCATTAAGCCATAGTCAAACCGATTTCGATAATTGATTTAAAACTTTGAATGTGATATGAAAAAAAAACCAAAAATTATAGTTTACATCTCCTTTGATTTTTGACATTTATTCTATATTTTTCTTTTATTGAGCCTAGATTAAAGTGTAAGTCAGGGATCAGTGGCATTTAGAAAGATCAATCCTAAAGCCTATCCTTGATCTATTCCTCCTGACCCAAAACTTGATTCATTTCTTGAACCAAACCAAACCCACATCCAAAGGCCAAAACCAAATCAGGTTGACCAAAAACCCTGGTAACCGAACTCGGCCAGAGTTCTGCTCGAACTCGGTCACCTAGATTTCATCCTGGTCAGCATCTTTACCTAGTCTTTTGGATCACCAATGTTCAAAATTATGAACGTTAAGCTACCGAGTTATGTCCGAACTCTGTCTTAGGAAAACCTATAAAAAGAGAAAAAAAAATACTATTTCTATTCACTCATTCATTCTTCAACTTCTCTATCTATTCCTATGCTTTCTATTCAAATTACAAAGCTTCAATCTTCAAATCTCCAAGACAACCCGATTCTTCTAGTGTTGGTGGTTTTCGATTAGGAGTATTCAAGTTGTACAAAGCTTGGTGTATAAAAGCTTTTCTCAGAAAGGTGTTGTTGAAGTTTGATCATGGACTTCGGATAAAAATATAACAGTGTTGAAGTTGGCGTGTTCTTCGAAGTAAAGCAAGCGGTGTAATCTCTATTCAAAATAGTAGATTATAGTGAGCAAGAGTTCTCACGAATTGGACTAGTCCTCTCAGAGGAAAACCAGTATAAACCTGCTGTGTCTGTGTATTGCTTTCTTGCCTCTACTATTTACTGCTTTACTCGCACTTTAAATTTAATTGATTATCTGCTTCACCTGCTTAGATTTTTTATTGGTAATTATTTTTCTGCTGCACTCTATTCACCCCCTCTCGAGGTGCCATTGATCCCACACACTGAGGTTTATGTGTCTTGTTTGTCCTATATGCCTACTAATAGTCTTTCTCTTCCACGTCTTGCTCAAATCACATCCATGACTTGGGCAATCTATATCTCTATACAAGTCATTAATTAGACTCAATCTAATCAATATATAAACTGCCACACGAACCGTTCGCATCAATAGCTACATGAATACGTAAGCTCATGCCAACACAATATAATCTCACTCATAGTGTCGTGTTATGAGATGTGTCCAGTCATAGAAGTCATAGAAA
This sequence comes from Iris pallida, assembly GCA_029216955.1. Lineage (NCBI taxonomy): Eukaryota > Viridiplantae > Streptophyta > Magnoliopsida > Asparagales > Iridaceae > Iris > Iris pallida. The sequence goes on along the minus strand of JANAVB010041418.1, from coordinate 1,637,488 downwards.
TAACTTTATTGCTAATGGAAGAGTCTTCTAACCACAAAGTCACACACACAATATCATATCGATGACACATCGATAGCACCCAAGTCACACTTGGACGCTGTCACGACCCGCACCCTAGAGTAAGGACACGAGAAGTGGGTACGTCGAGCCTACACCGCAGTGTCGGCGGTAGAACGCTGTCCTAGGTCACAATATCTAACAATATAAGGCTAAGCAGTTTATACTCCCCGAATGGGGGTGACATAGCAGAATGTAAACTCAATCACATCTAAGGTAGAGCATAATGGAAGATAGATAAAACATGAAATCCAAAAGAGATACAGCAGATAGAAGTCTAAATGTCTAAGATACACAAACCCAGAAATACATCTCAAAGCACAAATACAGTAATCCATAATACAACTCAAGACAACTGAAAATAAGCTATATGCAAAACCCTAGTTATCTATACAACCTCTACTGTGTCTCCTCTAGGCTAGCAGGCAACCTCTAGGCTATCTGTAAAATTTATCAACAGGTCCAGTCAGGACAGGAGCGAGCACAATACATCTCAACAGTTCATAGCAGGTTAGAAAATATAGTCATGCAGTAAAGTAAGATACAGGTATTGAAGGAAATACAGTATGTAAACAGAGAGAGAGAGAGAGAATTGTAATAGAAACATCTACTATACAATAGAGAACTAACAGTGGCTAGTGAGTCAGAGTACAATATAGATTTGTAAATGGCATAGAATGATTCTGATGAGACACTACAGAATGATTCTGATGAGATACTACTTGGGTAATATTCACATATCCACTTCTACTCCCTCATACCCCCAATCAATACTAAAGGATCCAGCCAGGTTATGTTATGATTCCATGCAATAGCCCCCGAAGGGTGGTACATGGTAGTCCCATAAATGGGGATTCTAGGAAGCCCAATAAATGGGAGGATTCAAGAAAGACTCTGTGATCATGAGAGTACATGTCACAAGTGATTCAATGAAACATGAAGCATAGTGATACGCCATGTAAGTGAAACACACAGAACATGAAGTATCTGATGCTCCTAAAGGATAACATCTCAAGAAGGGATCCATATAGTACCATTCCGTGTGACTAACGTGACAGTATCAAGTAAAGTAATTTAAAGCAGAAAAATAATTCTAAGTAGGATATAAAATGATCAGAGAATGTACTCGCCTGATAACCTGAACAGCTGATAGGTATAGGGGTCCAACTGAAGCCACAGAGTCCTATTTAAAGCAACACAGGTTACAAAGTGTTCAAGTTGTAATAAATGAATCTCTACAAGCAATCTATATTATCCTAGGTTCTTCTAAGTCAAATCAACTCTAGGTCAACTCCGATCAATAATCTAGTCAAACTAGGTCAAGTGTTGACTTGCAGTTGACTTTGGTCAACTGGTCAACTCTGGTCAAACAGGGTCAATTCTAGTCTAATTATTAAAGATATAAAGTGTACTTCGTTATTCGTACGTCGAAACTTACGACATACAAATCGAGATAAGATGATTAACGGTAAGGTTAATAATCTTATTATAGTGATCCACGTGTCCGTCTTGTCAATTTCAGCGACATGAGATCACTGGAATTGACTGATCTCAGTTTCGTTGTACTAATCCCGAAATACGAATATTATAAGAATTAATTATTAATTATTTATAAAAAGATTAAACTCAGAGAAATTATCAACAAACATTGTCGGACGATGAAATAAATATCGCCAACGTGTCCAGAATGGTCAAATTAGCTAGGATAGCCTACCCATCGGTCCAATTTGGACACAAGGGCAAAAAGGTAATTTCGGATCAAAAACGGTATCCGTGTCGGAGCCGTTTTGTACCGAAAATTGTGCTAGAAAACAAGTCTACAAAACATAACAAATTATATGTCCACGAAACCAGAATGACGATACGAACCCAACGGTATATCCAGAATTGGATTCCGTTGACCCGATCTCAATTTGGTCCGTTGACCAGAACTTGGAATTACGGTTTGCATGGAAATGCGTGCCAGAGCCAATGTTCTCAAAACTCAGTAAAATACATGTCAACGAGTCCAGAATGACGATACGAACACAACGGTATATCCAGAATTTTATTTCGATGAGCCGATCTCAAAATGACCTGTTGACCCGGATATTGGTATCCGACTTGCACCGAAATACGTGTCGGATCCAATGTCCACCAAAACCTAGCAAATTATATGTCAACGAGTCCAGAATAACGATATGAACTCAACGGTATATCCGGAATTGGATTCCGATGAGCCGACATCAAAAAGTCCCGTTGACCCGGACTATGGGACCCACTTTGTACCGAATTACGTGCCAGGGCCCACGTCCTCCAAACCTAACAAATTTTATATGAAAACATGCCAGAACGATGCCACGAGTCTACTGGTGGTGTCAGAAATAAAATCTGGAGTCCCGTGTTCAAAAATAGAATTTTACAAGTTGAAAATTACGAATTCGGACGACCAACTTTGGCGTCGAATTCAACCAATCAAACAAGCTCACAATAAAATGAAACTGGAGGGGTAGTATGAGGGTTATACCAGCTTTGCACAGGAACTGGTAGCATGCCAAATGGAGCTGCAGTGGAGGAGGTACAAGCTGACGAAGTTGGCTCCGCGAAACTGTGCAAAATTTATACAATTTGAACGGTCAACTTGGTGGCCGGTTTTGATGTATCAAACGATAAAATTAACGGACGAAAATTGACAGAAGTGAAGGTGGATATACCGAGATTGTGACAGAGCAAAGAAATCGCCGATCCAACGGTCGGATTTCTCAAAAATCGTGCACGAAGTTGCTGCGACGGGGCACCAAAATGGACTTGATTTCGCGCGCGTCACGGCGGAAATTCGTACGAAATACACGAATCGCCTAGACGTCGCGCTGGAGGAGGAGATGGCGGACCCAGGGGGGTCACCTGAATACATCCACCATGGGGGGGCACGGCCACGGCGGTGCGTGGCCGGCGGCGGCGCTGTACGCGCGCGCCAGGGGTGTTTCCCGGCCGCCTGTGCAATCGCTGCCGTTGTGCGGCGGCGTGCAGCCTGGCGCGGCGGTACCCGGCTAACGCACGGGGGAAGCGCGACCACGACGAGGTCGACGGGGGTCGTACGGAGGAGGTGGTGGCCGATCAACGTGGTGGTGCGGGTGGATGGTTGGTGGCAGAATGGAGGATGATGGTGATGTAGGAGTTGAAGAAGAAGGGGAGGGAAGGAGGAGTGGTTGCTGGATGGTGGCCGACGGCCAGGGGGGTGGTTGACGGTATCGGCCACGCCGAAGGGAGGTCGGGCTCGGCCAGGTGGAGGCTCAGACTAGGTGGAAGGGAAGGTGCTGCTGATAGAAAAATGTGGGAAAATAGTTTAAGAAAGGGAGAGAGAGAATAAATAATTTAATGAGAGAGAGGGATGAGAAATATTCTCATCCTCAAATTTAGGGCCGGCCATGTGGCTCGGGGGTGTTGGGGAGTTTGTCATGTAGGGATTTAAGTGCTAGGATTAATTAGGAAGGAAATCTAGGGCTAGGAATTAATAGGGAATTGGATTCATTTTTTGGGATTTAAAATCAATAGAATTACACTCAATATTTGAAATGGAAAACTAGGTATTTAATATTATTTTGGGCAAGGAAAAATGAGGGTGTCATGATAGTGGAAAACATGAAGCTGGACTGGACTTGGTGGAGCCGGATTGGGTCAAAATCAGTCATTACGCAATAATCGAATTAAGAAATAGGTGTTGATAATCATGGGTAAATAAGTAGAATGTGGGGATTCCAATAAATGGGACACAAGTGTCATGTGGGTAGTAGACTCAATGTGGGCTATGTCCATATTTGGGGCTGACAAGTTTTGGTCGACAGGGTACCCATAAATCAAGTTGGAAAATAAATGTGACACCGTGGGGTGAAATAAAATTGGGTCACGTGTCAGGAAAGTTGTGTGAAGCAAATGGAGCACAAAATCGCGTGTCTGAGTGGGACACGAAGGTCATGGGTGAAGAGCGTCTCGAGTAGATCATGCATGATGAGTTGGTTTCAAGAAAATGACTGGTCTGGTGCTCCCAATTCAAAAGTCACCGTAACGTGCTAATAATGATCAAGGAAAAGAGTGGGAAAATTAATTAATGATCAAATGGTCTAATTCGACCCGAAGTTGTGCGAAGCAAAAAGAGTACAAGGGAACAAGTTTGAGTGGGACACTATATACCAAAATGAAGGTAATCCCGTCCACTACAAAACTCATGAAGAAGGTTTCCAGAGTTGAACATCCCTGACACTCCAAATATCAAAGGCACGGGAAAGAACATTTAAAGATAATTAAACAGAATAATTTATTTATTGAAATTAAATCAAGCAGAAAAATTTAAAAAAAATAACCCAAAATTCAGGGTGCTCACATCCTACCCACCTTATAAAAATTTCGTCCTCGAAATTAAAATGTTCATACTCCTTCTAGGTCAACCCCCTCCCCCACAATCAAGTCCCAAAACTTAAACAAATCATACCATCAAAAAGGATGGCATACAGGGTCATGGCATATGGTGGCAGTGAAAGTCTCATCTAGGTATACTAGTCATGCTAACCGAAACGGTCATAGGGTATCAAAACACACAAGCAATCTAGAGTGCTAAACTAGAAAAGTTACAGAAATAACAAATCATCAAAACTGTAAGGCAGTCTACCATCCTACATGAAACTAGTACTCATCAAAAAAATAAATAAAGATAACTACCAATTATCTATAAAGGGGAACTATTCAAGAGAAAAATATCAAAATCAGTAGTTAAAGAATGAAAGTCAATTGCATGAAAATCCAATCACAATATATATTAAGAATATTTAGTCTCGATACGATCTAAGTTGATCAAATTGGGGAAATCAAGATTTGGGCAATATGGAGGACAGGTTCAACAAAGTCTGAGAACGAGCATACGAGGATGGAGATTCAGGTCACAATCAAATTTAATTCAATTGAGTACAACCCAAGATATTAATATGATAAGAAAAGATAATCGAAGTCGATTCGGTCGTGATTAAGGAAACTAGGATTCAATGATATTGAAAAACCCTTTTAGAGAAAAACAAGAAAGATTTCATACGAAAGTCAGTTAATCATCTCTTTCTGATACTATCAGTTTATCATTTGCCAATCATATTTTTATCTCACAAGTCCCAATATAAAAATCAACCTTTATATGACTATCATCAAAATTTTATAACCTTCAGTCATCTAAACCTTTACCATGATCACCATAGACAAAATTCCAAACTTCTAAAACATTTCCCACGAAGCATATCCCTCTTAATTAGGTATCAACACTTATCCATTTAATCAAATTTCTAATTTCTTTCACCTCGTTCTAAATTAGATTCGAACCTCTAAATCCAGTTTATGAAATCCTTGGACTTGTTTAAATCAAGTCTCGTATTTACTCAACTCCAATACCACTATGTCATACAAAATTTATTTTTATTTATAAATCAACCTTCGTATTTCTTCAACGTTCACCTTCAATATTATCCTTTTTGAATTCTATAATTTTTTTTCAATCATCAAAAATAATTCCTGTAACTCAAAATCCTTGTGTTCTCTCTGTCTCTAGTCACCCTCTTATAATATCTAGTTCAATTTCGCAAGATCATCGAATACAATTAAATTCTCTTTTCCATTACTAAATTTCTACATAGTCTTAGAGTAAAAGTTCCCAAGAATCAATAACCAAGATTTCTAAGTTCTCAAAACTAGGTGGACCTCTGATATCCTCATTAGTTTTTTTTAAATACAACCATGAATTACTCATAACCAAATTTTCTATGATTGTTTCTAAATTGATAACATTTATCTCTCGATTTCATTCTAAACCTTTACCACATCTTCCTCTCAAATTTTTCATATTTGACATCCAACATTCTGATTCCTACAAAATCATCCTATGATAACCAATTACGTCATTTTCGAACTAGATGATTTCCGTTATTTCCTCAACATGTCTCAGGTAAAATGATATAAGGATTCAAGGGTTTTCAAAGTATAGCTGACAGAATTTGATACGAGAAAGAGAATTGATGTAATATGACAGTTATATAAGACAAAAAATGATGGTAATAAAATATTGGCATGAAGAGAAATGATAATAGAATCTGTTCTGCTTATCTGTTTAAAAAAAGGAACCATTTTGAAACCAGAGCTATAATATCAAATCTAAGATAAGGTCTAGCAAAATCATCGATTCATTTTATTAAGAAGAAATTCATAGTAAGAAGTTACACAAAGGTTTATAAAAACAGCTAAACCTACTCCTAAGTTAAATAATAAGAAACAAAACAAAACAATGAAATAATAATTCCCTCTTTTTTTGAAGGACTGGAACAAAAGTAGAGAAAACATGTTCAAAAATATTTAAGGTATAATCTGATAATCATATGCGTCTATCCAAAATCATGGTGCTCTAAATCCTCGTCATACTAGTAAGCAAGGCTACGATAATCACAGAGTCCTCGACTAAGGCACATACCTCTAGAATCGTGGTATTTAACATTTTTGCGATGCCGCTAGCTTGGCTGCAAAAACCTTAAATTCCCAGACCCGAGTAATATATCCAAAATCAGACTATATGTCCTCACCATGCTGGCTAATGTAACTATAGAAGACTAGATTCTAAAACTTAGATGACCTAGCCCATATAATTTTATCTTGACAAAAATTAAATTAAATCAACAATGGATACCCAAAAATCAAATTTATCAACGAACATCAAGATTCAAAAATGAACAAAAATCCTTCAAATCATATAAATACAAACTCGTATGCCACAGCTAACATCAAGATTCAAAATTCAACAATCACCCATCAAAATTAATGAATACAAACTCAAATTCAACAATAATCCATAAAAATTAAATTCAACAACAGAAAGTAAAGATAAATCAAATCAAGGAAAAAAGAGTTTTTAAATCGAAGTTAAAATAAGATTCTCAAGGGTCGTCCCAGAATCTCTCAAGGGATCCTAACTGTGATTGAGTACCTTCAAAATATATCCTAATCCAATTGCAGGCTGTAGTGGTACTCTAGTTCGAATACCACTACATAAACTCGACCTGCATGGGCCACCACTAAAAACGTGTCATGACCCGCACCCTAGAGTAAGGGCACGAGAAGTGGGTACGTCCAGCCTACGCCGTAGTGTCAACGGTAGAACGCTGTCCTAGGTCACAACATCTAACAATATAAGGCTAAGCAGTTTATACTCCCCGAATGGGGGTGACATAGCAGAATGTAAACTCAATCACATCTAAGGTAGAGCATAATGGAAGATAGATAAAACATGAAATCCAAAAGAGATACAGCAGATAGAAGTCTAAGTGTCTAAGATACACAAACCCAGAAATACATCTCAAAGCTCAAATACAGTAATCCATAATACAACTCAAGACAATTGAAAATAAGCTATAAGCAAAACCCTAGCTATCTATACAACCTCTACTGTGTCTTCTCTAGGCTAGCGGGCAACCTCCAGGCTATCTGTAAAATTTATCAACAGGTCCAGTCAGGACAGGAGCGAGCACAATACATCTCAACAGTTTATAGCAGGTTAGAAAATATAGTCATGCAATAAAGTAAGATACAGGTATTGAAGAAAATACAGTATGTAAATAGAGAGAGAGAATTGTAATAGAAATATCTACTATACAATAGAGAACTAACAGTGGCTAGTGAGTCAGAGTATAATATAGACATGTAAATGGCATAGGATGATTATGATGAGACACTACGGAATAATTCTGATGAGATACTACTTGGGTATTATTCACATGTCCACTTCTACTTCCCCGTACCCCCAATCAATACACAAGGATCCAGCCAGGTTATGTTATGATTCCATACAATGGCTTCCGAAGGGTGGTACATGGTAGTCCCATAAATGGGGATTCTAGGAAGCCTAATAAATGGGAGGATTCAAGGAAGACTATGTGATCATGAGCGTACATGTCACAAGTGATTCAATGAACCATGAAGCATAGTGATACGCCATGTAAGTGAAACGCACAGAACATGAAGTATCCGATGCTCCTAAAGGATAACATCTCAAGAAGGGATCCATATAGTACCAATTCGTGTGACCAACGTGACAGTATCAAGTAAAGTAATTTAAAGCAGGAAAATAATTCTAAGCAGGATATGAAATAATCAGAGAGTGTACTCGCCTGATAACCTGAACAGCTGATAGGTATAGGGGTCCAACTGAAGCCACAGAGTCCTTTTTAAAGTAACACAGGTTACAAGGTGTTCAAGTTGTAATAAATGAATCTCTACAAGCAATCTATATTATCCTAGGTTCTTCTAAGTCAAATCAACTCTAGGTCAACTCCGGTCAATAATCTAGTCAAACTAGGTCAAGTGTTGACTTACAGCTGACTTTGGTCAACTGGACAACTCTGGTCAAACAAGGTCAATTCTAGTCTAATTATTAAAGATATAAAGTGTACTTCGTTATTCGTACGTCGAAACTTACGACACACAAATCGAGATAAGATGAATAACGGTATGGTTAATAATCTTATTATAGTGATCCACGTGTCCGTCTTGTCAATTTTAGCGATGTGAGATCACTGGAATTGACTGATCTCAGTTTCGTTGTACTAATCCCGAAATACGAATATTATAAGAATTAATTATTAATTATTTATAAAAAGGTTAAACTCAGAGAATTATCAACAAACATTGTCGGACGATGAAATAAACATCGCCAACGTGTCCAGAATGGTCAAATTAGCTAGGATAGCCTACCCATCAGTCCAATTTGGACACAAGGGCAAAAAGGTAATTTCGGGTCAAAAACGGTATCCGTGTCGGAGCCGTTTTGTACCGAAAAACGTGCAAGAAAATAAGTCTATAAAACATAACAAATTAAATGTCCACGAAACCAGAATGATGATACGAACCCAACGGTATATCCAGAATTGGATTCCGTTGACCCGATCTCAATTTGGTCCGTTGACCAGAACTTGGAATTCCGATTTGCACGGAAATATGTGCCAGAGCCAATGTTCTCAAAACTCAGCAAACTACATGTCAACGAGTCCAGAATAACGATATGAACTCAATGGTATATTCGGAATTGGATTCCGATGAGCCGATCTCAAAATGACCTGTTGACCCGGATATTAGTATTCGACTTGAACCGAAATGCGTGTCGGATCCAATGTCCACCAAAACCTAGCAAACTATATGTCAATGAGTCCAGAATGACGATACGAACTCAACGGTACATTCGGAATTAGATTCCGATGAGCCGACGTCAAAAAATCCTATTGACCTGGACTGTGGGACCCACTTTGCACCGAAATGCGTGCCAGGGCCCACGTCCTCCAAACCTAATAAATTTTATATAAAAACATGCTAGAATGATGCCACAAGTCAACTGGTGGTGTCAGAAATGAAATCTGGAGTCCCGTGTTCAAAAATAAAATTTTACAAGTTGGAAATTACGAATTCAGACGGCCAACTTTGGCGGCAAATTCAACCAATCAAACAAGCTCACAATGAAAGAAAACTGGAGGGGTAGTAAGAGGGTTATACCAGCTTTGCACAGGAACTGGTAGCACGCCAAATGGAGCTGCGGTGGTGGAGGTACAAGCTGACGAAGTTGGCTCCGCGAAACTGTCCAAAATTTATACAATTTGAACGGTCAACTTGGTGGTCGGTTTTGATGTATCAAACGATAAAATTAACAGACAAAAATTAACAGGAGTGAAGGTAGATATACCGAGATTGTGACGGAACAAAGAAATCGCCGATCCAATGGTTGAATTTCTCGAAAATTGTGTGCGAAGTTGCTGCGACGGGACGCCAAAACGGACTTGATTTCGCGCGCGTCACGGCGGGATTCGTGCGAAATGCACGAATCGCCTATATGTCGTGCTAGAGGAGGAGATGGCGGACCCAGGGGGGTTGCCTGAGTTCGACCACCACGGGAGGGCACGGCCACGGTGGTGCGTGGCCGACGGTGGCGCTATACGCGCGCGCCAGGGGTATTTTCCGGCCGCCTGTGCAACCGCTGCCGTTGTGCGGCGGCGCGCAGCCTGGCGCGGCGGTGCCCGGCCAACGCGTGGGGGCAGCGCAACCACGACAAGGTCGACAGGGGTCGTACGGAGGAGGTGGTGGCCGATCAACGTGGTGGTGCGGGTGGATGGTTGGTGGCGGAATGGAGGATGATGGTGATGTAGGAGTTGAAGAAGAAGGAGGAGGGAAGGAGGAGTGGTTGCTGGACGGTGGCCGACGGCCAGGGGGGTGGTCGACGGCGTCGGCCACACCGGAGGGAGGATGGGCTCGGCCAGGTGGAGGCTCGGGCTAGGTGGAAGAGAAGGTGCTGCTGATGGAAAAATGTGGGAAAATAGTTTAAGAAAGGGAGAGAGAGAGAATGAATAATTTAATGAGAGAGAGAGATGAAAAATATTCTCATCCTCAAATTTAGGGCCGGCCATGTGGCTAGGGTGTGTTGGGGAGTTTGTCATGTAGGGATTTAAGGGCTAGGATTAATTAGGAGGGAAATCTATGGCTAGGAATTAATAGGGAATTGGATTCATTTTTTAGGATTTAAAATCAATGGAATTACACTCGATATTTGAAATGGAAAACTAGGTATTTGATATTATTTTGGGCAAGGAAAAATGAGGGTGTCATGAGAGTGGGAAACATGAAGCTGGGCTGGACTTGGTGGAGCCGGATTGGGTCAAAATCAGTCATTACGCAATAATCGAATTAAAAAATAGGTATTGATAATCATGGATAAATAAGTAGCATGTGAGGATTCCAATAAATAGGACACAAGTATCGTACGGGTAGTAGACTCAATGTGGGCCATGTCCATATTTGGGGCTGACAAGTTTTGGTCGATAGGGTACCCACAAATCAAGTTGGAAAATAAATGTGACACCGTGGAGTAAAATAAAATTGGGTCACGTGTCAGAAAAGTTGTATGAAGCAAATGGATCGCACAAAATTGCGTGTCTGAGTGGGACACGAAGGTCATGGGTGAAGAGCGTCTCGAGTAAATCATGCATGATGAGTTGGTTTTAAGAAAATGATTGGTCTGGTGCTCCCAATTCAAAAGTCACCGTAATGTGCTAATAATGATCAAGGAAAAGAGTGAGAAAATTAATTAATGATCAAATGGTCTAATTCGACCCGAAGTTGTGCGAAACAAAAAGAGTACAAGGGAATAAGTTTGAGTGGGACACTATATACCAAAATGAAGGTAATCTCGTCCACTACAAAACTCATGAAGAAGGTTTCCAGAGTTGAACATCCCTGACACTCCAAATATCAAAGGCACGGGAAAGTACATTTAAAGATAATTAAACAGAATAATTTATTTATTGAAATTAAATCAAGCAGAAAAATTTATAAAAAAAACAACCCAAAATTCAGGGTGCTCACAGACGCATTCTATACCTATGCACAACAACAATCTAAGTATTTTAAACAGTACAAGAAAAGTAACAAGATATCTTGCCGAAATTATTAATAAAAGTATAGAATATCGGTCCAGCTCCAACCTCCGTAATCGAATGATCACAAACTCCTAGAAATAATAAAGAAACTAAATTAATATCACCACAAGGCTTACCATGTTTATACTTGCCTTAATTAGACCAAACTAGTCATAAAATGTCACCAGTATATATTATTTTTACCAGTATTTATATCAAATAAGTTATAATAGTAAAATAATATTTATATACCATAAATATGTACTTTAAATTTTGAAAAATATTGGTATTATTCTGAATATATATTATTTAAATATATTTTTAAAAAATTACACCAAATCGCTATGTTTAAGTATCAACACTACATGTCACATGGAATTTCAATTCGGAAGCAGAAGATTATGGAAAAATATAGAAATTATTTATTATGTAATAAATCAGAATAATTAGGATTTATTATAATTTTTTATCTAAATTTATCAGATTTATATCATATTTAAATCCAACAAAAGTTTGGAATCAAATAGATTGGTTTTGATTTGTGTGTCGGTGTCCAAAAATTGATAGGATCAAAATAATGACATATCAACATGAAATTCTTGCAAGTATTTACAAATAATGATTCTTGATGGTAGATATATATGTTAGAGACCTTACCAAGTTTTTATCGAAGATCAATCGGGTTTCGAAGTCGTCGGAAAGCTCTCCGTACAGAAATTGGTCAATTCTAGACACATTTTAGTACAACGAATGCCACGAGCAAACAAAGTGGAATGGTGTGAGTTAGCAATTGGAAATCATAGAAGACATGTAGGGATATCCATCAGATTTAGTTTAGGAGAAATATATACGAAAAAAATTTAAACCTATTTTACAAGTCACCAACCTGTTGCTGAATTTAGACTGAAAGAAATGGGTTTTCGGCGTCTTGGATGGCTTGCACACCTCTCCGATAACCACGAGATGATCCTGAAAGATGCTAGAATAGAAGAGAATGTTGAGAGGGTCATAGGAGTGGTGGTGGATGGCTTGGAAGTCGAAGAAAAAAGGGTTATGGTGTGGTCGGCCTTGGAGTTGTGGCAGTCGGCCAAAAGAGAATAGGGGCCAGATTTTTGAGAGGGAGAGGAGGTGGGCGGCCAAGGATTGATTATATATGTAGGGTTTTGTTGTCCCATGGGTTATGGAAATTTTGGTTTTGGTTTGGATTGAATTGGAGTTGATTTGGTCAACCAATCAATCAAATTATATAGGTGTATAAGTGGTTTCCTTCTACGAGTCGGATGTTTGACTTTGGTCAAAGTTATTAGGATTTGAGCACATGGCTGCTCCTAAATTAAATTTAATCAATTTAATGGGGTTCTACTTTGGTTTAGCACCCTAGGGTAGTCCCCTCTAAGTGAGGTTGACTAGGGCTAAGTCCCAAAAATATTTTCAATAGAATTAAACACCGAAATGACTATAAATGGGTGTAACCCCTCCTCCTGAATTTTCTTTTTATTATTATTATTTTATTGTGCTTCAAGGTAATTTTTTGTCGAGACTTCGCGAATGATATTTTTTTTTATCAAAAACTAATTTTAAAAATTAAATGTTTTTGAGAGCACTACTTTGTTTAATGAAAAGATTTTATCGAAGTATTTTAAGTTAAGTTTTAGATTTATAAAAATATAATTATGTATTATTCATTATTATTAGGATAAACAAAATTATTTGACTTTTTATATTTGACATGATATTCTTAAGTTCAGGAATATTTATTATTCTTAATTGGTAATCCACTTCTAAAAGAAATCTAAATTTATGCAATTAAATTATTTTATATTAATTAGTTGATTGTAATTAGATCGATTTTGTCTAAACATTATTTAGATTGGATTTGAATTTATAAGATTTAGGCTTTGATAAATAGTAAATATTATTCAAAATATAGTAGTGATCAGCCATCAGATTTAGATTTCTATATATGTGATTTAAACTGTTTGATAATATCGAATATATACCTTAAAAATATTATTTTCTCGATTTCTAACCAGCTTTGATTTGATTTAAAAGTTTATTGAATTTGGGTTATATTAAAATTATCGAGTGTGATCCCTGAAAGATAATAAGATTTATGAAATTAAATTTAAATAAGATTTTAGTTTAATAAAACATATACTTTAAATTATTTTGATTATATCAAGTAATATATTTAAGTACGATGGGTATTATTTGAATTAAGATTGGAATATACTAACATATTTTAAATTATTTTGTTAGTAACAAATATTATCTTAGATCCTTTCATAATGAGAAGATTCTTATAGATTAAATACTTTAAACAAATATTTTGGTTTATACTTACTTAAACCTTGTTTTCCTTTAAAATTATATAATTTGGTTATCTTGACTAACAAGGGTCAACATAATTATTTTAATAAATTTTTGGATTTATCTATATATATTGATGACATTCAATATGATTCAAATTGGTCTTGATAATACTAAATACTAAGTTTAAAAGTAGTTGTGTAATCAGTTATGATTGAGATTTGACTAATCTTGTTTTAAATTAAGAAATTAAGGTTTGGATTTTCTTAAAGTAGAATAGGGTAAACACAAATCATATGCGTAGCAATCTCTGCCATATCTTCCCTATACTCGACCCAATCTATATCCTTTGTGTAAACCTTTACTCCTTAACCCATCTCCCATCTCTTTATGTATATTAATCCTTCTCCTATCATCCTTTCCGTAAAAAGGCAACCACCCTAGCACCCACGTCGTGCTTTCAGGCATTTCCCCGCTGTCCCTTCCGGTCACCCTCCTCGTTTTCGCCGCCGGGCGAGAGCCTCCTCCGCCGAGATCGACGCCGATTGCCGTCCAGAACCGTCGGCCGCCTCTAGACTTCCCCGTCGACCAGGAGATCTGCGTCGATGATCGCATTTTTCGATCTGCCGCCTCGTCCTATACCAGATCTAGGCAAGCGCACTGTCGAGACCCCGCTGCTGCCAAGTTGAGGCCGAGCGCCGCCTGCGCTGGACCGATCTGCGAGCATCTCCTCTTTCTCTGAGCGCGGTACAGCCTTCCTGCGAGATGCGACCATCCCTCTCTGAGTTCGCCGTTCGGTGCAACCTCCCTCTTCCGACCCTCCGGTGCGCCACCTTGTGCGCTGCCGCGTGGAGATCGCGCCCTCCGCCGGGAATGGAAGATCGTTTCGCAGCGTCGAGCCGCCACAGAAACCACCGACCGACCTCCACTCGAAGCGCCGCCGTTGTTTCGGCCGCCCAGACTCGCCACCACCTTACACGTGCTCCAAAGGAGCGCACCTCGCGGATCTGCGCCCGCCACCATCGCAGTGTGCGCGTCGCCACAGCCATGCCTCCGACTTTCCCTCTCCCCATCGTTCTTTTCCAATCCCCACAGTAAGACTCTCTCTCTCTCTCTCTCTCTCTCTCTTTCCTTCTTTATCTTTCTTTTCTTTAGTATTTTTATTAAGAAAAAAGGGAAATATTAAAATGGGTTGAAGATTTTGTTTGGGCTCAAGGCCCATTGATTTATTTTGGCCTTTAGTTTTCTAGGCTTTGGCCTATAAATTTGTTTTAGAAATATATTTTGGCTTTGGGTTTTACTTTAATCATATTTTGGGCTTGGGCCAAATTGAGTTTTATTATTATGTTAAACAAATTGATGGACCTAATAATTTGGGCCAGAATTATTAGCAAATATGTAAAAAAAACTATTTTCGGGTTTTGTGTACAAGTATTTTTATCAGCATAATTAATAATATTATTAAAATTACCACTAGTATTATTATAGTTATTTTAATAAATATATATTAAATAGATTCCAAATTCATTATGTTGGAAAAAAGTATAGTTCTGGGGATATTATTATGGTCTTATATATATAATGTGCTTTCGTTTTGAGTTTTATTTTCCATTAGAATATGTTTAAGCCATTTTAGTAATATTTTCTAAGCCTATGAATATACGTATATCTTTGGGCTTTTAATTAATTCATACTTTTAATATTATTATTAAGTATTTTTACTCAATAATTTTATAAAATAAATATTTTTCTTAAAAGGGGTTCAATACCTATTATGTTTAAAAAATAGTTTATAAGTATTTTATCTGAATAGATAAATATATTTTTCTAAATTGGGAATAACTTCTTCTAAATCAATTTTCTATTCGGATTAAGTCATTTTCGATCGCGACTAATTGTATTCATATTTTTCTTGACAAATCCGAATCTCTCCACATCGACCCTAGCCAATTGGACTATCCTAGATGTAAAGGTATTATTGGTTTCACCAGCAAAGGACCTCAGGCAAGTGCACTTTCTGATTGCTTTTGATTCATAGTAGTCTTTTCATTTCATGTTTATGCATATGTTATCTTGTTTGTTGACACATTATTACACGGATTAGTGTCATGGATATCTATATACATTATTTCTTGATTGTCATGTTTTCGTGTTTCGTGACTTGTTCGAGTCCATGAGTAGTAGTCGGGAGAGAAAATATCTTAGTAGACATGTGGACTACCCCTTACCCATCCCCCGTGTCTTTCGTAGAGAATAGCAGCTACACACGACACGTGCAGGGTGCCGGATTTACCCCCTAGCCGTTCACATGTCGAAACTGATATTTCAAATCACATAGATAGTTGTATTTTATTTATTTTCCTTGTCTTCTTCACCACTTGTCATGTCATCTGTTACTTTCTAGTTTCATCTCTCATATATTATTTTCATGTCTTATTAATTCTATTGTATTTTCGCATTGCCATCGGTTTGTGTGCTTGTTCCATTCATGACTGAAAACCGACATTTTTTAGGTTAGTTGTGGCTTCTCTTTGCATTGGGAGATACGGGTGTACTTGCAGGCCAAAACTTAGACTTTAGATAGATGTTGTAGCCATTTCAAATATGTGTAAGAATTTTATATTTTCTTTCAAATATAAATGTTGTAAATATTGTAAATAAATTTAGAAATGTGAATGAGCAATAAAATTATTTTGTGATTTTGAGCATCTTGGCCGTGACAGCGTTCTACCGCCGACTCTGTGGCGTAGGCTGGCTTGGACACGTCTCGTATCCGAAAAAGCGGGTGCGGGTCGTGACAAGCTTTTGTGGTGGCCCATGCAGGTCAGTTTTCGCAAACTGTACGAACTCGTGGTAGTACTATATTGGTCGTACTACTGCGAGCCTGCGACTAGGAGATGCTCATTCACAACTAGGAGTAAGTTAATTTTAGGAGAATGGTTAGGAATAGGAGTCCCTAGTTTACTTTGACAATTGGGTAGTTAAGGTTGCTACATAGGCCTCATCGAATTCTAAATCCTATTAGATAATTTTTATAAAAGGATGCACTATTGTATTCTGATTCGATAGTATTATTAAAGTAGGTAGATTCGTAACTCCTCTTTCTGAAAGTTTGAAAAATGTCCTTTTATTTATTTGTTTGAATTAAAATATGATTTTTTGAATTTTATAAATATTTATTATAGAAGGCCTTAGTCACGGTTAAGTTTTGGAGTGCAAGATAACAAATTTTTTTGGCACTGAGAGTGTGGCGAGTGCTTTGACTAGTATTTTAGCCATGGTAGAGAAGACCGAGACATAGGTGTGCACTAACTAAGAAAACTCGACCAAATCGTGACATAACCCTAAAAATAATTTAATGACTTATTATTACGATTATTGGCTTTTAGAAGACCCGGTTGTTCCAAGCTAGCCCGAACCCGACCCAAGTCCTGGTGGTCATGTAGTGCGACCAACGTCGTCCATGTAGATATATTGATATGTATATATTGGTAGTCCATTTCTAGTATTGTGAAAAATTTCTATAAAATTATATATTAAATATAATATATGAATTATTGCTATTTAAATTTATATTTTACTTTAAAATAGGATAACCTTCTCTTAGAATGATATTTTGGGGATTTTTGGATTTACTTAGGCTATACATATATAATTGTGTATAAATAAATTCATAGTAGGTAGACGTAGTGCTTTATACATATTTTTCCTCGATCTTGAATATTAGAGAAATATAAATTTAAGTTTATATTTCTTTTGCCTTCGGTCATTTTTCCCTAATCATGATCATTTGAACAACTCAATCTTATCTCTTTTCTAAACATCGCCATATCATAAGTTCGTATTACTTATATTCTTTTCCCTGGACCTAAGGAATTAAAAAAAATAAAAAAAACTTCTCACTCAATTGTCTATAAATTTTGAGTTAAGTTTTTGGATTCAAGAGTTACCTCTCAATCGTTGAATATTGAATATCCGTGAAATAAGGATTAAAAGATTTTTAATTATTTTGACTTCGATCATTATCCTTCCTAATCAATTATTTTTCTTTTCAAGAAGCTCGTCTTATACTTAAAGAACAGATACCTTCACTTTTTCTATCTTTATCAACTTTTATGATATTTTAAGCTCCTTTGATATTCTTGGAGGATATAGTTGGAATAATTTTGATGACTTGCGATGATAAGACAGCAGCACACTGTCGTTACTTATTTGAATTATCGAGACTGCGGGTTCACTGCAGCCAGCAGCGCACTGGCGTGTCATGACCCCTAAGTTGAAATAATTTTAAGTAAGCGTGGGTGATCGAACATTATTAAAATTATGTCTTGGTCATCTTATTTCATCCTTGAGTTGTTATGTCAAGATTAGATAGAGTTGATAGGGTATTCGTTACCACAACATGGCTTGAGTTATGGAACCAAGAGTTTAATGCAACTAGCTGTACACTGGCGAGGCATAAATTCTCGATAAAATGACTTCGATTATGTTTGCGATTTAGAATACCATAGAGACAACTTCTTATTGGCATATAACTATTAAGTTTTCAGATTGATTTGTGCTTATTCCTAGTCACAATCTTCTCAATAAACCGGTAATTCTCCCTTCCTTTCTTATCCTTCTATGTTTTAGATTGTCATCCTTTAATGTAATTTCGACTGGATTCCTAAACTTATCTAGATTTTGATTCTAAACTCGTGCCTAAATAATTATGGATAAATATTTTAGGCATATCAAAACGATTTGGATTTGATCACCCTTGAGCAATTTTGATCATGACTAGACTCCCATTATTATATTTCGATCGAGTCAATTCGTATCCTTTCCTAGGTTTGATTCTATAATCATGCCTAAGCAGTTTTGCTTAACTAATTGATCGTTCCTAAACAAATTTGATCACGACTAAACTCTCTTGACCATAATCATAATCGTGCATATATTTTAGATCAATTATTGCTAATGTTATATTTTTCATTCTATTTTGATCATGACTATTTTGACCTTGTTCATGCTCGTGCCAACTTTCTAATCTTATCATGCTTGGATGACTTGCATGACTAACCTTGATCATGACTACATCTTAGTTGTATCCAAGCGGTTTTAACCATGTTCAGACTTTGTCTAAGTTTTGATCGTTGACCGTACTTATAATCCCAATAGCCGTTAATCGTCCCTAATGATTTATTATAGTATAGCTAATCCTATTTCAATTATATCCTTGACCATCGTGACTAGACTCTTCTGACTATACTTTAAATCATGCCATGGAAATATTTTAAAAAAAATTAGACACTATTCACGACCTAACCCCATTTCGATTATTGATCATATCATTTATTGATTATACTCTTAATCATGACTAATCGTGCCCTTCAAATTTTCGAGTAGGAAATTTTCTAAGGTGGGTAGAGTCTTCGATTGACGAACTTTTGTCGAAATTCTTTTTGAAAATATTTTAGAGCATTTAGAATTCAAGACCATAGCCAATGGTTCTAATACCAAGCCATACCTATTACCCCTTCCATTTCCACCCTAGTTGATCAATGCTTTTATCATATAATTTTTATTTTTATTATGAGCAGTTTCTCTTTCTTTTCTTTTCTTTTCATCTATTTTTCCTTATCATAATCTTACCATCCTTTTCCGCCGATCAACCAAGTCCGTCTATCTTGATAGTCCTTAAATTCGAGGACGAATTTTATTTCTAAGGTGGGTAGATTTGTAACCCCTCCTCTCGAATTTTCTTTTATTATTATTATTTTATTGTGCTTCAAGGTAATTATTCGTCGAGACATCACAAATGATATTTTCTTTTATCAAAAACTAATTTTAAAAATTAAATGTTTTTGAGAGCACTACTTTGTTTAATGAAAAGATTTTATCGGAGTATTTTAAGTTAAGTTTTGGATTTATAAAAATATAATTATGTATTATTCATTATTATTAGGATAAACAAAATTATTTGAGTTTTATATTTGACATGATATTCTTAAGTTAGGAATATTTATTATTCTTAATTGGTAATCCATTTGTAAAATAAATCTAAATTTATGCATTTAAATTATTGTATATTAATTAGTAGATTGTAATTAGATAGATTTTGTCTAAACGTTATTTAGATTGGATTTGAATTTATAAGATTTAGGCTTTGATAAATAGTAAATATTATTCAAATTATAGTAGTAATCAGCCATCAGATTAGATTTCTATATATGTGATTTAAACTGTTTGATAATATCAAATATATACCTTAAAATATTATTTTCTCGATTTCTAACCAGCTTTGATTTGATTTAAAAGTTTATTGAATTTGGGTTATATTAAAATTATCGAGTGTGATCCTTGAAAGATAATGAGATTTATGAAATTAATTTTAAATAAGATTTTAGTTTAATAAAACATATACTTTAAATTATTTTGATTATATCAAGTAATATATTTAAGTACGATGGGTATTATTTGAATTAAGATTGGATTATACTAACATATTTTAAATTATTTTGTTAGTAACAAATATTATCTTAGATCCTTTCATAATGAGAAGATTCTTATAGATTAAATACTTTAAACAAATATTTTGGTTTATACTTACTTAAACCTTATTTTCCTTTAAAATTATATAATTTGGTTATCTTGACTAACAAGGGTCAATAGGATTATTTTAATAGATTTTTGGATTTATCTATATATATTGATGACATTCAATATGATTCAAATTAGTCTTGATAATACTAAATACTAAGTTTAAAAGTAGTTGTGTAATCAGTTAAGATTGAGATTTGACTAATCTTGTTTTAAATTAAGAAATTAAGGTTTGGATTTTCCTAAAGTAGAATAAGGTAAACACAAATCATATGCGTAGCAATCTCTACCATATCTTCCCTATACTCGACCCAATCTGTATCCTTTGTGTAAACCTTTACTCCTTAACCCACCTTCCATCTCTTTATGTATATTAATCCTTCTCCTATCATCCTTCCCGTAAAAAGCCAACCACCAGTCGACTCCATCTCCTCCTCCCATGTCAGCCCTACTTTTCCCCGTCCATCCTCCTAACCACTGTTGCTATCATTAGACCACCACCACCATCATTCATCAAGATCACCACCACCATAGAGCCTCCATGGCACCCCTCGTCACCGCGCGGTCCATCACCAATTACGCTAATGCGCCATGGCCATTAGTGATGACCTCGTCTCCGCCTGAATCCACACCACTACTGCTATGACTATCACCAATTCCAACATCCAGCATACAACCACCAACACCATCACGTCAGCCGTGTCCGGACCTGTGTGTCTGTGTCCTTGCCCACAATAATTTCATTAATTCTTGTGTCGAGTCTTTACACCCCGGACATATCAGCACATCCAGAAAATGAAACCACAAACAAAGAATAGCCAGAGCCCTGACCTCCACAGCTTTCCTGCCCCCATCGACTCCGTGCCGATGCAGTACCCTAACCGCAGCACCGTGCCTAAGCCATGAGTGTGTTGCCTCGCCGTGGACGAGCGGCACAGTGTGCAATCGCCGGGAGCACCCTAGCGCCCACGCCAAGCTTTCAGGCATTTTCCCGCTGTCCCTTTCGGTCACCCTCCCCGTTTCTACCGTGGGCCAGAGCCTCCTCCGCCGATCGACGCCCAGAACCGCCGGCCGCCTTTAGACTTCTCCGTCGACCAGGAGATCTGCGTCGATGATCACATTTTTCGATCCGCCGCCTCGTCCTGTACCAGATCTGGGCAAGCCGCACTGTCGAGACCTCGCCGCTACGAACTTGAGGCCGAGCGCCGCCTGCGCTCGACAGATCTACGAGCAGCTTCTCTTTCTCTGAGCATGGTGCAGCCTTCCCGCGAGCCGCGACCGCCCCTGACTGAGTTTGCCGTTCGGTGCAGCCTCCCTCTTCCGACCCTCCGGTGCGCCACTTTGTGCGCCGTCGTGTGGCGATCGTGCCCTTCGCCTGGAATGGCAAATCGCTTCGCAACATCGAGCCACCACAGAAACCACCGACCGAACTCCACTCAAAGCACCGCCGTTGTTCCGGCCGCCCAGACTCGCCACCGTCTTGCACGCGCTCCAAAGGAGCACACCCCGCGGATCTGCACCTGCCACCAGCGCAGCGCGCGCGTCGCCACAGCCGCGCCTCCGACTTTCCCTCTCCCCATCGTTCTTTCCCAATCCCCACAGTAAGACTCTCTCTCTCTCTCTCTCTTTCCTTCTTTTTCTTTCTTTTCTTTAGTATTTTTATTAAAAAAAGGAAAATATTAAAATGGGTTGAAGATTTTGTTTGGGCTCAAGGCCCATAGATTTATTTTGGCCTATAAATATGTTTTAGAAATATATTTTGGCTTTGGGTTTTACTTTAATCATATTTTGGGCTTGGACCAAATTGGGTTTTATTATTGTGTTAAACAAATTGATGGACCTAATAATTTGGGCCAGAATTATTAGCTCATATGTAAAAAAAACTATTTTTGGGTTTTGTGTACAAGTATTTTTATCAGCATAATTAATAATATAATTATTGTTACCACTAGTATTATTGTAGTTATTTTAATAAATATATATTAAATAGATTCCAAATTTATTATGTTGGAAAAAAGTATAGTTCTGGGGAAATTATTATGGTCTTATATATATAATGGGTTTTGGTTTTGAGTTTTATTTTCCATTAGAATATGTTTAAGCCTTTTCAGTAATATTTTATATGCCTAAGAATATACGTATATCTTTGGGCTTTAAATTAATTCATACTTTTAATATTATTATTAAGTATTTTTACTCAATAATTTTATAAAATAAATATTTTCTTAAAGGGGTTCAATACATATTATGTTTAAATATAGTTTATAAGTATTTTATCCGAATAGATAAATATATTTTTCTAAATTGGGAATAACTTCTTCTAAATCAATTTTCTATTTGGATTAAGTCATTTCCGATCGCGACTAATCGTATTCATATTTTTCTTGACAAATCTGAATCTCTGCACATCGACCCTAGCCAATTGGACTATCCTGGATGCAAAGGTATTATCGGTTTCACCAGCAAAGGACCTCATGCAAATGCACTTTCTGATTGCTTTCGATTCATAGTAGTCTTTCCATTTCATGTTTATGCATATGTTATCTTGTTTGTTGACACATTGTCACACGAATTAGTGTCATATATATCTACATATATTATTTCTTGATTGTCATATTTTTGTGTTTCGTGATTTGTTCGAGTCCATGAGTAGTAGTCGGGAGGGAAATATTTTAGTAGACATGTGGGCTACCCCTTACCCATCTCCCGTGTCTTTCATGGAGAATAGCAGCTGCACACGACACGTGCAGGGTGCCGGATTTATCCCCTAGCCGTTCACATGTCGAAACTGATATTTCAAATCACATAGATAGTTATATTTTATTTGTTTTTCTTGTCTTCTTCACCACTTGTCATGTCATCAGTTACTTTCTAGTTTTATCTCTCATATGTTATTTTCATGTCTTGTTAATTCTATTGTGTTTTCGCATTGCCGTCGGTTTGTGTGCTTGTTCTATTCCTGACTAGAAATTGACATTTTTCAGGTTAGCTGTGGCTTCTCTTAGCATTGGGAGATACGAGTGTACTTGCAGGCCAAAACTTAGACTTTAGATAGATGTTGTAGCAATTTCAAATATGTGTAAGAATTTTGTATTTTCTTTCAAATATAAATATTGTAAATGTTGTAAATAAATTTAGAAATATGAATGAGCAATCAAATTACTTTTGTGATTTTGAGCATCTTGGCCGTGACAGCGTTCTACCACCGACTCTGCGACGTAGGCTGGCTTGGACACGTCTCGTATCCGAAAAAACGGGTGCGGGTCATGACAACGAGTCTTATGTGCCATTTGCAAATAAGTAGCACATGGGAACGTAATTGAGTAGGACACCATATGCATTGTGTAGTTGGCTCAAAATAAGTTAAAATTATATATTGTGTCATTTAGTTTGGATCAATGTCGAGTCTCTAAATTAATTTGGAAAGTACGACAAGTTTTACGGTAGATAACCTTTTGGCCTAAGTTGACTCAAAATTGTGCGACAAAAATAGAATACAAGAGAACATGTCTGAGTGGAAAATGATATATCAAATTGTAGATAAACTTGTCTAGATCAAAATTTATGAAGAATGTTTGTAGAGATTGGCATTTCTTATGCTCCAAAAATCAAAGCTACTAAAAAGTATATATTATAATCATAAATAATAGTGGGAGATATATAATAACCAATATATAATTTTAAAATATAAATTAAATACATATAAAATTAACAGGTCTTAGAGCAGAGTTCTATATAAGCATGGTATATGTAAGCACATAATAGTTCTATAGCCAGTGTACGTAGGAGCACGTGCAATAGTTTATTTAACATAAATATTTGTGTCTTTGCAGCTATATTGATTCATATCGACGTTATCGATTAATTGGAGAAAAGAGGGTCAAGAGGAGAAGGGTCAGTCACTCACTGTAGATTGAATGAACGAGGGAAATGAGTCTTCTAAGCCGTGCACCACCTACGTGATCACCTGAAATCGCATGAGCAAACGATCAATGCACTATCTTTTCCTTTGGGATTTGATATGAAGTGTGAAGTTCGAAGAATACATGCAATGAAATCCATAAAAAATATTCAAGAAAATACATTCACAAAAACAAAGCTAAAGAAGCAAGTACGACATAAAAGCATAGCAGTAGGAGGTCTCTTCCGACTCAACCGCATAGTTTATCCTCGAAACACTGCCTACTGAATATGGGACTTGATTTCGAAGAAGCCATTCCATAATGAGAAAATGATCTTAATTCAATCGGTCCCGACCAATCGATAGCGATAGTGTTATTTAACCATGTTCCCTATATCAGGAATGGAAAATGGGGTACGATATTGGGATGGGGTACTATATATTAACCAACTAAGAAAAGTTTTATCCTTGAAACTTAAGAATACAAGCTATCTCTAAGTAAATTATGAAGGAAACTTCTCATTCATCTCTGATTCGAGTTCTAAGGTCAACTCTTCGACCGAATGGTTCCTTCAGAGCATGCAAATGAAAGGGATCACACGATTAAGAAGCAACTTATCCTTACGCTCCAAGATCTGTATAGGTTCTTCCATAAATGATAAGTCTGCCTTCAGTTCTAGATGATCAAAATCAACCACGTGGATCGAATTGTACACATACTTCCGTATTTAAAAGACATGGAAGTGTAAGCCCCCTAGATTTTTAGAGTTATTTTATTATTATTATTGTATTTAATATAGTTATTAATAGATATTTTTCTGCTATTATTTTGATCATTAAATACTCTTTTCCGTAGCTTTAATTTTTGGAGTACAAGAAATGCCACTCTGTCGAAATGTCCTTCATGAGTTTGGAATAAGGATAGTGCTACTAGATGTGGCTACAAGAAAACGTCAAGTAGAAATACAGCATGTCACGAGCTAACAGTTCTATAGAAAGCAACATGGGGCATGCTAACTATCTATATAAAGTCTCTATCGCAGTACGGCGCGCACTAATGACCAAGATTGGTCAAATAGCCAAGTACTAGTAATGATATCAAGGAACTAGGGAGCAAGTCATATATAAAGTCTCTATCGTAGCATGGTATGTACTAACGATCGTGAATGGGGAACAAGTCATGTATAAAGTCTCTATCGCAGCACGGTGTGTACTAACGATCAAGTGGGGAGAACAAGTTACGGTACACCAACAAGGCATGGACACAACGATATAAAAGTACATGAAAGTAAATGACATACAGGTGATAGGGTAAACATGGAAATAAAATATGTCAAGACAACAAATAAAGAAAAGAATAGAGACATGTACAAACAGAAATAATTGAAGTATGCATGTAAAATAAACTGTCCATAGGGCAAGGTATACTTGCCTGTAACCGTTGTCTGAGTGTGTGCCTGACCAACACCAATGTCTTAGTTACTCCTTCCAAGTTCACCTATAATAATACAATATTATAAATACTCTATCGCGACTTACTATATATATACTTCCCATCTATGACTACATTAATTATCCATACTCTAAAATTGGTCCTAAGGTCGATACCACAACATACAACATATAAAGTACCAAACATTATTATCATTATAATTTATAACTATTATAAAATAATAATTTAATTATTGGAAAATACTTATAAATATATTTATATTACTAATAATACTATTCTAATGGTGGAAACTCAAGCATAATAGTCTCATGTCAATACTACAACATTAATATCACAATTTGAATAATAGTTGAGTCCCGAAACAACAAATAATTAAAAATATTTAATTATAGAAAAATTATAAAAAATAGTTAAATAATTTTTTTTTATCATCAAACCTTGCACAACAAGTATTTTAGTAAAGGTATATGAAGTATCAAGGCTTTTGGATACAAAGAACACATGATTTTTGGAGTTAAGGTGTTACGACAAATGTCAAGAATTTTAATAAATACTAAACGAACTCAAACTCAGCAAAACTATATGCGTTAAATAGTGCTTCATGTCTAATTGCTTATAAAAATTATTAGAAAGTTCAAATATGACCAAAAATAGACAAAAATCCACTCACAACAGATTTGGTCTATTCTGGACACCTTATCGTAGAATTGACGGCAGCGACAAACCGTTTGGAACTGTGTGGATGGCCAATTGAAAATGAAATTAAACATAGAGTTTTTTTTCATTATTTTTAGTTTTATGAAAAGGTCAGGTCAGGAAGCACACGAAACCCTAGCGTACCCGCTATGACAAATTTATCACAAGTTCAGTCGACTTTGGGTGCTTTCTAGTGCCTCATATCGACCAAATTAGGGGCTTGAGGCTTCTCGGAAAGGTGCCGAGGAGTTATGGGGGTGCCCTAGGCTCAAGATTAAGGTGGTAGGAGGGTTGAAAGAGGTCAGGATGATTAGTTTCTATTGGGTGGAAAGGAAAATGCCGAAAATAGAAAAATAAATGAGGGTTGCTTGATTTTCTAAAAAAAATTATAAAATCCACACAAAATAGGGAGCAAGGCTGTTTTAACGTGGGGAAAGAATATTTTGGGAGATTTTAGATTTGGTTTGGTAAGATTTGGAGAAGATTTGATGGTTTAAATCAAAGGTGTATCGCAAAGAGATTTGATTGGGTCTAAATTAGGAAAGTGATTATAGGATTTAATTTAAACTAGATTTAATTAATGTGGCTGCACATTAATCCAAAAAATTAATCTAAAATAGGTCTAAGAGGTTAGGGCACCCTATAATAGGCTCTACGAACCCTACTTGGACTAGTTTTGGGTCGGTAGAATTTTTGTGATCGATTTGAGTCCAATATGTCTATAGTTTCGACTTAGTGCCATTTGAAAATAAATAGCACATGAAAACTCAATTGAGTGGCACACCATTGGCATGTGTGTAGTAGGTTCGAAATATGTCAAAACTATATACTGGGTGAAATAATTTGGATCGGAGTTGGACCTTAATTGCATTTTGAAAAACTAGTCAAATTTGACGATAGAGATTAAAATGACTATTTTACCCCTAAAGTTGTACATGAAAAATATAGCACAAGAAAACACGTTTGGATGGGACATGATACATCAAACTAAAAGTGGACTTGTCTCGAATACGATGATGGACTAGATTTGAGAAATTGATAATTATTATGCTTCAAAAATCAAAGCTATGACAAAGTACCAATAGAATCAATATTGACTTTAAAATATAATTAAATATTAAATATACATATAAAATAATTAAAAATATTATCAAAAAAATTAAGGGGCTTACAACCTACCAACCTTAGAAAATTTTGTCATCGAAATAAAAATAATAATAATAAGCAAAAATCTATAACACAAGATTAAATAAGCTAAAACTTACCATAATCCGCAAATAGATGGTGATATTGCTCCCTCATAGAATCTTCTCGCTCCCAAATAGATTCTTGTAGAGAATGGTGCTTCCCTGTAACCCAGGACCAATCTATTCGTTTGCCCTCTAAGTGTCTTCTTATAAGTATCCATGATGCCAACTGGCTGCTCCTCGTATGATAAACTGGGTCCCTACGGTGATCTCACAGTGATCGACCATATGACTGGGATCAGTCACATACCTCCCCAACTGTGAGACTAGAATACATCATGCACTCCATCTAATGATGGGGGTAATGCAAGACGATATGCTACATCTCCAACACGCTTTATATGACTGATGGGTTATAATCCTATAGGTGAGGCTTCTAACTTGGCTTTTACATCTTTATCTATGACTAACCATAGAAAATTTTACCATTCCTTCGTAACTTCGTCAATCCTTAAACTATATACTATACTCCTATAAGTTACATCACCAACTTCTATAATAGTTCAATTAGCGATCCACTCCTTCTACCTATAAGCAATTTATACAATCCTTATGAGTAAGCCTAATCATTGATACCTATCTACGGGGTAAAGGTCGAGGCTGAACTAGATGGCTACATAAACCTATTGGTCATCCTTCTAGTCCTATTCTTTTATGGGTCATTTCACGACTAGTCTTACCGTGTATAGATATGATCGTCCAATCTACTTAGATCTTCTTACTGAAGAACCCTAGAGGGAAGGGTAGGGGGTGAATAGGGTAATAAAAAAGGATTAACAATAATAATAAATAATTTAAAGGATAATAAAGGAAGAGAGAATCATACACTTGATGTATCCTGGTCCTTCCAAGGGGCACTCCAGTCCCGAAACTCTCTCGGGCTTTAATCCACTATTTGAGTAAATAGTTACAACACGAGTTTAGATCTGAAGAACTCGTCAACTTCTAACACGAGTTTGGATCCAAAGAGCTCGTCAACTTCTTACACACGAGTTTTCCTCCAAATGCTTGTCAACTTCAACTTGAGAGAAAGAAAGGTTTCGATCTTCTTAAATACTTTGAAGATCTAAGATTATAACTCTTGAATACTCTTGCACTTTTGATAGAAAACTAGTCGTTGGATGCATTAAATGCTCATTAATGAAGAGCGTTGGATTTGAAATTCAAATAGCCACCTTAGCAAGAATGGATCATCCGACGGTGATCTACGGTGATCCATCGGATCATCTGTTTAGACCCACAAATGCTTGCTATTTCAAAACAGATAGTCCAATGTTTTTTTGCAAAAATCCGACAGATAAGCTGTTAGAACCAACAAAAAACTTACTGTTTCAAAATGGATCATCCGACGTTGATCTGCGATGAACCGCGGTGATCCGCCAGATCATCCGTTTGGACCCACAAATATTTGTTGTTCCGAAATGGATAGTTCGACGAATTTTCGCAAAAATTCGACAGATGATCTGCCTTCTTTATAGTTACTCATTTAAGGTTTTAGCTTTATCATCCATACGAAAGTGTTTATACTGGTTTCCTATGTATTACAGACTCTTGTTAAGCTGGATCTTGACTTTATGAAACCTCTGCGTTCCTTAATTGTGATCCAATAATGAGTTTGAGTGGTAGGTGATGGAGATCCAATAACGAGTCTGAGTGGTAGCTTGTGGATGCATAAATCTTTCATTTGGTAGAGGCTTTCTTTTGAACCTGGGGAGTAGATAAATCTAAAACAATATAGGCATTAATTGTAAGTATCAGACTCAATGTGCCAATAATCTTCCTTATTTTGATAATGGACAAATATACTATTTTTGAGAGATAGCTCCCCCGTAATTAAATATCTCCCCCTCAACACAACTTCTCCCCCTTTGTCACTTATGCAAAATGAAAGATGAGATACTAAGAGCAGTAAAAAAAGCAGAGTAGATAACAAGCATATACATTAAAAAGGTAAAATAGGTGGATAACAGACACGGCATACTATTTCCTGCTAGAAGACAAAAGATAGTGATAAAGATGCACTTTAAACATCATTTTTAAGTCCACAAAAGACTGTACACAACAAAAACTGACACCTTATTGACTCTAGGACACCATCCACTAGTGCTAGTGATCATCAGTTATTAGGGTCATCTGTCGGGTCTGTATCATCAGCAGCATCATCATCAATCCTCGCAGCAGGAGTGAAAGAACCATTGGGATCAATGTCATCTGGATACATAAATCCATAGACATTTGGGTCAGAGAATTGTGGTCCCTGGTAGGCCAGGTTGGGTACAGCCGGGTCGATAAGAGGATTGTTCTCCAGAAAGCAATATTGAAAATAGTACGCCTGATCCATGAAGCCATGATGGATTAGGGTACCCAGACCCCGGATGGCATCCTGGATGCGCTCTGGGGTAGCGATGGTGAGGGAGTTGAAACAGTGTCAATGTACTGACGAATCTTAGCGGGTATAGGTGCCGAAGCCGAAGGAGTAGAGGAAGTGCCAGTAGGAGGTGGTTGAGAAGTCGAGGGTCTTGATGAAGAGTGGAGGGGTCACAGCTTTGCTTGGCAAGAAGAGATAGCTTCTTAGCTTTTGGACAGTTGGTGAGGTCTATCCTTTTGGCCTCCAAAATCATGGTGATGTACATGCTGTAGAGAAGAGACCAATGGTTGGCCTCTTGGATCCGGATCATAGAGTAGATCACCGTCTTGGCAAGTGTGAAAGGCTTGTGGGCAAAGAGGTAGTACATAGTGATAAGCTCCTCAGTAGTGTGGCTATCCATGTTGCTAGACTTTGGGGTGATGGAATGGCAAAGAATGCAATAAAGATCATGGTAAAAGGGACTCAGGTCTTTGTCCTCTAGTTTGAAAGAAGTGGCAAGATCACAGATGCAAGAGATGAATTCTTTAAAGGTGTAGTCTGGAGAGAGCTTGATTGTGTCCACAGTAAATAGAAGACAATAAATGTTTGGACATTCTAGAATGCCAAGAATGGATGCTAGAGAGGTGGCGTTGACAGTAATCTTGACGCCACTGACCCTTGTCTCAAACTCCGTATGGTCTCCACTCGCAACTAGGTTGCAGTAGAACATTTGGACGACGGCGGGATACACATCCACTTGTCTCTCCAAAAGATCAGAGAAGCCGATGGCGTCGAAGATTTCTTGATGGTTTGGAAAATAGAGAAAATAAATTGGCTTGCCGGTGAACATAGGGAGGTTGCTGAAGATGTTGAACCATTCGCGGGATTGTTGTGCCATACGAAAGATAGTCGGGTTATGGCCATGGTCGGTGGGGTTGTATAGGAACAAGGATATAGGAGGAGGAGCTTGAAATGAAGAAGAGGAGGAACCATAGCGGGAGCATTTTTGAGACATGGCATGAGAGCGAGAGATGGCCGGATTTGGGCAGATTTGGGGCGGATGATCAGACAAATTTAGGTAGGAAAGCTCGTAGGAATGGAGAAGGAGGGATGTATGAGTTTTAAAGGAGAGGAGAGGGTGTAATGAAAGAAGTAGATAGGTTTTTAATGAGGGATGTGAAAGGTTGGAGGAGTTTAGGTAAGTGTACAACTATTTTATGAAGAAAATAATGGATTTTGGAAAGAGAAAAAGGCATATTCGTCCCAATCTTTGATAGAAAGTCACAGGTGGATCATCCGTCGAAAATCCGCAGTTTTTCCCTTTGGATCCGAATATTTTAAAAATAAAGAAAATAGGGAATGGAACGATCGAAAAGGTGATTCCTGCCAGCTGTAATGCAACGGATCATCCGTCGGACTTTCGCGAAAGTTCGTCGGATTATCTGCTTGGATTTAGAATAATTTTTTAATAAGGCCAATTTCTCGACAAATGAAAGAAAATCGATCTTCGGCAAGAGGTTTGGTGAAGATGTCAGCTAGTTGATGCTCAGTATCAATAAATTTAAGACGGATGTCGCTCTTATGTTGATGATCACGCAAGAAGTGGTATCGAATCTTAAGTGTTTCATGCGTGAGTGACAAATTAGATTTTTAGTAAGATTAATAGAGCTAGTATTGTCACATTTGATAGAAATACCATTTGAAGAAATACCATAGCCTACAAGTGTTTGTTTCATCCAAAGAATCTGTGCATAATAACATCCAGTCGCAATGTGTTCGACCTCAGTTGTGGAAAGAGCAACTGAGTTTTGTTTCTTACTAAACCATGAATCGAAGGATTTCCCTAGGAATTGGCATGTGCCGCTAGTGCTTTTTCGGTCAATCTTGCATCCGACAAAATGTACATTCGAGAAGCCGATAAGCTCAAAGGATGAACATTTTGGATACCAAAGTCCCACATTAATGGTGCCTTTGAGATACCAAAAAATATGCTTAATGGCATACAAATGTGATTCTTTAGGGTTTGCTTGCTATCGTGCACATAAGTAAACACTAAACATGATATTGGGACGACTAGCAGTTAAGTAAAGTAAGCTGCCGATTATACCTCGATACTTATGAATGTCGGCCGAGACACCAACTTCATCTTGATCAAGCTTGGTCGTTATGGCCATAGGAGTTCTCATTAATTTGGATGAGTCTAGTTCAAAGCGCTTAAGAAGATCCTTTATGTATTTTACTTGATTGATGAACATGACTTGAGGTCCTTACTCGATTTGTAGACCAAAAAAGAGTGATAGTTCTTCCATCATGCTCATTTCAAATTAGTCCTGCATAAATTTGGCAAATTCTATAAGTAATATTTTGTTAGTGGAACTAAAGATTATGTCATCAACATAGATTTGAACTAATAGAAGTGTGCCATTGTGAGTTTTAATAAAAAGTGTGGTGTCAACTTTGTCCTTGGAGAAGTTGTGAGAAATGAGAAAGGAGCTAAGGCGCTCATACCAAGCACGAAGAGTTTGCTTGAGGCCATAGAGGACTTTGTGAAGTTTGAAAACATGATCAGAAAATTGAAAATCTTCAAAGCCAGAAGATTGATTGACATACACCTCTTATTTAATAACACGATTTAAAAAGGCACTTTTGACATCCATTTGAAAAAGCTTAAAATCATTAAAACAAACAAAAGCACAAAATATTCGAATAGATTCAAGACGAGCAACCGGAGCATAGGTTTTTTTTGTAGTCAATGCCTTCCTCTTGGTTATAGCCTTGAGCAACCAATCGAACTTTATTACGAGTGACGGTACCATCCTCATTAAGTTTATTTTAAAATAACCACTTTGTCCCAATAATGTGACAGTTGCGGGGCTTAGGAAAGAGTTCCCAGACATTGTTTTGCTTAAATTGATTAAGCTCTTCTTGCATTGCAATCATCCAAAATTTATTACTAAAAGCATCATTAATACTCTTAGGTTCTATTTATGAAATGAAAGCCACATTTGCGCAGTGATCACTTGTAGAAGATCTAGTGCTAACCCGTGAGGAAGGGTCACCAATAATAAGCTCCTTGGGATGATGGGGGACAAATCTCTATTCTTTAGGGAGATTCCCTTGAGGAGACTCTATTGGTAGAGAGTCTTCGCGTGGAGTAGTCTCAACTTCATTACTAGATAAAGGAGCACTAGTATCTCCAAGAGAAGAGTTTTCCAAACCAAAAGAGATGTCATCAACATCATTCGAGGAGCTAGATGTGGAAGTATTAAGTTCATCGAAAGAGACATTGATTGACTCTTCAACTACAAGACTTCTTTTGTTAAATACACGAAAACCTTTGCTATGCATAGAATAACCAAGGAAGATACCTTCATAGGTTTTTTTTTTCAAATTTGCGTAGGTTATCTTTGGTGTTCAAAATAAAGCATTTGCACCTAAAAACTTTAAAATATTCAATAGAGGGAATTTTGTCAAACCAAAGCTCATATGAAGTTTTCTTAGAAATAGGTCTAATCAAGAATATTTATAACATAACATGCCGTGTTAACGGCTTTCGTCCAAAAGCATTAGGGGAGCTTGTATTGGTTTAACATGACCATTGCTATATTCCCAAGGGTTTAATTCTTTCTTTCCACAACACCATTTTTTTTGGAGTTCTAGGACAAGCAAAATCATGACCAAAACCATTTTTATCACAAAACCTTTTAAAATCGGCATTGTCAAATTTTCCTCCATAATCACTTCTAATTTTGTTGATCATAATTCCTTTCACTTTGAACACGTCTATAAAAAACAACATATTCATGAACAGTATCACTTTCATTTGCAAGAAAGATAACCTAAGTAAATCTCAAAAAATCATCAACTAAAAGCATATAAAATTCCACCAAGACTAGCTACTCTACTAGAACCGAATAAATCCATATAAATAAGTTGGAGAGGTCTAGTAGTGTAAGCCCCTGATTTTCAAATTCATTTTTAATTAGTGTTAATTAATTTTTAATGTCATTTATAGCCTTAATTAATTATTAGGAATTTTTAGGAATTTTTCTAGAATTTTTAAATGATTTTAAAATACAAAAATATTGATTTGTAATTTTTTAAAATGTTTTAATATCATTTTGCAATTTTTTGAATTGTTTTTATATTAGTATGCAATTTATTTAATTATTAATATGTCAGTTTATAATTAGTGAATTGTTTTTAATTATGGAATGCAATTTCTATTTACATATTGGGGACTTAGGGACCTATTCGTAAATTCCTAAACTACAGGGACCTAAACGAAATTCCTAACCCTAACTGCCCCCGACGACTAGCCACGTCGCCGGCGACCGACCGACCTACTTTTCCCCACTTTCCCCGGCCAATCCACCGACCTAAGCCCCTATTTAAAACCCCCCTTCGACCCTCCAGTCAAAACCCTAGCTCTACCCACCTCCACGACCACCGTAGCCCTTCATCTCCGGCGAAAACCCTAGGTTCTAAACCCTAACTCCGGCGTACCCTAGCGCCGCCCCACCGTCCATCGTCGCCAGTCGTCACCACCACCGTTCGACTCGCCTCGACGAGCCGACCCCAGCGCCACCACTCCGCCACCGCCACGACGTCTCCTCCGCCCGTCAGCACCCCCGAAACCCACTTCGACGGCCGGACACGTAAGTGTCAGCTTCATTTCGTGTCGGCTGTGTCTCGATTTCACGTGAGAGACTCGCCAGGACACGGGGATGTTCGTCCAGTAGCTGGACACGAGAACTAGGGTTCGTACGTATCGTGCGAAGCACGGACACGAGAAAACCCTGTGTCCTTAACTGTCAGGACACAGGACAGATTTTATATTTTTTTTTATTATTAACCTAACCTAAAACGAAATAAACTAAACCCAAACCTATTCCTAACAATCGGGCCAACTGGCCCACTGGCCAGCGCGCTGTAACTAAAACCCTTTCCCCCCCCCCGCTCGGTTAGCCCGAGTTCGAGCCCCCCTGCTGCTGTTTCTTTTCTTTTCTTTTCCTTTTTCCTTTTCTTTTTTTCTTTTTCTTTTTATATGTAATTATATATATATATGTATACATATATTTGTATATATGTATATATGTATTATTATACATACTATATTTAGGTATATATAGTTGCTGTTTTTATATATATATATATATGAATATACTTCATTATTTTATGTATGTATATATATATATATATATATGTGTATTATGTATACATATATATTTATGTATATATATTTCCTTATGTATATATATTATTATATATATACTATTATATATATATATGTATACATTAATTTTGTATATATATATATATGTTATATAGATAAGTATTTTTTCTTATATGTATGTATATATACATATATTTGTATATATATATATATAATATATAGTTGAAAAAAAAAATATATATAATATATAGTTGAGCATTTTCCTATATATATAAATATCCCTATATTTATATATATATATTATTTCCTATATGTATTTTACTTAGCTTAGTGTAAATTATTTATCTAAAATAATGTTCATACTTTTATAGTTACTATGTAAAACTTTACCTTATTAAAATATTAATATTTATTTTGCAGTCCTATCACCTAGTATTTTCTGTATATTTAAATTACTGCAACCATTTGGTGTCCAAGCCTAGCATGGGTATTTGGGCTCAAATGTGTTTTCACACATTCAAGACCTGTTCAAGTCATATTGGACTTGATTCATGGCCTTGGGTCCTGTATTTGAACTTTGGTTCAAATTATATACATGGACAAAATACGCAGATAATTAATTATTGTGTGCATTGTTGTTTTTGATTTTCTAAAAATACTTAAAGTATTGCTAAAATTATGGAAAAATAGTTTTTAGATACTATGTTAAGTTAGCTAATTTAGTATAATTTTTGTAGTATTTAATTTACTGTTTTGCCACTAGTTTGGCATATGAAACCAAAACTCACTTTCTGTATACTTAGGAAAACTGATTTTTATAAAATATTTGTACTGGTTAATAAATTCCAGAAAAATTATAATAAATTTCTATAGTTAGCAAGAATCGTTTTGGTACTTTGTTTTATGCAAAACTAGGCCTTTTGTCTATCTCAAAAATTGTTAGAACACAATGATCTTTTGATTTATTTATTGATTAATTATGACTTGTAGCTTTTTGTGTTATTTGGAGTTTTAGTCGTGTTGAACCCCATCCCTCACTAGTGTAAAGATCCTAGAAAGTTAGTTAACATAGTGTGTCACCCCACATTGGTCTCCTATGCCAAGTCATCATTTTGGCTAGGTGCCCAGTCACAAGTCGTGTTTCACCAATTAGTGTCCTAGTGTTTTAGCTTAGTGTAAAACTAAGTTATTGTATTTACTTCTACAGTGACGAGTTACCAGGCATCCATAGCACATTTATCGCAGCTTGTTTTACTTTGCTAGAGGTAAGTACTTTCTACGAACTTTACATATTGTCACATAAAATGAACTGCAAACCCCACCATGTTAAATACTGATCCTTGGGGTAGCAAGTTAGATCTCTACATGTTGTACTTTCAGTTACTACCATGCTTAGAACAGTCTTGATGTATCTCTCACATGATTAGAATATGGGTTATGGGGAAACTGATAGTAGAGTACGTGATCATACCCCCTCTTCAGTACCGAGCAAAGTTACATTTTATATGATATTGCGCCGTAGGCCTTACTCTCCAAGCTGTATTTGTACGTGTGTACATATATCGCCTTTACACTTGTACGTATGTACATTTTATTTACATTGTGCCTCAGTACATTGTACACCTATTGACCGATCACGTACCTGCTACAGTTTTAAATATTACATATACATCTGTCTCTATGACATATGTGTCCTTGCCATGATAGACTGTGTGATGCCATACTTTCCAGTTATTCCTCCCATGTTCATTTCCATGTTTCATATGCTAGTTTGCTAGATTTAGTACTTGCTCCCGTCCTA
Source organism: Iris pallida (assembly GCA_029216955.1). Classification (NCBI taxonomy): domain Eukaryota; kingdom Viridiplantae; phylum Streptophyta; class Magnoliopsida; order Asparagales; family Iridaceae; genus Iris; species Iris pallida. Next base: position 1,600,462 of record JANAVB010041418.1, on the reverse strand, counting down.
ACAGGATAACGTTGTAGGTATACTTACTGAGGAGGAGTTGCTCTGTGATTCGTATTATGGAGTCACTGCTGAGGACCCGGTTTTGCCATACGAGGATGTTCCTGCGGGGAGACTCGTCTAGTTTGCTTAGCTGCTTGGGATACTTAGTGTAGTCATGTATTAGACTATATCATTTTGTAACTGGACATGTATCCAGTTTTACATTTCAGACTTGTACTTTGGACTTATTTCTATATACGACGACTTTTGTGTTTGGAGCATTTATGATTCTTCTTCACTTATAGAACTGTTAGCACATTTAGTCTTATCTTGTTATCTCTAGAACAGCTTACTGCGCTTCCTCTTAAGCGTAGGCTGGACATGGCTCGGCCCGGTCCAACAATTTGGGTAACGGGTCGTGACAAGTAGTGCTCACCGAGTTGATGAATTTGAAAGAAGATTTTGTTAACTTACTCTTCTCGCATTTTTCACATACCATGTCTTTCTTGAATGGAATGCTTAGGAGTCCTCTAACAAATTTCTTGGTAGCCAGTCGGGAGATGGTGTCCGTATTGGTATGTCCAAGTCTCATATGCCAAAGCCAACTCTCATCATTCTTTGCTACTAAGCACCTGTCAATATTAGTGCTTTCAACAAGATAAATAATACCTTCATACAAAGTAGAACCATTTGTGCTATCAGAGATGAAGCACTTTTGTTTAACAAAGTTAACATCATAGCCATTATCTGTGAGATGGCTAATGTTAAGAAGGTTGTGCTTAAGATTTGTAACAAGGAAAATTTTATTAATGCAAGGATAGGAAGGGGAGCCGATATTACCATGTCCAATGATGTACCCCTTTAGATTGTTACCGAAGGATACGTGTCCTTCCTTCTTCATCGACAGCATTACAAAAAGTGAAGCATCATTAATCATATGCCGTGAGCAACCGCTATCGAGGATCCACTTGCTTCTATGCGATGGAGGGTTCACCTACAACATAAGTTGAAGATGAATACTTTGGTACCGAAAAATGTTTGGGTCCTTGACTGTTAGTTTTAGGAACCCATTTAAACATTCTCATGTCAACAAGTTTTCTTATTTGACAGTAATGAGATGTGCATCCAAGTAAACCATAATAGTGGCACATCATGGGTGTTATAGGTCTAGAGGTAGGTGAATGAGTATTATGTGCATTAAGAATTTTTGTAGATTGAGGAGTTCTAGCATGAGTGTTATAATGATGATAGTAGAGAGCATGATGTGATGTGTTTGTGTTTTTCTTTTCAAAGGGTCCTCTTCGTGTGTGTATTTGTTTGGGATATGACCTATATGTTGTGTTCTTGTGAGTGTAATTCTTATGGCTAGTGCTGTGATGTGTGTTGGTGTGTCTTTGATTATGGCATTGTGTATTTGTGTAAGCCATGTCTCTATCAACTTGTTTCTTGCTATTGCAAGAAGGTCATTGAATTTGATAGAGGTTGCATATTCTCTTTGGTTAGCGGCAAGTATCTTGTGTACAGCAAGTTCATATCCTTCTTTAAGGGATTGATATTCAACGTCATTTTTCTTGATGACATCTTGGGCTTCTTGGAGCTTTAGTCAAAGAGACTCAATCTCATCTTTGTCAGAAGCAGGAGACTTTTTTTTATATCAAGGATGATATTAGAAAGTCTTTCTATTTCTTGCTTGAGTGTGTCAATCTCTTTGAGAGATTTTCTGTGTTTACTTCTTATATGTGTTCAACGTATAGTTCAAAAATGAAAATTTCTAATTTAGTGTAAGAGAGAGCATTCATAGAAAAGTCATCGAGTACCTGATTTGATTTCGTAGCCATGAGACAAACATTTGTATTGTGTTTACATTATTTGTCGTTGTTCGAGTCACTAGCATCACTTTCACACCAAATGCTAGCATTTGCATACTTCCTTGAGGATGAGATTCCTTTGCTTGGCCTCTCGTATTTGCCAAATTCTCTTCTTCCTATTGGACAATCCTTTTTGATGTGTCCGGTCTTCTTGCAGTTGTATCAAGAAGGTTCTTCATCCGTGTCCCTTCTCGAATGATTTGCTTTGTTGATTTTAAAGAACTTTCGGAAGTGCTTGGCGGTGAGAGCAATTTCTTCGTCATCTGAATCGTCATCATCGGAGATCTTTTGAGGATAACTTGATGGCCTTGAGAGTAAGGGATTTTTCTTTTTTCTTTTTCCTTCGTCTTCACTTTCTCCTTTTCTTGTATAGAGGCTTTCTCTTGATTCTTCATGTCCAGTTCGTAGGTCATCAGCTTTTCCACGAGTGTCTCAATGTTCATTGTCATTAGTTCATTCCCTTTGATGATGGCGGTAGCTTTGGGGTTCCATCCCATGGTTAATCCTTCGAGAATCTTTTAAATCTTTTCGTAAGTGGGATATACCTTACCAAGAGAAGAGAGGGTTAATGATATCAAAGAATCGAGTAAACATAACAATAGTAGACTCATCGTGTTTCATTTGAAAGATTCATACTCTTGAGTGAGTCTATAATCTTTGATTCCTTTACTTGTGATGTTCCCTCGTGCATGACTTCCAAAAGTTTTTATATTTCGTTAGAAGTTTTGCAAGTAGAGATTCTATTGAATTCATTGTTATCAAAAGCACAATAGAGTGCGTTCATAGCCTTTGCATCCCATCTTGCGACCTTTTTATTGTTTTCGGAAAATTTATCTCTAAGGATTTCCCAAACTACTTCCTCAATAACTATGGAAGATTTAGGGATGCCATTTACAACACAATCCCATAGATCAAAATCTAGGAATTTCAAGTAAATTTCTATCCTAATTTTCTAATAGTTATAGTTAGTTCCATCAAATAGAGGAGGTCTAGTTATGGAGTGTCCCTCATTGTGGAATCAGTTGGTACTAGGGTTAGGGGCCATGGATCACTCTAAGGATGTAAATCCAAATCAAGAGACTAGGCTCTGATACCAATTGAAGAACCCTCGAGGGGGGGTGAATAGGATAATAAAAAAAGATTAACAATAATAATAAGCAATTTAAGGATAATAAAGGAATAGAGAATCAAACATTCGATGTATTCTGGTATCCTCCCAAGGGGCACTCCAGTCCTGAAACTCTCCGGCTTTAATCTACTATTTGAGTAACAATAATGCTAAATTTACTACAAACTTCTTACTACCTTCTTACAACCCACTGACCTCCCCTGCTAACATGGTCCCACCCGGCCCCACCTGGTCCCACTTATAACCAATGGAAATCGGCCACGTAGCTAATTGTAAGCCCTTGGTTGTAGGAAGGTTGTAATTGTAGCATTTTCCTTTGAGTAAATAGTTACAAAACGAGTTTGAATTCGAAGAACTCGTCAACTTCTAACACGAGTTTGGATCCGAACAGTTGGTCAACTTCTTACACACGAGTTTTCCTCTGAAAGCTCGTCAACTTCATACACACGAGTTTTTCTCTTAAGGCTCATCAACTTCAAATCGAGAGAAAGAAAGATTTAGATCTTTTTGAACACTTTGAAGATCGAAGATTACAACTCTTGAATACTCTAGCACTTTTAATTGGATGACAAATTAAAGCTTGTAGAGTAATGGTAGAGCTCTTTGGTAGATAAGAAATTTAAGGCTGAAGTGGATACGTATTTATGAAAAGGGTAAAATCTATTTATACAAATTCAAGAAGATAGAGCATTTACTACAGCTGAACAGATGATCCGTCAGTTGTCCGCGGACATCCGGCGGACCATTCGTTCAAACAGTAATGGCTAGAAAACTAGTCGTTGGATGCATTAAATGCTTATTAATGAGGAGCGTTGGATTTGAAATTCAAATAGCCACCTCAATAAGAACGGATCATCCGAGGGTGATCCGCGATGATCGACCGGATCATCCGTTTGGACCCACAAATACTTGTAAAATGGATAGTCCGACAGATTTCTATAGAAATCTGACAGATGATCTGTTCGAACCAACAAAAAAACTTGCTATTAAAAATAGATCGTTCGATGGTGATCCGCGATGATTCGCCGGATCATCCGTTTGGACCCACAAATACTTGTTGTTCCAAAAGAGATGGTCCGACGAATTTTTGCAAAAATTTGACTGATGATCCGCCTTCTTCATAGGTACTCTTTTTAAGGTTTTAGTTTTGTCATCCATACGAAAGTGTTTACACTGGTTTTCTATATATTACAGACTCTTGTGAAGCTGGATCTTGACTTTGTGAAGCTTTTGTGTTCCTTGATTGTGATCCAATAAAGAGTCTGAGTGGTAGCTGATGGAGATCCAATAACGAGTCTGATTAGTAGCTTGTGGATGCATAAATCTTACATTTTGTAGAGGCTTTCTTTTGAACCTGAGAAGTAGATAAATCTAAAACAGTAGAGGCGTTAATTGTAAGTATCAAATTCAATGTGCCAATACTTACCCTATCTAACACGCTTATATTAATAGTCACCTTGACACTATCGTTAGATAATAATTTCTCTAGTACTTCTAATCTAAGACCTATTTTAGTCAAAAGATAGCAAGATTTAGTCTCTTAATCATAGGATTGCTAGTTAGGGTTAGGCTCTATACTGTATTATATCCTAACTTATTCTTTGGGAAAGTATCTATAAAATTATACCCACCTTAGCTATTCACCTAGTCTTTTAAAGCATGGATTCCTATCTTTTTAAAGTAAAATTTAAACAATAATGGTTCTACACTGTCTATTTATTTGAGATATCTATCCAAACCCTTACTACCTAAGATAGCTAATTCCTTTTTAAAACACTTCTATCAACTACATTATATCAAATGATGAAATATAATCCAAATGGTTCACCAAGTACGAGTATTTGCCCTTCCGAAATAAGGAAATATGAGAGTCCAAGACAAGGAGTTTAAGAAGGATGATTGACTTCAATTATGAGTTCCAAAGGCAATGGATAAAACAAAAAGATTTTCAAAGAAATTATGGATTGAGATCCTAATACTGTAAGACCCCTGATTTTTGGATTTTATTTTTAATTATTTTATATGGATATTTTAAATATTAAAGTCAATAATGGCTATGTTAGTAGTTTATCGTAGCTTTGATTTTTGAAGCACAACCAATATTGTTTTCTCAAATCCAATTCCATAATTGAATTCTAGACACGTCCACCTTCAGTTTGATATATCATGTCCCATCCAATTTTTCTTTTCAACATTCTTTTGACTTCACACAATTTCGGGTCAACTTAGACCATTTGATCTTTTATCATAATTCTAGGCCCAACTTCTAAATTGATTTCGGGACTTGGCACAGATGGAAACCATATGACCCAATATATGGTTTTGATTAATTTTAAGTCTACAATGCACATGCATAGGGTGTACCATTCTCGAGTTTCCATATGCAACTTATTTGCAAATGGCACATGAGACCCATTAAATTGATTTTCGGGTCCAATTTGACTAGTAATGTCACTCGGACCGTAATCTAGTCAACCCTACTAGTTAGAACATAACTAGGAGTACCAAAACTAAGTATAAATATATTTAAGAGAATTTTAAAGATTAAATTGCAGGCATATGCAATATCCCCTTATATCTTTGACTTGGTCAAACTACTATCCAAATTAGAAAACCTATTACTAATAGTATACTTTGGAGAAACAAATCATATCCAAATTAAATCAAACCAAAGCCCATGCCCTAATAATATAAATATCAACCAAAAAAATAACCTATTCCTCTCTTTTCATAACCGCCAACACCCCCACGTAGCCCCTACTTGCGCGTGGCCACAACCCCCAAACCCGAAACCCTAGCCGACCCCCTTTCTTCACAAAATCTAATTTATTCTCGACTTCTGCACCAACTACCACCACACTCATGACCCCCCTTAACGTTCTCTTCCACCCTAGCAACTATAGGAGCATACTTGTCGCCATTAGAGAGGTGCACGACGTGCTACTTGGGCCGAAACTCCGCCGAATTGAAGTCTAAAACGTCACAACAGGTTAGTTGACTTGTGAATGATGTTTTACCCACTTTTTCTCATCCGTTTTACTTCAAACAAAATTTGAGAGTTATCTTTATATGTCTACTCCAACCTATGATCGCTGGATCCCCTAGTTCTAAGAGGTTTGCCCGTGGTCTCGATTCTACGATGGGATGTCCAGAACTGATGAATTGTGTTGCGAGCCATTATTCACCTATCTATTGTTAGTTTCTAATATTATTACATTTTTTTCATAATTTAGACATCGATACCTTTTTGGCGCATATCTGTAAGTTAGGTTTTGCTTCCGTTTGCTATTTTAAAAAATTCATGACAATTGCCGTGTCACCGAACTCCGAATTTTTTTGCTTTCCTTGTGTCCAAAAGTGTCAAAACTCCATCAGTTCATATTAAACTTTATGTTGTCCAAGGTTTAACATGATAAATACTATTTTAACTAATTTTTGGGATTTTTATAGGATTTATTAATTTTATTTAATCATTGTTTTGGGACTAAATTAATGGGTCGAATTGAGGAAGTCATATATGGCATTGACATATGACCTATTGTGAAAGGTTTTCCCTATTGAAAATATAATTATAGCAATATATAAGTATTTATAGATAAATTCTAGAATTTAAATATATTATTTTGTTATAATTGTAAAGTATTTACGAGAGGATTTGGTACCTATATGTACTTATATAATAGATACAGTGTCGTAGCAACGTTATGGCAAATAGGAGGCGTAGATACTCCTATAATTTATATATGATATATTTATATAGAATATTAATATAATATATTATTATAGGTGAGCTTGGGAGGATCGACAAGGACATAGAAGTTGGTCAGGCCTACCCGCAGGCAGCAGTTACAGGCAAGCGTGCCTTGCCTTCATTACAAATTATTCTTTTCTGTCTTGTTGTTCATTTTGATTAGCATTGCATGACGTAGGACATTAATACTTAGTGTCCGTTTATAGATGGGTACCGATGTTATGATAATGACATCGAGTATTGACACTAGGCATTAATTACATATTGATGTGTCCATTGACACGTTTGACCACAGGACACCGACATATTCATGATGTAAAGTTTACATGACTATTCATGGTATTAACCTCGTGTTAGCATTCTAGATTTCTTTATCAGTATTGCTATTACTTTCGAGATGACTGTACAAACTTGACATTGCTAGATTCTAGACATGGGGATTGGGGAGAACTTGACTACAATATCAGACTTATTATCGTGTGGCCCGTTGTTTATTGACCTTTATCTATGTAGAAGTGTAATGGATTATCACTGTCAAGAATTGATTATCCATGGTGACACGACACGGTACTGGGGACAATATCCTGCTGAGGAGCTTGTGAGCTTTAGTGGAAGGGATCTAGTATTCTAGAAAAGTATCTCACTTGTATAACACATAGACGGATACAGTAGATTGCCTTAGTTCATACTTTCATTTCTGTACCTTGGCATATATATTATGCACCATGCTAATCCCTTGAGGACCTGACTATTTTCCAGGCTTAGACGAAGCTGAAGACTACCCGAAGGTTTACGGTTCGGGAGCACAGACTGGAGACATACCAGCACAGGAGGACGAGATAGTTCCAGAGGATTTCTCGTGATCATGTTACCTTCATATTTAGTCTTCCTATATTATTTCCTTTTCTTTCCATCAGACTTGTAGTTGATTGGTACTTTATTTCTTTCTCTCTGGTTTCAGGATGTTTTACCCGCACAGACTTTATTACTTTTATTGCTGGATATTCGAAACATTTTCTTATTTATTCTTGATCTCTTTGTGGACTCTGTGGACATGATTAGATATATATATATATACACCTATGGAATGTGTTGTGTTTTGGGATGTTATCATGATTTACAGCTTGAGTATTTCGCTAATGGGCTTGTTGTGTAGCTTGGCCCATTGGTGAAGTGCTTCTGGCATGTATTCGTATACCCGGTCCTACGTATTTTGGGACTGGAGCATTACAAATATAATATCCTACTGCAGGCTCATTCGGCAGAGTAATGTGAGAAAAAAGATATGCTCTAACCTGCATAGGCCACCAAAAAATATATAACGCCCAGTTCCAAAATACGTAGGACGAGGAGAACATATATATGCCAGCTACGTATCAAGAGGACTCCAGCCCAGCTCGAGTACGTATAATTTGTATTGGTTTTCTAAATCAATCTATCAAATCAACTAATATCTATCTCAATTCACATGATGAATAAATATCAAGAATGAACTGTATATGTCATGGTCTACAGCCCAATAATATATATGTTCGATTAGATCCGAAGAATGATATGGGTCTACAAAACTAAGCTAAGAGTAGAGTATAAGTAATAAAAATAATATGAAAGAATAATAAAATCCTGAGTCGGATATAGCCATAGCTCCATGATCTGTGGACCAGCTCTGAAAGACTAACTTCTTGGTGAGGTCACCAAGTCCTCAGGGGACTAAAAAGATACATAATATACATGCCACAAAATAAACATGCACTGGAAAGGTAATCACATAACACAAAGCAAAAAGCAAGTGAGGACACAGGAATAAGGGTAGTGCTACTAGATGTGGCTACAAGAAAATGTCTAGTAAAACTGAAGCGCAACGCAAGCTAACGGTCCTATATAAAGAAACATGGGGCGTGCTAATTATTTATATAAATTCTCTATCGCAATATGGCGCGCACTAACGATCGAGATTGGTCAATAGCCAAGTACTGGTAACGACATCAAGGAACTAGGGAGAAATTCATATATAAAGTCTCTATCGCAGCAATGTGCGTACTAACGATCGAGAATGGGGAACATGTCATGTATAAAGTCTATATCGTACCACGGTGCGTACTAACGATCGAGTGGAGAAAAAAGTCATAGTACACAACAAGGGACTGACACAACGATATGAAAGTACATGAAAGTAAATGACCGGCAGATGATAGGGTAAACATGGAAACAAAATATGGCAAGGAAACAAATACATAAAAGATAAAAGAATAGAGACATGTATAAACAGAAATAATGGAAGTATGTGTGTAAAATAAACTTTATATAAGGCAAGATATACTTGCCTGTAACTGTTGTCTGAGGTTATGCCTGACCAACTCCAATGTCTTCGTAGCTCCCTCTAAGTTCACCTATAATAATATACTATTATAAATACTCTATCGCGACTTACTATATATATACTTCCCATATATGATTACATTAATTATACATACTCTAAAATTGGTCATAAGGTCGATACCACAATATATAACATATTAAGTACCAAACTTTATTATCAAAATAATTTATAACTAATCACAAAAAATAATTAAATGTCTAGAAAATAATTATAAATATATTTATATTACTAATAATATTATTTTAATGGTGGAAACTCAAGCATAATAGTCCTATGTCAATACTACAACATTAATATCACAATTGGCCTACTAGTTGAGTCCCGAACCAATAAATAATTAAAACATTAAACGCTAGAAAAATTATAAAAACTAGTCAAAATAAAACTTGCACAATAAGTATTTTAGTAAAGGTATATGAAGTATCAAGGATTTTGGATACAAAGAATACATAATTTTTGGAGTTACGACGTTATAACAAATGTCATGAATTTTAATAAATACTAAACGAACTCAAAAATCAACAAGAAGATATGCCTTGAAAAGCTCTTGATATCTAGTTTCTTAAAAAAATGATTAGGAAGATTAAATCTGAATGAAAATAGGCAAAAATCTACTCGTAACTCATCTAGTCTATTCTGGATACGTTGTCGTAGAATTGACGCTACAGACAAACCGTTTAGAACTGTGTGGATGGCCAATTGGAAATGAAGATAAACACAGAGATATTTCTATTACTTTTGGTTTCATGAAAAGATGAGGTCAGGAAGTATAAGAAATCCTAGATACAAAATAGCGTACCTGTTGTGACAAATTCAGTATAAGTTTGGTCGACTTCGGGTGCCTTCCGCGCCTCGTATTGACCAAATTAGGGGCTGAGGCTCCTCAGAAAGGTGTCAAGGGTATTATGGGGGGTGTCCTAGGGTCGAGATGAAGATGGTATGAGGCTTAAAAGACGTCTGGATGACGAGTTTCTGTTGGGTGAAAAAGAAAGTACGAAAATAAAAAAAATTTGGAGGGCTGCATAATTTTCTAAAAAATAATTATGGAATCCGTACAAAATAGGGAGAGGAGCTTGTTTAACATGAAAAAAAGATTTTAGATTTGGTTTGGTGAAATTTAGAGGGGATTTGATAGATTAAATCAAAGGTGTATCTCAAAGAAATTTGATTGGGTCCAAATTAGGAAAGTGGCCACAGGATTTGATTTAAATTGGATTTAATTAATGTGGCTGCATATTAATCCACAAAAATTAATCTAAAATAGGTCTAAGAGGTTAGAACACCCTAAATTCTTCCTCTCTCATCATGCATCTTGCTTGTTTTCGTATCGTCCTCATGAAACTTTTTTTATACAAAGATGAATCTACGCAGTGGATGCATGGCTAACGGAGTCAAACCGACCAACGATGCCACTCCTAGCAATGGCGAAACTCCAGTTGCACCCAAAGACCAGACCCTAAGGCAGGTTCTGGCACACACAATTGGTAGTCACACCATTGCTGCAGCAAAAGGGCCAGACTTTGCAGACTCAGACGCAATAGGAGGATCCTTCGCCTCCACTGCCTCATTTCCCCCCATAGATGCCGCATGGAGCATATCCGCAGCAGCCGAGTGATGGACCGATGCCTTAGATGCTCCAGTCGGATGGCCAGACCCAAATGTTTCAATTCTTGCAAACCATAATATAGCAGCAGATGCAACAGACAGAGGCCATGAGACTGAGCTTGATGATGATCTTGGAGAGGCTGATAACACTAGCACCTACATCAGTACCTGTACCGGCACTCGCTCAGCCAATCAGCACGATCAAGGGCTATTGGCAGATGAACCCGAAGCCATTTAATGGCTAGGAGATGCTAGAGGAGATCATCGAGTAGATGATCAGCACCTAGAAGCTTCTAGACGCTTTGCAGCTACGAGAAGACTTATGGATGACGACCGTGAGGACTCATCTTGAAGGAAATACACATCACTAATGGAAGTCGATCGAGCGAGACATCGACATAGATCAGACTTAGGAGCGATTCTTAGAATATTTCAGGGCAAAATACTTCCCCGCTACAGTTCGAAACACTCTCTATGATTAGTTTCTCCATATCAAGCAGGGGAATATGACCATAGATGAGTATGATGCTGAATTAAGTCATCTCAATAGGTTTGGTACTATTTTGATACCAAACGATGTGGAGAAGGTGTCACGATCTGCTACCCAAATTGTTGGGCCGGGCCGAGTCATGTCCAGCCTACGCTTAAGATAAAACGTAGTAAGCTGTTCTAAAAATAAACAATACAAGATCGAAGTGTGCTAAAATTTCTATTTGTCATATTGAGTCAAAATATCCCAAACACAAAATCATCTAGTATATGAATATGTTCCGAATACATAGCCAAAATGTAAAACTGGATACAGGTCCAGTATCAAAAATACATAGTCTAAAACATGTCTTCTCTCAGAAGTCCCGAGCAACTAAACAAACTAGACGAGTTTCCCCGCAGGTACATCCTCGTAAGGTAAAGCCTGATCCTCCATGGCGACCCCATAATAGAAATCACATAGCGACTCCTCCTCGGTAAGTATACCTACAACGTTATCCTGTCAGGATGGGAGTAAGTACTGATTCTACAAACTGAATATACGAAGCATGAAATAGAGATGTAATAACAGGAAATCATGGCATATCATAATCTATCATGGCAAGGATACATTTGTCATGGCGACAGATGCACATGTAATGTTTAAAATTGGAGCCGGCACGTGATCGTCAATAGGTATACAATGTACTGTAGCACATGTAAATAAAATATACATACGTACAAGTGTACAAGCATAGGTGTATATACGTATATAAATGTGGGGTAATGGCCTACGACAAGGTATGCATATAGAATACGACCTTGCTCGGTACGTACGTACGGAAGAAGGGACATGATCACGTGCTCAACTGTCAGTTTTCCCATAACCTAGATTCTAACATGTGAGAGATACGAGAATAGTATAAAACATGTGAAAGATATTGGGAGCAGTATAAAGCTGATGAAATCATGACTTGTAGTTTTAAGAGACAGTATTTTAATACGATTCATTCACAGTTATTATCACATGCAGTAAATAAAGTTCGTAGGGGTACTTGTCTCGTGCAAAGCAAGGGTGTGAATATGAAGCGATAGATATCCGGTTTCCTGTCACTGTAAAAAGGATATATAAACTTAGTTTTCATACTAAGTTAAAAACTAGGATACTAGTGGTGTGACACGACTTTTTGACTGGACACCTAGCCAAGTGATAATTTTTGCATAGGAGACCAATGTGAGGTAACACAATACCTAAAACAACTTTGTAGGGTCCCTATACTAAGATAGGGTAAGGTCCAACACCAATATATCCCAAAATCACACATAACTTCGCAAGTCGTAATTATTCAATAAATAAATTAGACTGTACACTGTGTTCCAACAATTATTAAGATAGACAAAAAGATTAAATATACATAAAATAAAGTACCAAAATGATCCTTGTTAATTATAGAAATTTATACTCATTTTTCTGGAATTTATAAACCCTTAAAGATATTTATTAAAAATCAGTAAACATAAGTACCCTGAAAATGAGTTCTGTTTTCCTATTTTTATAAAATGTAAAAATTACTAAATAAATCCTATTAAAACTATATTACATTAGCTAAATTATCATAGTATTTAAATACAATTTATTCCAGATTTTTACATCATTTAATTATATATAAAAATTTAAATATAGCAAGTTACAATTTTTGGAAAATAAATAATTAATTATTTAATATTTTATCCATGTATACAAAATTGAACCGGAGTCCAGATACGGGACCCAAAACCATGAATCAAGTCCAATATGACTCGTACAGGCCTTGAATGTATTTAGGCTCATTTAAGTCCACAGAAACCATGCTAGGTTTGGACTCAAATGGCCGTAATCAATCAGATTATAAAAATACGCATTTCAAATACGTTAGTAATTAATAATAAAATAATATATTTTAATGCAGAAAAATATACGTATCAATAATATTTATTGACAATAAAATAACATGTAAATATGGCATAACTATATTTGTATGCATAAAAGCACAAGTATGTATATATATATATATATATATATATATATATATATATATATATTTTTTTTTTTTTTTATGTATATATATATATATATATATATATATATATATATATATATATATATATATATATATATATATATATATATATATATACAAATATATTATATTTTTTTAAATATATATATATTATATATATATATATATATATATATATATATATATATATATATATATATATATATATATATATATATATATATATAAATATCTAGATATTTATATATATATATATAACAAATATAATATATATATATATATATATATATATATATATATATATATATATATATATATATATATATATATATATATATAAATATATATATATATATATATATATATATATATATATATATATATATATATATATATATATATATATATATATATATAATATATATATATATATATATATATATATATATATATATATATATATATATATATATATATATATATATATATATATATATATATATATATATATATATATATATATATATATATATTTTTTATATATATATGTATATGTATATATATATATATATATATTTTTTTTTATACATACATATATATATATATATATATATATATATATATATATATATATATATATATATATATATATATATATATAAATAAGCCCAGCCCAAACCTATTGGGCCTGAACCCAAACCCGTTACTGTGCGGGTTTAAACCCGCCAGCATTAAACCAAACCCGTTAACCCATTAACATTAAACTCGTGTCCGGACAGTTAGGGACACGAGCGTATGAATTCGATACGAGTCCTGTGTCCGTGGCTTGCACGACACGTACAACACGAATTTGCCGTGTCTGAGCACACTAGCAAACTCCTCGTGTTTAGGCGAGTCCAGTGATGCAAACACGAGACACAAAGCGACACGAGAGACGAAATGACATGTACGTGTCCGGTCGAGGAGTTGCTGTCGGGGGTGCTACTCGTTGGAGGAAGCATCGTGGGGCGTCAAAAAAATGCTGCTGAGTTCGTCTCGTCGAGGCGAACCGAATGGTGGTGGTCGGAGGTGACGACGATGGCTGTGGTGGCGCCTAGGATAGATCTAGAGTTCCGGCGAGGGTATGGAGAAGAACGGGTTAGAACGACGGCGAGGGTGGTCGGGAAGTTGAATAGGGTTAGGGTTTCGAACGGGGGGGTGAGGGGGGGCTTTTATAGGAAAAATCTTGGGTTAGATTTGGGTTTCATTTAGGGTTTAGGGTTAGGGTTTAGGCTAATCGCCGGAGAAGATGACAGAAAGAAGGCGGTGATCGAGGATAATTTTGCAGAAAACCCCTAGCATTTTGTAATTTATAAAATGTCCTGCCGCGTGTCAGTATGCAATTCCCAAATTACATAAACACCCCTCCGCACAATTCTGTGCAAAATTAATTTGCACAGAAGATTCTAATATTACAAACTGTCAGTAAAACATTTAAAATAATTGCAAAATGCTATTAAAATAATTTAATAAATTGCAAAATGATATTTTAGGTTTTAAAAACTATTTAAAAATTCTAGAAAATTCCTAATAATTATAATAAATTATTTTAAGGATAAATGTCGTTTGTAACTAAAAACCTTTAATTTAATCTAATTAAAATATTAGGGGCTTACAAATCTTCCCTCCTTAAAAAATTTTGTCCTCAAAATTCTCAAGGATAGAAGACTCTACATACATTCTAACATAGCAAGCAATTAAAATATGACGAAGGCCACTATTAAGACTAACCTCTAAGGTATCAAGCGGGAACGGATGGTTCCCTTGCGGCTGGTGGGTCGAACAAGTAAGGATATCTCTCCCTCATGACCGACTCCCTCTCCCAAGTAGATTCTCCCGGAGAGTGATGGCTTCAAGCTACTCGGACCAAGGGTATGACTTTGTTCTTCAGCCTCTTCTCCCTCCGGTCCAATATCTCCACTGGCTGTTCGGTAACTGCAAGACTCGGTCTTATCTTCAACTCTGAATGATCCAGCACATGGCTGGGGTCTGGAACATATCTCCTCAGCTGAGAGACATGAAAGACATCATGAACTCCTGCTAGGTTGGGTGGAAGTACAACCCTGTAAGCTACCTCTCCGATCCTGCCGAGTGTCTCGAACGGTCCAATGTATATAGGGCTCAACTTGTCGCCTCGTCCGAATCGGATCGTCCCTCTGGTGGGTGATATCTTCACTAACACCATATCTCCGTCGGCAAACTCCATCGATCTGTGACTAGCATCGGCCCAGTGTTTCTGCCTGTCCTGAGCAACTCTGAGTCTGTCTCTGATCATCCTGACCTTCTCCGCTGCCTCAGTGATCATCTTCGGCCCAAGCATAACTCTATCCCTAACATCATCCCAATAGAGCGGTGTACGACATCGTCGTCCATATAGTGCCTCAAATGGAGACATACCGATGCTGGCTTGGTAGCTGTTGTTGTATGAAAACTCTACCAAGTGAAGATGGCTCTCCCATGATCCGCCAAAGTCCAGTACACAAGTCCTCAACATGTCCTCGAACGTCTGAATCGTTCTCTCGGACTGTCCATCGGTCTGTGGGTGGTACACTGTACTGAACTTGAGCCGGCTGCCCAACTCCTCCTGCAAGCTCGTCCAGTAATGGGATGTGAATCTGCTGTCCCGGTCTAATACGATGCTCACCGGTACTCCATGCAAGCAAACTATCTACTGCATGTATAGCTCCGCCAACTTCTCGGTGGAGAGTCCCACCTTGAAGTTGAAGTGAGCACACTTCGTCAGCCTGTCAATGATAACCCATATGGCTTCCTTCCCTCCTTGGGAACGAGGAAGCCCTGAGACAAAGTCCATCGTAATATGTTCCTACTTCCACTCGGGAATGGGTAACGGCTGCAATAGACTAGCTGGCCTCTGACGCTCTGCCTTGACCTGCTGGCAAACTAGGCATCTCGAAATAAAATATGATACATCTTTCTTCATCCCATGCCACCAAAGATGTTCCTGCAAGTCACGGTACATCTTGTTAGCACCGGGGTGAATAGAATATCGTGATCGGTGCGCCTCCTACAAGATCACCTCTATCAGCTCTCCCTTCGGCACGCATAACTGGCTGTCGTGCCTCAAGGATCCGTCCTCTGCTACGGTAAAGTCATCAAGCAATCCAGCTAAAGCCTAGACTCTGAGTCTGCGGAGGCTCTCATCTGTAGAATGAGTCTCCTTGATCTGCTCCATCAGACCTGACTGAATCTCTAACGCCATCATCTGTATCACTGATCCTGGCTGAATCATCTCGATACCGAGTTTCTCCATATCTTCCCGTAAATGTCGATCTATCACCAGATACCATGCCATCGGATGCCTGCTCAGCACATCCGCTGCCACATTTGCCTTTCCGGGGTGATACTACAAATCGATGTCGAAGTCCTTCATCAACTCCAACCATCTTCTTTGCCTCATATTCAGCTCCTTCTGCGTGAACACATACTTTAAGCTCTTGTGGTCAGTAAAGATTTCCACCCGCTCTCCGTATAAGTAGTGTTTCCACAACTTGAGTGCAAAGATCACCGCAGCTAACTCTAGGTCGTAGGTAGGATAGTTCCGTTCATGAGTCCGTAATTGCCTAGATGCATAGGCAATCACTTTACCATGCTGCTATAGGACACATCCTAGCCCCTTTTCCGAAGTATCACAATAAATGGTAAAACCTACAGATCCTGAAGGTAATGTCAGAACTGGAGCGGTCGTCAGCCTCCTCTTCAGCTCCTCAAATGTTGTCTGGCTGTCCTCTAACCAGATGTACTCGGCGTCCTTCTGCGTCAGCTTCGTCATAGGTTCAGCTATCCTAGCAAAGTCTTGGACAAACTTCCTATAATAGCCTGCTAATCCCAAGAAGCTCCTGATCTCTGAAACCGATGTCGAAGTCTTCCATGTCTCGACGAAAGCAATCTTCCTAGGATCCACTTAGATCCCCTCTCTAGTGACCACATGATCGAAAAACTCCACTCGGTCTAAAAAGAACTCGCACTTCGATAATTTGGCATACAACCTCTCCTTCCTCAGAATTCCTAAAACTGTCCGCAAGTGTTCTGCGTGCTCTTCCGGCGTCTTCGAGTATATCAGGATGTCGTCGATAAATACCATGACAAACTTATCCAGATACTGGTAAAATATCTTGTTCATCAAGTTCATAAAGACAGCTGGCGCATTTATGAGACCAAATGGCATCACCAAAAACTCGTACTGCCCATACTTCGTATTGAATGCAGTCTTCTGGATGTCTTCAGCCCTGACTTTCACCTGGTTGTAACTGGATCTCAAATCTATCCTGGAAAATACCTTCACCCCACTCAACTGGTCGAACAAATCATCTATCCGAGGCAGAGGATATTTGTTCTTAATGGTGATGGTATTCAATGCCCGATAGTCAATACACAACCAGACTGTACCATCCTTCTTCGGCACAAAGAGCACTGGCGCTCCCCATGGTAAAGCACTAGATCGAATGAAACCCTTTTTTAACAGGTCATCGATCTGCTCCTTTATCTCTACGGCCTCCTTGGGCTTCACTCTATAGCAAGCCTGAGATACTGGAGATGAGCCCGATACTAAATCTATAGTGAACTCCACATCTCTGTCAGACGGAAGTCCTGGAAGATCCTCTGGGAATATATCCATAAACTTCTTAATGATAGGGTGTGGCGGTGCCAACTCCCCAACTGTCACACAATAGTTCAGCTCTATGCTGATCTCCGGCCCTGTCCTCCTGACACTGAATGGTATCGTTCCTGGGGGACTGAATAGAATACAACCCTCATGACAGTCTATAGCTGCGTGAGCATAGCTAAGCCAATCCATTTCCAATATGATATCATAACCGGGAAGTGGCATCACAAAGAATCGTCCCCCAAACTCTCTCCCAGCTATAGTAATTGAGCATCTATAGATAGCTCTAATGGGTACTGGTCCGTCTTCCGTCATTACTCTAATCATCTCCTCGGTGGGTGTAGCTACTAAGTGGTGTTTTTGTAAAAACTCTAATGACAGAAAGCTATGCAATACACCAGAATCAAACAAGCATAGAGCTAGAAAAGTATGCAAATAAACATGACCTGTGATGACGTCGGCCAAATAATCTGGCTCCAAAATCTGCTCCAGCTTCGCCTCAAGAGGTAGATTATAAGCCTTCCCCTGGGGTCCCTTCTGCTACTGCAGATGCTGCCCGAACCTCTGCTGTTGAGTCAGGAGCGGCGGTCCTCTAGATGGTAGTCCAGTACCTGGTGTCCTCACTACTGGGCAGTCCCAAAGCTGATGGGTGGTAGACCCACAAGCTAAATGCTGTCCCGACCTCTTCCTGTAGATGGCGAAGTCATGCCCTGGCCTCCTACAGAATGAACACACAGCTCCCCTCTGCTGCCGTGGTCCCGGAGCTCTAGCTGGTGGGCTTGGGTGATGTGGTGTGGGAGGACGGTATGTCAGCTATTGTGGCACCGGTGCTCTCGTCGGAAAGCCTGGCACTTGGAAGGTCCCTCATGGTGTACGAAAGTCGGCCTCTTGTAAGACAAAAGACGCTCCTCTATCCCCTGGGCCAACTCTATGCTCTGGTAGTAGTCTGTCGTCCCGTTCGCCACTAGGAGGATGCCAATATCTGGGACTAGACCATAGCAAAATCTACGCATCATTTCCTCGGGGTCTGCAACCAGGCTAGGAGCGAAATGACTAAACTCCGCCACGTACTCGTCAACAGAATGGTTTCCCTACTGGATATTCTGGAATTATAGCCCCATGGCTACCCTAGCGGTGGTCGAGAAGAATTTCTTCTTGAACTAGATCTTAAACTGATCCCATGTGGCTCTCCCTCTAGCGAATAGTGACTCATTCCTGAACCAAACTCCAGCTAAGTCTGTCAGTAGAAACCCTGCTGCCTCGACCTGAAGGTCACCTGGCAACCTAGCTCCAAGGAGCTTCCTCTC
This sequence comes from Iris pallida, assembly GCA_029216955.1. Lineage (NCBI taxonomy): Eukaryota > Viridiplantae > Streptophyta > Magnoliopsida > Asparagales > Iridaceae > Iris > Iris pallida. The sequence continues at coordinate 1,581,252 of JANAVB010041418.1, read as the reverse complement.
TACCGAGTCTAGCCAGTCATCTGCGACTATGATGCCTTTAGTCCCCATGAACTCCCTGGGGTTCAAGCTCATGAAGTCCTTGATATTCTCCGCTCTCGATCGTGGCTCTACCGGTGGTGGGACCATAGTACGCTCCTCAGAATGCTCCATGCTCTGGCGGAGTAAGGTGGTCTGCTCCTGATGGGTCGTTAGGAACCCCTGGATTAGAGTGAGCAACTGGTTCCCGTCGAGAGTGACAGAAGCTTGGGTAGGTATAAGAATAGGTGGTGGTGGGAGTATCGGGTCGTGCTGGGACTGTAAAGTAGGAGGTGGTGGAGGCATCTGGGTTGGTGGATTTGTGGAGTGGGGGTGTATGGTAGGTGGAGGTGGAGGTGCATCGGTCAACTGGTCGACCGGCTGGATAGGAAGTGTGCCTTTTTCAGGTGTGGCATACTGGGATGAGCGTGTGAGCACCATCTAAATAGAAAAATAAAAGGACTTTATAAGAATTCTTTTAAGTAAACAATCACAAACAAACAACAAAGTCTAATTGTAATAACGATCCTATGCTGTGATGAGTTTCCTATGTTGCAATCCTAGTAATCCTCTAGGTGTTCTAAATGTCATTCCTAGTGTTATCTAGTTGTCTTAAGTTCCTAATTGCAGGCATGCTTGGTACAATAACGTAACCAAAATAACTTATTTTAGACCTGCATAGGCTACCACTAAAAACATGTCACGATCCGCTACCTAAATTGTTGGGCCGGGCCGAGTCATCTCCAGCCTACGCTTAGATAAAACGTAGTAAGCTTTTCTAAAAATAAGCAATACAAGATCGAAGTGTGCTAACATTTCTATGTCATATTGAGCCAAGATATTCCAAACAAAAAATCTTCTAGTATATGAATATGTTCCGAATACATAGCTAAAATGTAAAACTGGATACAGGTCCAGTATCAAAAATACATAGTCTAAAATATGTCTACTCTCAGAAGTCCCGAGCAACTAAACAAACTAGACAAGTTTCCCCGCAGGTACATCCTCGTAAGGTAAAGCATGATCCTCCATGGCGACCCCATAATAGGAATTACATAGCGGCTCCTCCTCAGTAAGTATATCTACAACGTTATCCTGTCAGAATGGGAGCAAGCACTGATTCTACAAACTGAATATACGAAGCATGAAATAGAGATGTAATAACAGGAAATCATGGCATATCATAATCTATCATGGTAAGGATACATTTGTCATGGCAACAGATATATATATAATATTTAAAACTAGAGCAGGCACGTGATCGTCAATAGGTATACAATATACTGTGGCACATGAAAATAAAATGTACATACGTACAAGTGTACAAGCATAGGTGTACATACGTACAGAAATACGAAAGAAGGGGGCATGATCATGTGCTCAACTATCAGTTTCTCCATAACCCAGATTCTAACACGTGAGAGATACAAGAGACGTATAAAACATATAAAAGATACTAGGAGCAGTATAAAGCAGGTGAAATCATGACTTGCAGTTTTAAGTGACAGTATTTTAATACGATTCATTCACAGTTATTATCACATGCAGTAAATAAAGTTTGTAGGGGTACTTGCCTCGTGCAAATCAAGGGTGTGAATATGAAGCGATAGATATCCGGTTTCCCGTCACTGTAAAAAAGATATATAAACTTAGTTTTTATACTAAGTTAAAACTATGACATTAGGGGTGTGACACGACTTTCTGATTGGACACCTAGCCAAGTGATAATTTTTGTATAGGAGACCAATGTGAGGTGACACAATACCTAAAACAACTTTCTAGGGTCCCTATACTAAGGTAGGGTAAGGTCCAACACCAATATATCCCAAAATCACACATAACTTCGCAAGCCGTAATTATTCAATAAATAAATCAGACTGTACACTATATTCCAATAATTATTAAGATAGGAAAAAAGCTTAAATATACATAAAATAAAGTACCAAAATGATTCTTGTTAATTATAGAAATTTATAATAATTTTTCTGGAATTTATAAACCCTTATAGATATTTATTAAAAATCAGTAAACATAAGTACCCTGAAAATAAGTTATGTTTTGCTATTTTTATAAAATGTCAAAAGTACTAATTAAATCCTAGTAAAATTGTATTAAATTAGATAAATTATCATAGTATTTAAAAACAATTCTTTCCAGATTTTACAGCAACTAAATTACATATAAAAATTCAAATACAGCAAGTTACAATTTCTTGAAAATAAATAATTAATTATTTAATATTTTATCCACGTATACGAAATTGAACCGGAGTCCAGATACATGACCCAAAGCCATGAATCAAGTCCGATATGACTCGTACAGGCCTTGAATGTATTTAGGCTCATTTAAGTCCACAGAACCCATGCTAGGTCTGGACTCAAATGACCGTAATCAATCAGATTATAAAAATACGCATTTCAAATTCATGAGTAATTAATAATAAAATAATATATTTTCATGCAGTAAAATATACGTATCAATAATATTTATTGACAATAAAATAACATGTAAATATAGCATAACAATATTTGTATGCATAAAAGCATAAGTATGTATATATTCAAAAAGCATATATATATATATATATATATATATATATATATATATATATATATATATATATATATATATATAAAATACTTAATATATAAAATATATATAAATACAGTATATATATAATATATATAAAATACATATATATATATATATATATATATATATATATATTTTATATATATATATATATATATAAATATATATTATATATATATAAATATAAATATAAATATATATATATATATATTTATATATATATATATATATATATATATATATAATATAAATAAGCCCAACCCAAACCCATTGGGCCTGAACCCAAACCCGTTACTGTGCGGGTTTAAACCCGCTAGCATTAAACCAAACCCGTTAACCCATTAGCATTAAACTCGTGTGCGGATAGTTAGGGACACGAGCGTATGAATTCGATACGAGTCCTGTGTCTGTGGCTAGTACGACACGTACGACACGAATTTGCCGTGTCTGAGCACACTAGCGAACTCCTTGTGTTTAGGCGAGTCCAGTGATGCAAACACGGGACACAAAGGGACACGAGAGACAAAATGACACGTACGTGTCCGATCGAGGAGTTACTGTCGGGGGTGCTACTCGTCGGAGGAAGCGTCGTGGGGCGTCGAAAAAAATGCAGCTAAGTTCGTCTCGTCGAGGCGAATCGAATGGTGGTGGTCGGAGGTGACGACGATGGCTGGGGCGGCGCCTAGGGTAGATCTAGGGTTCCGACGAGGGTATGGTGAAGAACGGGTTAGAACGACGGCGAGGGTGGTCGGGAAGTGGAATAGGGTTAGGGTTTCGAACGAAAGGGAGGGCTTTTATAGGAAAAATCTTGGGTTAGATTAGGGTTTCATTTAGGGTTTAGGGTTAGGGTTTAGGCTAATCGTCGAAGAAGATGACGGAAAGAAGACGGTGATCGGGGGTAATTTTGCAGAAAAACCCCTGGCATTTTGTAATTTACAAAATGTCCCGCCGCCTGTCAGTATGCAATTCCCAAATTGCATATACACCCCTCCGCACAGTTCTGTGCAAATTTAATTTACAAAAAAGATTTTAATATTGCAAACTATCTTTAAAACATTTAAAATAATTGCAAAATGCTATTAAAATAATTTAATAAATTACAAAATGATATTTTAGGTTTTAAAAACCATTTAAAAATTATTTAAAAATTCTAAAAAATTTGTAATAATTTTAATAAATTATTTTAAGGATAAATGCCATTTGTAACTAAAAACCCTTAATTTAATCTAATTAAAATATTAGGGGCTTACAGAAGGCGCGGAGGTTTCATCATGGATTGACGAAAGAGCTCTAGAGGTATACTACAACACAGTCCCGAGTTTTGTACGTCGAGGTGTTAGCATAAGCCCGTCTCCAGGAGGCTATCAACAAAGACCCCGACCCATTACTTTAAAAGTTCTTTACTACCACAGTCGTACCAGCCAAAAAGAAGCAAGAAGGACCTATCCGACAGCCAGGAGGACTTCATCAGTAGAGAGTTACCCTGTATCTTACACAGGAACTCCCGACTTGTCACTACTGTGGCAAAAAGGGGCATATTTAGAAAGACTGCAGAAGAAGACCAGGTCAGTGTCTGATATACGGATCTGATCAACACCGAGCCAAGGTGTGTCCACAGCATCAGGACAGAGGGTTGCAGATACTATAATGACCAGTACCTCAAGGACCTAGGCTACCCATTCTAGCAATTGAAGCTCCATCATCCTCAACACCAGAAGGACGCCAGAGAGGACCACCCTTACCCCTGTAGGAGGCCTAGTTCCAGAGAGCCATACAGCAGGAAGGAGCACATACATATGGTCAGGTTTACGCTATTGCGTCACTTAGAGAGATACCTGCAAGTGTGCATATTCCAGGTACAATTGCTGCAATTATATTGTTTGAATACCTTAATTAGTATTATCTCTAGTAGTATATAGCCATGATAGAATAGTTACTTCACCTTTGTCTAAGAATTAAAAAAAATTTATTAGGAGAAGATAGAAATTCATGTTTGACATGACTAGGTAAATAACTAAGGTGGATAGAATCCCATTGATATTTCCTATAGTGTCCGGTAGAATAGAAGTACTAGGGATATTACCATATATTAGGGATCATTGGCCGATCATAAGCTTGATTAATGGTGATTTATTCCTTCTGTTAGTAGTCGAGGACATGGACTATCATGGTGCAGGGTTCACCCCTTGTCCTTGTTTCTTTGTAGGGTTGGGCTATTGTGCTATGATTGCCTATGAACAAAAGTTGCGACACAGAGTTCTTTAGCCAAAAACTAGCCATAGGATGTATTTCTACCCCGATGCGATATAGCATCTATTTTCCTTATTTGATGTAGTGGTGACATATTACTTAATTATAGGATATATGTCTATGTTTATATTAAACATATAGTATGACCATTTAGAGTTCATTAGTATTAGCATCCTCTAGGAATCTTATATAGTTAGTTTCTAGTATACATTGAGTTAGTATAATTTCGAAGACAAAATTCTTTAAGGTGTGTAGTTTGTAAGCCCCTTGGATTTTTAAAGTTAATTTTTAATTTATTTTTATTATTTGCTTAATATAGTTATTAATAGATATTTTTACTATTATTTTTATTATTAAATACTATTTTTTGTAGCTTTGATTTTTAGCACAAGAAATGTTAACCTTTAGAAACTTGCTTCATGAGTTTTGATCTAGACAAGTTATCTTCAATTTGATATATCATGTGCCACTCAGATATGTTCTCTTGTATCCTATTTGCATCGCACAACTTTTGGATCAACTTAGGCCAAAAGGTTGGTTATCTACCGTAAAACTTGTCGCACTTTCCAACTTAATTTCTGGACTCGATATCGATCCAACCTAAACGACCCGATATATGATTTTGATCTATTTTGAGCCTAATACATACATGCCTATGGTGTCCCACTCATTTGAGTTTCCATGTGCTACTTATTTTCAAATGGCACATAAGACCCGTTTATAGACATTTTGGTGTTTAATTCTATTGAAAATATTTCGGGACTTAACCCTAGCCAACCTAACTAAGTGGGGACAACTCTAGGGTGCCAAACAAAGAAGAACCATATTTAATTGATTTTTGGACATTTAATAGCAGTCCACATGGCTTAATCCCATGCATCTTTGATTCAATCTTTCACCTTTCCAATATGGAAATCTACTAACCCATGTTGTCATATGAGTTGATTGGATGATCAAATCTCCACCAAATCAATCCAAACCTCCTCCATATTAATCCTAACATATATGAGGCCAAACCGTATATATTAAACTCCTAAAAACAGCCACCCTTACTCCCCACCTTACAAATCCCGAAACTATATTCAGCGTTGGCCTTCGGAGATACCTTATGGCGTAAGGACAGTTTCGACCCCTTCCTGACCTCCCATGATGCTCCACGAATATTAAGTTGCAAAGATAACACGACCCTCTACAATCCTATTAAACCCTCTTACATCCACAACCCCTTCTAGTACACCAAATAGCCCTACAAGTCAGCCTATTCCTGTAGCACAATTTTGTGCGAACCAGCAGGTTTGTTATCTTCTAAAATTGGTTTTAAATACTTTTTCTCATCTATTTTGACTTAAACTAAGTTTATTGGAGAGCCCTAGAT